>JARQOD010000004.1:69870183-69968630 GCA_033576555.1 Oophaga sylvatica | reverse complement strand
GTGTGTCCCAGATGGTAAGGGAATGTGGACCCACTGGACCACAGGGGGAGTCCCGGGCCTACCCGGACTAGGGGTGGCAGCGACCGGGGTCTGTAGCAGCTGAGCATGTGGGCAAAGTGACGACATGCAGGACTAGATGACACAGCACAACTTCAGGTATGAAGAAACATAAAGTTTACTTTAAGAAAGACACATTACACAAACATAACAACGCCAGGCTCCCAATTCCGCACATCAAGGAAGGGTACACATCTCAGGTTAACAGACGATGGTAGGAGGTCATCACGGGTTGATGCAGTCCAAGGTCATCTGACACGGGCATACTAGGAGGACCTCTCTTTCGGACCTCAGGCTTAGCACAGGCACAGCAGGAGAACATCAGACACCGACCTCAGACAAACATCAGATAATGGCAAAAGGTCATCACGAGTTAATGCAGTCCAGGGTCATCTGGCACGGGCATACTAGGAGAACCTCTCTCTCAGGCTTCAGGCATAGCTCAGGCAAAGCAGGAGAACATCAGACACCGACCTCGGACAGATGTCATCACAGGACAGATCCAAGGGAACCAGCAGGACATCGGGACACAGGCAAGACACAGACAGTACAGATCCAGGAACATTGGCATGGCAGTTCAGAACTTCGGCTGGTCAGATCCAGGACACACAGGCAGAGCCATCACAGGGAAACAAGGCTGGAGACTCCTCAGGAACAGAGAGGAGGAGTCCATCCAGGAACACGAGCGGGACCGACTCTGGAACTCAGGCTGGGCCACCAGGACAGCAGAGGGGACATCTGGACACAGGCAGGACATCGGAACACAGGACATCAGGGACACTGGCGGGGCAATAGAGACACAGACAGGATATCAGGGACACCGGCAAGACATGAGTACATCTGGACACAGGCAGGACATCTGGACACAGACAGGACATCAGGAACACCGACTGTTATGATCTGCTACAAGCACTAAGGAAAGATGGGAACTCTGTCCCTACAATAAAACTGAGCTTGATCCCTACGATGTAACGGGAACCTGATCCTGCGGCCAGACCCGCTAAAGTCCTCAGCTAGTCTGAACGAGGACCTATAGTTGCGAGGGAGGAATCCCTACAAGATCTAGGGACTGGGAGAAAAGGTGGACACCTCCTAACTAGTGTTGAGCGATATTGCTCGATATCTAAAAATATCGTATCGAAATTGTATCGCCGATAGCACTAAATATCGTCGATATCCGATTTCGATACCGGAAGTCCCATGTAAGTCTATGGGAACAAAATATCGCAACAAAAAAAACCCCTTTCTTTCGTTGTAAACACAAAATATACACACATAGAATACATATATATATATATATACATGTCATTGTGACATATATATATACATATATTTATAGTTTATACACTTCTACATAGTAAAATAGATTCAATTGCCGGGTAAAGCCGTGACATACCCCATAGAAGTCGACGGGCTCGGTGCCGAGTACCCCCAAAACCTCTGGCTCTGTGCGACTCAACTTGGGCATCACGAACAGGATTCTGTAGCTCGCTATAAGCGAGTCCTGTGTGCCTGAATTGAACTGGTTTTGTGCTTGAGAATTGCTAAAATCATCAGAGAATGTATTTGCCATTTTTCCGCCATATCTGCGTCACGACGAGGCACTGGTGAAGAAGAAGGGCGTGCTCTTCATGGGTGTACACTCACTCAGTGACGCGAAAACGATGGCTCTAAATGGTACTGCAATGTAAGATCGTGCCCCACAGCTCTTCAGCTCTTCTCCCCGCCTCCTCATCCTCCTCAGTGTGCGGAAACTAACACGAAGGTCCCGCCTCCCTACAAAAGAGGGGCCCTCTCCAGATGCTAATGACACATGTGACTTGGCAGAGATGGCTAATGGACACGAGCAGAAGTGTGAAGGGATGGAGCAGTCAGACTCAGAGCTCTCCCCCACGGAAGCGACCCGATCGCCACGGAACCACCGTTGGGCACCCGGCCTGGAAACCCTCCTACGCTGCAAGAAACGGAGGATACCCTAAGAGGCCTGGCCCGGCACCGGGAGGAGGTCGCCAGGATGGAAGCGAGCTGGCGTGCCCTAAAACTAAACTTGGAGCGGCGCCAATCCCTCTTACCTGAAGTGTCTGTACCGGAAGGTGAGGCACCCGTTCTAGTAGAGGAGTCCTTGCAATGTGATCCGGTTGACGTTGTCGCAGTGGAGGCACCCGTTCGTGCAAAAAACTCTGCACCGGCAGCACCCCAGATCCCGCTGTCTGCCCCCGTCGCTGAGACAGAAGAAGCGACACCCGTCCTCATGGAGGAGGCCGCGCAGGCACCAGAGGTCTACCTGTCTGTACCGGAGCCCCGACTGTCATCTGTTCCAGAGCCGGCTGCTTCCGCCACAGGTGAGCGCCGCCAGGACTGGGGGGCGCCAGGAGAGCTGCCGCAAACCGGACACTGTAAGCTGCAGTTTGATGGTGGAGACATGGAGCAGCTGGTGGAGGAGAATTTCAACCGGCGTCAGGAGGAAGAGTGGAGACGTTGGGAGCGGGAAGCAGAGCGACAAAGGGAGCAGCGAGAAACCCAAAAGCTTCGCCAACGTAACCTGGAGAAGGACCGGGCAGATAAGGACCGGATGAGAAAGGATAAAGGAACCCTGTGTGAGCCGCGGCGTAAGGGTGCAGTACGGAGCTTTAAATTGAAAGGTGGTTGGGGCTTCATCCAGGAGCCTGGACTTTATTTAGAAGTTTTTGTGAACCGGCGGGACGTGGAGGCTCACCTCCCAGAAGGACACCCGGGGAGGGACCTGTTGCCAGGAGACTTGGTGACTTACACCCGACACTGGGGTTACAATGGATGGTACGCCCTAAATGTTACCAGGTGCGACCCCTACTCCCCAGAGTGTCAGGAACCTGTGAGACCCTCGGAGCCTTCAGCCTCCCACATCCAGGCCTCTGCAAAAGTGCCCACCCCACGCCGTAAATCTCCCAAGCCTCCCTCAGTGGTCTCCTCAGCAGCCCCAGCTATGGACATGATAAGTATAGCTGGCCCGTACCCGGCGCCTGTTAGGCCCCCTGGGGTTCGTTCAGTCCGGGACATAGGGTTCCAGACCCGGAGGGAGATGAAAGAGGTGGCCACACAGACCCAGATAGCGGGTCACGACTTGACTGTACAGGCCACACGACGTCATCAGGTCCTGGTGGTCCTTGGTGCCTCGGATGTTTGGCAAGCATCAGAAGAGTACCAGGTGGTACCTGGAACACCCCTGCCAAAGAATTATAAATAACCCGGACAGGGTCCCTGTATGTAAATAGTTAAATTGTTTATGTACCCGGACGGGTGAATGTTCATAAAAAAGTTTTTTAATTTAATAAAAAAAAAAAAACACAGTTTTCATTACTTTTATTACAGTCTCATCCTGCGACGCCATCGATCTCCTGTAAAAAAATGAAAAAAAAAAAAAGTATACCACCTGACCGACGCAGTCCATAGTAACGAGTGTCCCACGACGATCCAGCTCTGCTACATCAGAATCCCGGCGCAGCACAGCTGATTACCTGCTTCCCCGGCGGTGACGTCATCGGACTGGTTTACGGCCGGGATTACCCTGCAGTCACTGCAGCTATCGCGAAAAACTGCATGTGACCGCCAGGGAGAAGATAATGGCGGCCATCAAGCAGGCCAGGACGTGACCGCCAGAGATCTTCTGCCAGGTAAGTGCCGCTGACTCCTGACAGACCCGACCGACGGACACTCACAGTGACAGTGACAAATCCGATTCCGGTATTCGATAAGACGAAAATATCGAAACGAATTATCGAAAGGCCGATAGAGCTAATATCGGCCGATAGCCGATATTTGCATTATCGTATCGCTCAACACTACTCCTAACAGAAATTGTAGCAGGGAAAATTAAACAGAAAACAAATTACTACGAGATCCTAAGATTAAGCAAAACTGACAGAGTAAGGCACCTAAGCACCTGGCTAGCTTAAGAGTAGATAATACAATGTAGTCCAGCAAAGCCAGAAGGGCGGAGCCAGACTAAATAGGGAAAAAAGGTCATGTGACCAGCAAACTGAAACAAAATCTAACAAGAGGGTTCTAACAGTACCCTCCCTTCTAAGAGGATCCTCCGGATCCCCTAGGACTTAGGCTTATCCAGAAACCTCTTGTGAAACGCTCTGACAAGTCTAGACGCAGAAACATCATCCGCCCTCACCCATGAGTTATCCTCGGGTCCATAACCCTTCCAAGCGACGAGGTACTGCAAACCCCCTCTATACCGTCTAGAATTTAGGATGCGGGAAATCTCATATTGCCCATCCTCCACCACCAGGGGAACAGTGGCCGAGACATCTCCATCTGAGACCTCAGCTTTTTTCAAGAGAGAAACATGAAACTCCGGATTAATCTTCCAGGAGGTGGGAAGCTCCAACTTAACAGCAGATTGGTTAATAACCTGAAGCACCTTAAAGGGCCCTACAAACTTGGGACCCAATTTCTTAGACGGAATCCTCAAGCGCAGATTCTTAGAGGACAACCAGACCATGTCACCAATAGCAAACAAAACCTCTTGTCGTTTTCTATCAAAATACACTTTGGATCTTTTGTTAGCCTCCTGAAGATTACCACGCACATCAGTCCAAACTCTCTCCAACACACCAGAAAAATTCTCCTCTTCAGGTACAGCCGATCCCAACTTGGAAAATGACCCAAAAGACGGATGTCTCCCAGTACAACAAAAAAAAGGCGAACAACCAGCAGAAGCGGATGTATGATTGTTAAGAGCAAACTCAGCAAGTGGCAGAAACTCAGACCACCCCTCTTGATTATCAGTCACAAAACAACGCAAGAACTGCTCAACATCTTGGTTTTTCCTTTCTGTCTGGCCATTAGACTCAGGATGATATCCGGATGAAAACGACAAATGAACTCCCAACCTGTCACAAAAGGCGCGCCAAAAACGAGCCACATACTGAGGTCCCCTATCAGAAACAATGTCAGTTGGAACACCATGTAGTCTGACAATTTCCTTGACAAAGGCCTTAGCGAGAGTCTTAGCGCAGGGCAGTTTGATGAAAGGAACCAAGTGACACATCTTGCTAAAACGATCCACGACCACCCAGATGACAGTGAAACCCTCAGAGGGGGGAAGGTCAGTAATAAAGTCCATAGCCAAATGTGTCCAAGGTGCACTAGGGACCTCCAGAGGGCAAAGCAACCCTGCAGCAGGAGTATGAGAAGACTTAGATCTAGCACACACAGTGCATTGACGCACCCACTTAATGACTTCCTTCTGCCATCCAGGCCACCAAAAGCTGCGACCCACAAGTCTCTTGGTCTCAGAGATTCCAGGATGACCTGCCAACCGAGAGTCATGACATTCAACAAACAAATCTCTCCTCAGGGTACCAGGCACAAACAACCTCCCATGCGGCGTGTTAGATGGGGCATTCTCCTGTGCTTTAAGAATCTCATCTTCCAACACGGAGTCCAAAACCGCAATAACAACCCCCTCTTGCAAAATGTTTTCTTCCTCCTCAGTACCCACCATAGGAGAAAAGCTGCGAGACAAAGCATCAGCTTTAACATTTTTAGTACCTGGGATGTAAGTAACGGTAAAATTAAAGCGTGAGAAAAACAGTGCCCACCTAGCCTGACGGGCATTCTCAAGCATTTGGCAGCATCAAGGTAGATCAGATTTTTATGATCGGTGAAGACTTGAACGGGAAATTCCGCTCCCTCCAAAAAATGACACCAGTGTTCAAATGCGAGTTTAATTGTCAACAATTCCCGATTACCGATATCATAATTTAGTTCAGACTCAGAAAATTTCTTTGAAAAAAAAGCACAGGGATGTACTCCATCCGTCTTTTCCTGAGACAACACCGCGCCGACCCCCACAGAAGAAGCATCAACCACAACCAAAAATGGTTTAGTCACATCAGGCTGCGTAAGGATGGGAGCAGAGCTGAACCTCTCCTTTAACAACACAAAAGCCTCAATGGCCTCAGTAGTCCACTGAACCGCATCAGCACCTTTCCTGGTGAGATCGGTCAGAGGTTTGGCAATCACAGAAATTTTTTTTATGAATTTTCTATAATAATTGGCGAACCCCAAAAACCTCTGTATTGATTTCACACCAATAGGTCTAGGCCAATCCTGCACAGCTTGCACTTTCACAGGGTCCATCTCAAAACCTTCACTGGAGACAATGTAGCCCAAAAAACTAAGTCTCTGTACAGCGAACTCACATTTTTCTAGTTTGGCAAAAAGTGAATTATCACTCAGTAACTGTAATACTTCACGCACACTGCTCCAATGAGACTCCAAATCCGGTGAATAAATCAAAATGTCATCCAAATACACAACCACACTTCTGCCGATCAAAGGTCTAAGGATGTCATTAATAAGATTCTGAAAAAATGCCGGAGCACTGGAAAGTCCAAAAGGCATGACCAGATTCTCAAAATGACCCAGTGGAGTGTTAAACGCAGTCTTCCATTCATCCCCCTCCTTCATGCACAACAAATTGTATGCCCCTCGAAGATCAATTTTCGAGAACCACTTGGCCCCCACTAACTGATTAAACAAATCAGGAATCAATGGCAGTGGGTAAGGATTGCGTACAGTAATCTTATTAATCTCACGAAAGTCTAGACAAGGCCGTAAACCGCCGTCCTTTTTTTTAACAAAAAAAAATCCAACCGCCACAGGAGATTTGGAAGGCCTAATGTGACCGGCGACCAAGCTTGTCTGTATGTATTCCTCCAAAGCCTTTCTCTCAGGAATAGTCAAATTAAATAAACGACTTTTAGGAAGAGTTGCTCCAGGGACAAATTCAATCGCACAATCATAATCTCTATGAGGAGGCAATACCTGCGATTCCTTATCAGAAAAAACTTTCCAAAAATCCTGAATAGGTACAGGTAACTCCCCCTTAACTACAGCAGCAATACGCCCGTTACAACACTTGTCATAACACTTAGGACTCCAGGACTTAATTTCATTGGTAGACCAATCCAGTACCGGATTGTGCAATTCTAACCAGGGTAACCCCAAAATCACCGGTGAGGGCAAATTATTCAAAACTACCAAATCCAAATTCTCTTGATGAACACCATTAATAGTAAGAGGAAATTCACAGATATGGTGAGTAACATTTTTCAAGGGAGAGCCATCCACAGACACCACATTAATAGGAGAAGACAGAAGTTTGGGTTTTAATTGTAGTTTTTCCAAAAATTTCCCATCAATCACATTGAGAGTTGAACCACAATCCACAAATACCCGAAACTCCATTAATTCCTCCTCAACACCAGTGGTAGCAGAAAGAAAGACACCTTTATTGTTTAAACAAGCTATGCGGGCGACACTGACCTCATTTTTTTTTTTCTCTTTATTCATTTGAAGCGCACAGTTCTTAATGAAATGCTCAGATTTACCAAAGTAGAAACACAAACCTTGAGCAAATCTGCGTTCTTTTTCCCGAGAGTGAGGTGCCATTGCTCCAATTTCCATCGGCTCTGCAATGTCAGTACATTCCTTCTCCAAACCTGGAGCTGACAAAGCAGACTTACTCTCATTAACCCTTGCACGCAGTCTCCTATCCACCCGTATGGCCAATTGCATAGCCTCTTGCAAGTTACCAGGTATAGGATAAGCAATCAGCAAATCTTTAACCCTTTCCCTTAATCCTGCAAGAAATAAACTTTTCAAAGCTGAATCGTTCCAGCCCACCTGAGTGGACCACCTACGGAAGTGAGTACAATATTTTTCCACATTACCCGATCCCTGTCTCAAACGTCTCAACTCTGTCTCAGCTGATGAAACACGATCCGGATCGTCATACAACAACCCCAAAGCAGAAAAAAAAACATCCACTGATCCAATGCATGGATCACTAGGCTGCAGAGAAAAGGCCCAGTCCTGAGATTCTTTGCGCAAAAGTGACATTATAAACCCTATGCGCTGTGATTCATCACCAGAGGATCTGGGTCTCAAACGAAAATACAACAAGCAAGCATTTTTAAAAGAAAAAAAATCTTGTTGTTCACCAAAAAATAAATCAGGCAAACGTACCTTTGGCTCCACGAAATGTGCTCCAGAACAACTACTCACGTGTTGCTGGATTTCAGCCACCTCCAGAGAGAGACCCTGCAGGCGTTCAGCCAAATCCCGAACCGACACCATGATGAAAACAGAAAATCTTTCCTTAGATATTTTTTTTTTTTTATTTCTTGGCTGGACTTACTGTTATGATCTGCTACAAGCACTAAGGAAAGATGGGAACTCTGTCCCTACAATAAAACTGAGCTTGATCCCTACGATGTAACGGGGAACCTGATCCTGCGACCAGACCCGCTAAAGTCCTCAGCTAGTCTGAACGAAGACCTATAGTTGCGAGGGAGGAATCCCTACAAGATCTAGGGACTGGGAGAAAAGGTGGACACCTCCTATCAGAAATTGTAGCAGGGAAAATTAATCAGAAAACAAATTACTACGAAATCCTAAGATTAAGCAAAACTGACAGAGTAAGGCACCTAAGCACCCGGCTAGCTTAAGAGTAGATAATACAATGTAGTCCAGCAAAGCCAGAAGGGCAGAGCCAGACTAAATATGGAAAAAAGGTCATGTGACCAGCAAACTGAAACAAAATCTAACAAGAGGGTTCTAACACCGGCATGATATCAGGGGCACTGGCAGGACATCAGAGACACAGTCAGGACATCGGCAGGATATCAGAGACATAGGCAGGACATCAGGGACAACGGCAGGACATCAGAACACAGGCATGACCTCGGGACACCGGTGTGGCAGCTCAGATCATCAGCTGGGACACGGACGGCACAGGATCAGGAACAACAGCGTGGCAGCTCAGGTCATTACCTGAGACACGTACAGCACAGGACCAGGAACACTGGCGTGGCAGCTCAGGTCATCGACTGAGACATGGATGGCACAGAACCAGGCATCGGTGGTCGGGCTCCGGGTACCAGACAGCATTCGCCAGACTCCGGACATCAGACATGATCTCCAGGCACCAGGCAGTGGTCTTCAGGCTCCAAACTATGGTCGTCAGGCTGAGCACAGCATTGTAGACGCTCAGCAAAAACACCAGACTTCATCTTTAACAGACGAACCCAGGTTGGTTCACAGGACACCAGTTACAGAAAACTCACAGTCACTGGGTACATGGTTCCAGACACGTAGACGTGGCGGGATGACTTGTACATTCTTTTGATCAAAATTATGTTAACTAAATACCCTTATAATTATTACTACCTTCATGCATTTTTTGCAAAAACTTTTGTATTTATTTTATTTTAGGATATTTGTTTTTTGTGTCTGGTTTTCTATGTTTAATGGTCATGTGTTAATATGCATTTACATTTTGCATACACATTAACTTACTTTTTTAGCTCAGATCTAGTTTCTTAAGTATTCACAGTGTAGGGCGTTTCTGGTCCCTTAATTCCAAAGGCTTTAAAGAACTTAGGTCCAGCTAGCGATGGATTGCTCTGATCGTCAATGATGGCATACATCCTTACTGCCTTCTCTGGTTGCCCTTCTAGATAGACTCTGATTAGGCATATCCTGGCACAGCACTTAGCACTTTGGATCTCCCCACATACCTCTAAGCATGAGCAGGAGACAGCTGTGATGGACTTGGCGTGATTCTGTGGCTTGACTAGAGGTAACTGCCACTGCTGGATCACTGGTGGCTGAGGTTGGATGCAAGGCTGATGGGTCTCTGTCGCTATGACTCTCTTCACACTTAATGGCAGATTTACAGTCCTTGGTCATGTGTTCTAATGAGGCGCAGCACTTAAAACATACCCCAAGTTCACTGAGGATTTTCTTGCACTCCTGCATGGTTTTGGACCTGAAGCCTCTACATTTGTTCAATGAGTGTGTTTTTTTGTGAATGGGACACTCACGATTGAAAGATTTATCACTCGACGGAATAGTGTACTGTTTATCAGCAGGTGCTGTGGGTGGTGGCAGGTTAGTCTTTCTGATGCTTACTCTGTTCTTCAAGTAATTGTGTCTATGTGTGATGCCTCAACTCCTTGAAACTTTGTGTGATGCTTTTAAACCTTGATGACGATGTTGCTGGAGTTGGGGTGTTAGACTCCAGGAAGTCAAGGCTAGGGTCGTTCGTTGATGAATTTGCAGAACTGAATGAACGGAGGAAAGGCGACATCATGTGACCTTTTGTACCTAGAGATGCCCACTACTCACTTCTCTTGCAGACTGTGCGGCAGCTTTGAGGCGATTGGGTTCGCCCCATGGGCAGTGTCCAGATAGCAAAGTCCAGACAGAAAGGGTCTCTTTTCGCAAGTTCCAGCTCCATAAGCAGATCACTTAAGTCCAGAAGCTTGGGGGCTTCCTTAAGTTTGATCCCTGGAACGTTGTGCAGTCTCTTGAATATGGTTTCAGCACTCCCATAGGTTCTTTCGTGTTTCTGCCAGGCAGCAGCGAGATCTGCTTCAGCTTGTCCCACATAGACGGTCCTAAGACTCTTGATACGGTTTGTGGATTCTGGACCCAAACATTTGGCCACGAGGTCGAACTCCTGCTCCACGAATAAGTTGAGGTCAGCAATGGTGGCCTTGAAGGTTGCTTTCCAGGCTCTGTAGTTCTCTCCTCACGGTCGTCGTATTTTGAGAGACTGGTGTTGATTAGCTCTCTGCTCACCATGAACCTGGCAAACTCAGACAAGTCTGATCTTTCACTCCTTGTTACTGTATTAGCTTGTGGTGCCCCTCGGGTGTATAAGCTGTGTGGCGTGAAGGGGTGAATTGTTCCTGGGTAAAATGATGTCGCTGCAGGATTGAGCTGTTGTTTAACCTCTGGACATTCTGGTGACTGCTGCTTCAACTGTGGAGGCAGGCTGGAGTGCACCTTGTGGTCGTCTTGTGATTATGACTGCTCCTGAGGGGACACATCATGGTGTTGGTCCTGGGTTTCTGCGGATGCTGTGGGTGACACTGGCACCGTGAATTGGGCTAACTTGGATGTTTCCGCAATGTTGGGTTGAATGTCATGGCGATGGTATGCACTGCAGTGACTTTCTGCACGTAGTCACTGGTACGAACAGCTCGGTTGTCTTCTTCCAGCATTGGTGGGCAAAATGGGTCAAGGTTTTGCACCAAAGCTTGCTCAAGTATTTTTACTTCGGCTAGCGCGATTTCTTCCTCCATTTCTGTTTGAAGAATCTTTGCCCGAGCCTATGCTTCTGCTCTCTATACTTCTGCCTCTGCTTTCTTTATTTCTGCCTCTGCTTATGCCTTCTTTTCTGTGAAGGAACTTCTTAGTTTGGATTGCTCTGTGTTTAAATGGGCTTCTAGAATTCTGTCGCTGAGGGCTGAAGTTCCTGAGCAAGATGATTTGTATGACCGAGCAGAGTGTTTGGATGAGCCTGACCTGTGACATCTACACTGTGTTCCAAATTATTATGCAAAAATTGTTTAAGAGTGATAAGGTAAGAATTTTTTTGTTTATCAGTTAAACTCATTGATGGTGATGTGTGTCAGGGCTCTTTATATCACTGTAAGCAATTGCAGACACCTGTGCTAATTAGTTTGGCAGGTGTGTCCAATGAAAGGCAAGACTACTTAAGAAGGCTGTCCCACATTATTAAGCAGGCTACATTTTCTTCCAAAATGGGAAAGAAAAAGGATGTGTCGCTGCTGAGAAGCAACAAATTGTGGAGTGTTTAGGTCAAGGCATGACTACAATCAACATTGCCAAGACACTTCATCGTGATCATCGCACAATCAAGAAGTATGTAGCTGATTCACAGTACACACGTGTGCGTGCTGATAAGGGAAAATTGAGGACTCTTTCCTACAGGCAATTACATCACGTTAAAAGAGAAGCGGCAAAAAAGCCTTGTCATAGCAGCAGACAAGTTTTTGAAGCTATTGGTGCCTCCAACGTCCCCCGAACAACAAGATGTAGGGTCCTTCAGAGGTTTGCAGCTGTGCGTAAGCCATCCTGTCGACCTCCTCTATCCACTGCACACAAGCAGAAACGGCTCCAGTGGGCCAAACAATACATGAACACTGACTTCAAAACTGTTTTGTTCACCAAAGAGTGCCGTGCAACGCTCGATGGTCCAGATGGATGGAGTGGAGGATGGCTGGTTGATGGACACCCCATGCAAACACGGCTACGGCGCCAACAAGGAGGAGGTGGAGTAATGTTTTAGGCTGGAATCATGGGGAGACAGATTGTCGGCCCCTTTAGGGTCCCTGAAGGGGTAAAGATGAACTCCAGAGTGTATGTTGAGTTTCTCAAACAGCACTTCCTGCCATGGTTCAAGAAGAAGAACCGTGCATTCCGCAGCAAGATCATTTTCATGCATGATAATGCACCGTCTCATGCTGCACATAACGCATCTGCATCTCTGGCTGCTATGGGCATAAAAAGGGACAAACTTATGGTGTGGCCCCATGCTCCCCTGACCTCAACCCCATTGAGAACCTCTGGAGCATCATAAAAAGGAGTCTCTATGATGGCGGGAGGCAGTTCATATCTAAGCAACAGCTCTGGGAGGGTATTCTGTCCTCATGCAAAACAATTGAAGCAGAAACCAGCCAAAACCTGACAAATTCAATGGACGAGAGAGTTCAGAAGCTCCTTTCGAACAAGGGGTCTCATGTACAAATGTAACATCACATAGAATAAAGTTTTGAGTTGAAAACTGTTTGATTTCAGTTTGTAAGAACCTGCTAATGCTTATAATTTCAAAAATGACCATTTTTTTGTTCTTTATTAAAATGAAAAGGTTGAAAACTCTGCTGTGCATAATAATTTGGAACATGCATTTTGAGTGCAGTTTGAGTGTTTTATTTTTTAAAAATATACTGTTATCATAGGCAGTTTGTACAAAAACCTTTCAATTGTACTCTAATAGTTATTTGACTGGAAAATTACAATGACTGCAATTCATATAGGTAATTTGGGAAAATCTGAGAAAATATTATTTGCATAATAATTTGGAACACAGTGTAGCTTTGTGCAGATGAGCGATACGGAGCTCCACTTTATCTTTGGAGTCTTGCACGGTGGCGTCCCTTTCTCTGTCTGTGGAATCTGCTTTGCTTAACTCTGATAAGGCTTCTTCGATATTAGAGTCTTTTAGTAAGGCAGCGTACCTTTTGGACAGTCTCTTGTATCTTCCGGGGGCCGTGTCTAGCCGTCTCATAGTGTCCTGTATACTTACTGCATCATCTTTGTGGCATTGGATGCTTGACATGAGGGGGGTGACTCACTCCCATAGGTCGTCCAGGTTGTCTTTGACCTCATCCCTTGTGGAATGGTAGTTCTCAAAGGCCTTTAGCATTGGCTTGAGGGAGCGTACTGTTCGTACGTCTTGGTCTGCTGTGGGAGCGCGCTCTGATTCCTGCACTTCATCATGTTCAGGGTCGGGCTGCACCTGCTGTATTTCAGCGCCGAGAAGAAGCTGTTCATTGGCCATTTTGTGGTATTACATACAGAGAGTCTCTATGCGCAATGCAGTCTGAGGTGACACTGCTGAAGATTTCTAGCAGAGCAGGGCTGCAGTATGTGTGCAGGAAGAGCACGGGCACGTGGGTATGGATATAAGGGCTCATACCCATTTGTGGAAAAAAAACAGTCCGTTTTCTGGATGGAAAAAACGGTCCGAATATATGCAATTGTCATGCGATTGTCATGCGATTTGTATGCGATTTTTAATCGCACCATCAGTTTTCCATCCGTTTTCCATCTGTATGCAATGCGATTTTAACATGACGTTTTACATAGAGCAGCTCTCTCTATGTCAAAAATTCATGTAAAAATCACATTGCCAAAAAAAAATGTACACAAAAAGCAAATAATATATATATATATATATATATATATATATATATATATATAGGTCATACACTTCTACATAGTATAATAGCGCTAATTCATCCCGGCTATACTGTAAAATCACACTGACAGCTTTAATAAAGAATGGAAAGAATACATATACACACATAAAATACATATATATATATACATGTCATTGTGACATTTAGATATATATATATATATAGGTCATACAGTTCTACATAGTATAATAGCCACTAATTCATCCCCGGCTATACTGTAAAATCACACTGACAGCTTTAATAAAGAATAGAAACAATACATATACACACATATAATACATATATATGTCATTGTGACATATATATACATATATTTATAGCTCATACACTTCTACATACTGTAATAGCCGCTAATTCAATTACCGGCTTTTGTGAAATTACAGACCCGACATGAAATGACACATGGTTTACATACAGTTAACCATGTCATTTCATGTAGTTTGATATATGGTTTTAAGTTACAATTACATGAGTGTATGTGTGCAAAATTGCAGACATGTAGGGGTTAATTAAAGGTGTAAATTCATTGAAATAAAATGCGTGGGCTCCCGCGCTATTTTCTAAACCAGACAGACAAAGCAAGCGAGTGGGGGCAGATAATAATAGCCCAGGGAGGGTGCATTTATTTTGTGCCCCCCCTGGCTAATAACATCTGCCCCCAGACACCCAGAAAAGGCAAATCTATAATTAGATTAGCCCGTCTATTCCCATTGCCTGTAGCGGTGGCTAATGGGTTAATAATGGGTTAAAGCCACCTTGCTATTGAAAGGTAACTTTAAGCCAGGTTAATAATTGAGAGTTGTCAATTTGACAACTCTCAATTATTAATCCTATTGTATGAAAGGAAAAAAGACACACACACATCCTTTTAATGAAATAAAGACACAGTTTTTGACCATATTTTATTGCTCAGGTAATCCGTGCGATGCCCTTGTTCACCTGTAATAAAAATAAAATGAAAAAGCAACATTATTCTTACCTATCCGACGCACAGTCATGTCCCACGCTGTAATCTTTCACAAAGGGTTAAGTGGTTTACAACTGGCAGGGCAGCTAATGCTGCCTGATCAGCTGTAATCCCTGAATGAATCAGTTCATCTCCCAGCGACAGGAGAGGAAGTGATGAGTGTGTGAAGCTTAATTGATTGCTTCCCACTTTCACTTCAGGTCAGGTCAGCCGGGGACACCGCACAGCAGCAGTGACATCAGAGGGAGTCCCGGGTGACCTGACCTGAAGTGAAAGTGGGAAGCAATCAATTAAGCTTCACACACTCATCACTTTCTCTCCTGTCGGGAGATGAACTGATTCATTCAGGGGATTACAGCTGAGCAGAAGTCCCCTATTGAATAACATTGGTCCAATTGCAAGCCGATTTTTTATCGGCTTGCAATCGTCCGTTTTTGTCTCCAGTGAGTATGAGCCCTAAGGGTGATTCTGGCCGAGCTTCAAGGCAGTTTTCGGCTGTTCTGTCCCTGCATGAGGTGAATGAAGATGTGGTTGATTGATAGGGGCTGGGAGAGATCCTACCTTCTTTTTCCACAATGCAGAGCAGACAGGACCGATGCTGTTCAGCGTCGGAGAGATGATGCATACCGGGGATTGTGCAATCCAGACTTGTTTATTTGGAAGTCCGGATAATACAATGTATGATCAGTAGAGCAATTACTTCTCCAAGAACGCAGATGTAAACAACAAGTGATAAGTAGCTGACTGAAGTACTGCAAAATGTGGTCAAAAACTGATGCCTTCCTAAGCTCAGTTCAAGGGTGTCTCTCCCAAAGAAAGTGAAACTTAAAAAAAATGGCTGCTGGGAGAGAAGGTGACCTCTGAACTGGAAGTGAAAGGCACGCCTTAAGAATTAGTTAATTACAGACTATGTGGAAAAGGCCAGTAGGTGGCAGCAGAGCAGCATGTAAGAACAGATACCATGCACAGCATGAAAATAATACAATAGAAAACTGAAGAGCATAAAGTACATGGAACAGCACATGGGGCAGTAAAGATCTTATTTTTGTTTATCAGATATCACTCTGATCAATGCTATAATATGGGGCAGCACAGATCTGTGATACATCAGATAGCACTCATCCCAATGTTATATTATGTGGCAGTACAGATCTGTGATGTTTATCAGAAAGCTCTCAGCCCAATGTTATACTATGGGGCAGAGAAGATCTGGGATGTATCAGATAGCACTCAACCCAATGTTATACTATGGTGCAGTGCAGATTTGTGATGTGTATCAGATATCACTTGACCCAATATTATACTATAAGGCATTACAAATTTGTGCTGTGTATCAGATAGCACTTGGCCCAATGTTATCCTATGGGGCAGTGCAGATCTGTGATGGTTTATCAGGTAACATTTGGTCCAATGTCATACTGGGCGGCTGTGCATTTTCATGATGTTTTTCAGATATCACTCAGCCCAATGTTATACTATGCGGAAGTGCATTTCTATGATGTTTATCAGATAGCAAGATAGCACTCAGCCCAATGTTATACTATGGGGCAGTGCAAATTTTCACGGACGTGGTTTGTGGAACCACTGTGCCACGGACAGCGTAGAGCCTGAAGGGGCGTCACTAAGCAAGCATCAGGCTGTTCACTAGAGCCTCTGATGGTTAGACTTGGCTCCCAATGAACGCCAGGTGCCACTCCAGGACAGACTAATTGACGCGCAGCAGCTGGACCCAGTAGGACAGACTTATTGGTGCAGCAGACAGTTTATATCAGAGTGCAGCAGGCAGGATCTGCAGCAGCGTGGAGCAGGCAGGATCTGCAGCAGAGTGCAGCAGGCAGGATCTGCAGCAGAGTGTAGCAGGCAATATCTGCAGCAGAGCAGGATCTGCTGCAGAGTGCACCAGGCAGAATCTGCAGCAGAATGCAGCAGGCAGGATCTGCAGCAGAGAGCAGCAGACAAGATCTGCACCAGAGTGCAGCAGGCACGATCTGCACAGAGTGCAGCAAGCAGGATATGCAACCTTATACAATTTACACTGCGGAACAGGAAGGTTTCTCAGGCACCTCCCCAGTGGGGAGGAGGTAATATATACATAATGCCCCACAGCCATTGGCTGAGGAGGAAATAGCAAGTGCACGCACTGACCCTTTCAGAGGGCAGGGCATGCGTGCTCTAAGGACATGGCTGGAGGCCCGGCTGGAAGCTCTGCTTGAAGCATGCAGAGCATGGGGAAGGGAAGAACAGACCGCAGCACTGGTGAGTGAGGTGACATGCCGGAGATGCTGCCTGTCAGAGTAGGGACCCGGTGTGGTGCTAAAAGTACCCCTCCTTTTACGCCCCCTCCTCTTCAGGCAATTGAGGAATTTCAGGCGGAGAATCGGAGCGTGAATGTTCTCCTTAGGGTCCCAGGATCTCTCTTTGGGACCAAATCCCTTCCAGTCAACAAGGAAGAAGGTATTGCCTCTCACCTTCTTCCTGGCAAAGATGTTCTCCACCTCAAAAACATCGTCCGAGGCAGTTGACATGGGTGTGGTACTGGGATCCTTGAAGAAGTGGCTTAGGATGACCGGCTTCAGCAGAGATACTGTCACGACGTATAACAGATATATTCTATGATAGTAACATATATCTAATGTGACATCATTCTATATTTCCTATAATAGAAAATATCAACATGTATACATAGTATCTGCCAGCAATGTCTTACCTGACATAATATCCTATGTATTGTGGGTCTATACTGTGTACGTGTCACGCTGTCTCAGGATAGAGGTGGACCGGGGTCTATGCTGACCCTGAACTGGGGTCCTGACTAGTCCCTCTACCTGGAGGTACTGTTAATGGTACAGAGGTCCAGGCCGCCAGCGTAACCCTGTCTCCTGTAGATCCCTGACCACTGTAATCTAGTCCTGAGAAGGACCCTGATTACCACCACAGGGAATGGGCAGGTCACAGCTTACACACAGTCTAAGATAAACAAGACAGACAAGGGGTAAAGAAAACACTGCCATGCATACAAAACTTCCACTACAGAGGAACACAAAAGGTTAAGGAGATAAACAATAAGCGAGGAGAGGATAAACCACAACAGGCACTCTTAGCTTAAGTCTTCTCAGAAACGATCCGCTCTGCTGGTCTGAATGAATGCTTTCACCGACAACTTCCCCAGCAGACCTGCAGGTATAAGAAGGAAGCTAATTAACAAAACATCAATCGCAGCTGGGCGAGGCTGGTCAGTCCAGCACCGAGAGAGAAAGAATTAACTCTCTCAGTGCCGAAAAACACCCAGCACCAGAAACTCAGCTGTGCGAAGTCAGGGTGTGCAATCGCGACGATCTTCGCCGCGACACACCCGTAACAGTACCCCCCCTTCTACGAGGGGCCTCTGGACCTCAGGGCCTGGTCTATCTGGGTGAGTAGTGTGGAAGGCCCGAACCAATCGGTCTGCGTTAATATTCGACGCAGAAACCCACATCCTCTCCTCAGGACCATACCCCCTCCAATGAACAAGGTACTGAAGGGACCGGCGATTCAGACGTGAGTCAATGATCTTCGATACCTGAAACTCCAAATTACCATTGACCACCACAGGAGGAGGAGGTAGAGGTGACGGTATAACTGGTGCCACGTACCTCTTAAGCAACGATTTGTGGAACACATTGTGGATTTTAAACGTAGGAGGGAGGTCAAGACGGAAAGCCACCGGATTAATTATTGAACTGATCCTGTATGGCCCGATGAATCTGGGACCGAGTTTCCAGGAGGGAACCTTAAGTTTTATATTCTTGGTAGACAACCATACCAGGTCGTTCACACTTAGGTCCGGACCAGACACTCTCCTCCTATCAGCCATACGTTTGTATCGGTTCCCCATAGTGC
Source organism: Oophaga sylvatica (assembly GCA_033576555.1). Lineage (NCBI taxonomy): Eukaryota > Metazoa > Chordata > Amphibia > Anura > Dendrobatidae > Oophaga > Oophaga sylvatica. The sequence continues at coordinate 69,949,877 of JARQOD010000004.1, read as the reverse complement.
TCAGATTATTAAGCACTCCTCTCCACACTGAAGCAAGTGACGACGAAAATCGTTCCTCCTCAGGAACCCCAGAAGAGCCCCCCCATTGAAAGTACAAAACTGGGGGTGAAAACCATATGCCCCAAAAAACGGGGACTTACCAGTGGACTCGCTCCGCCTATTGTTAAGAGCGAACTCTGCCAGAGGCAAGAAAGAAGACCAGTCCTCTTGGTTCTCTGAGACAAAACACCGAAGATATGTCTCTAAGCTCTGATTCAGACGCTCTGTCTGACCATTAGTCTGCGGATGAAAAGCCGAAGAAAATGACAACTGCATCCCCCGACGAGAACAAAATGCCTTCCAGAATTTGGACACAAACTGAGACCCCCGATCCGACACCACATCGGAAGGCAACCCGTGAAGTCTCACAATCTCCCCAATGAACACCTGCGCCAGAGTTTTAGCATTAGGAAGAGCAGGAAGAGCAATAAAATGTGCCATTTTGCTGAACCTGTCAACTACAACTAGTATGACAGTTTTACCTGAAGACGGAGGGAGGTCCGTAATGAAGTCCATAAACAGATGGGTCCATGGACGCTCCGGGATTTTCAACGGTAAAAGGGCCCCAGACGGACGGGTATGTGGGGTCTTAGAGTGCGCACATACCCCACAGGATGCGACAAAAGTTACCACCTCTTTATTTAAGTTAGGCCACCAAAACCGGCGAGAAAGGAGATCTACAGTTGCTTTACTCCCTGGGTGTCCTGCCAAAGCAGAATTATGATGTGCCTCGATAACCTTTTGTCTTAACTGATCTGGAACAAACAGTTTCCCTGGAGGTCCTACAGGGGCGTCCCCCTGAGCCTCCAATACCTCCTCCTCAAGCTCAGAGCATACAGCCGACACCACAACTCCCTCCTGAAGAATAGGAACCGGGTCATCCGTCTTCCCGGCCCCCGGGAAACTACGAGATAAGGCATCAGCCTTTACATTTTTTGACCCAGGACGATATGTGACGACAAAATTAAACCTGGTAAAAAACAACGACCATCTAGCTTGTCTGGAATTCAGACGTTTTGCAGACTCTAAATACAGCAGGTTCTTGTGATCAGTAATGACGGTGACCGGGTGGACTGCCCCCTCCAAAAAGTGACGCCACTCTTCAAAAGCCAACTTAATGGCCAAGAGTTCCCTATTGCCGACATCATAATTCCTCTCGGCGGACGACAATTTTTTAGAAAAGAAAGCGCACGGATGCCATTTACCAGGGGACGGACCTTGAGATAATACCGCACCCACTCCTACGTCAGATGCGTCTACCTCCACAATGAACGGTTGTGATGCATCAGGTTGAATGAGTATGGGTGCTGAAGCAAAACATTTTTTCAAGGAGGAAAATGCTTGACAAGCTTTGTCAGACCACCTAGAAAAATCCATCCCTTTTTTTGTCATGTCAGTGAGAGGTTTGACAACGGATGAGAAATTACGAATAAATTTCCGGTAGTAGTTAGCAAATCCCAGGAAACGCTGCAGTGCCTTAAGATCCTCTGGCCGATCCCATTCAAGCACAGCCTTCACTTTCCCAGGGTCCATACGAAAACCGGAAGCTGACACCAGGAATCCTAAAAACTGAAGTTCTTGTACGGCGAATACACACTTCTCCCATTTGGCGTACAGTTTATTGTCTCGCAAGATCTGCAACACCTGTCTCACATGCTCCTGATGAGACACAAGATCCGGCGAGTAAATTAAGATGTCATCTAGATAAATGACAACAAACTGTCCCACTAGGTGGCGAAAGATGTCATTAACAAAATGTTGAAACACCGCCGGGGCAGTAGTCAGACCGAAAGGCATGACAAGGTTCTCATAATGTCCCTCCGGAGTGTTAAACGCCGTCTTCCACTCATCCCCCTCCTTTATCCTAATCAGATTATACGCCCCCCTGAGATCCAACTTAGAGAACCATTTGGCGCCCACAATCTGATTGAAGAGATCAGGAATAAGTGGGAGTGGATACGGATCTCGGACCGTAATCCGATTAAGCTCACGGAAATCCAGGCAAGGGCGTAGGCCTCCATCTTTTTTCTTCACAAAGAAGAACCCCGCGGCCACTGGGGAAGATGAAGGTCTAATATGCCCCTTGGCCAGACTTTCCGAAATATAATCCTTCATAGCTTGCCTCTCAGGACCAGAAAGGTTATATAACCTAGATTTTGGTAACTTAGCATCAGGAAGCAATTTTATAGCACAGTCATACGCGCGATGAGGAGGTAATTCTTGACACCCTTCCTCTGAAAACACATCCTCAAAGTCCTCCAGAAAAGGAGGTAAGGTTCTAGGCACGACCGCACCGATGACCGTGTTCATGCAGTTACTATTGCAAAATTCACCCCACTGGCTTATCTCTCTGGATTGCCAATTAATAACTGGGTTATGTTTAGTTAACCAAGGAAGTCCCAACACAATAGGAGTGGGAAGACCTTCCAACACATAACAAGACAATAGTTCTTTATGTATTGCCCCCACTCGAAGGTCTATGTTATGCACGGCTTGCACAAAGCTACCTTGACCGAGAGGCCTGGCGTCAATAGAGAATATAGGGATAGGTTTGGCCAATACACTCAGTTGCATACCTTGCACCTGGGCAAACCGAGCGTCCACCAGATTAGCCACGGCCCCACTATCCAGAAGAACAGAAATCCTTTCAGTTCTCGTACCTACCACCACCTCCGCTGGTACGAGAAACTGAGACGGACTTGGGGACGAAATACATACTCCCAGATTGTCGTCCACCACACAACCTGGGATCAACAGTTTTCCGGCGACTCCTTGCTCAGCAAAGTACGGGATGGACACCCCCCAACAAAATGTCCCTTTCTCCCGCAGAAGTAACACTTTCCTGTCTTGCGGCGCACCGCCGATCCCCTCCCTCAAAACGATGTCCCTCCTAACTGCATAGGCTCCTCAGAACAAACCAGGGGAACCTCAATATAAGGGACTATAGTAGAAGGTGGAGTCATCACAGGGGGCGGAGTTACCTCGCACCTCTCCCGAAGCCGTCTATCAATGCGAATAGCAAGGGCCATAGCGGCCTCCAGTGACGGGGGAGAATCATACTGAGCCAACACATCTTTTAATTTGTCAGATAATCCTTGACAAAACTGGCTCCTAAGAGCCGGGTCATTCCATTGAGTATCTGTGGCCCATCTACGGAACTCAGAAGAAAATTCCTCCGCCGGACGATCTCCCTGCTGTATCTTACGTAACTTCATTTCAGCAAGGGAGACCCGATCCGGGTCATCATATACCAGACCCAGGGCTGTAAAAAATTGATCTACTGACTGGAGAGCCGGGGAGTCCGGAGGAAGAGAGAACGCCCAGGATTGAGGGTCCCCTTGTAAGAGCGAGATGACAATTCCCACCCTCTGATCTTCACTCCCCGAAGACCGAGGCCGTAGCCGAAAATATAATTTACATGCCTCCCGGAAGGTAAAAAATTTATCCCGCCCACCAGTGAACCTGTCCGGGAGAGCTACTTTAGGTTCAGATCTGGTTTGCTCCTGGGGGTACAAAACCTTGGACTTAACGTCCGTCAGCTCCATGGACAAACTCTGCAACTGCTGAGCTAACTGGGCTACTGGATCCATGGTAGCTGGGGAGAATCTGTTAGTGTGGTCGGTGAAAATGTCACGACGTATAACAGATATATTCTATGATAGTAACATATATCTAATGTGACATCATTCTATATTTCCTATAATAGAAAATATCAACATGTATACATAGTATCTGCCAGCAATGTCTTACCTGACATAATATCCTATGTATTGTGGGTCTATACTGTGTACGTGTCACGCTGTCTCAGGATAGAGGTGGACCGGGGTCTATGCTGACCCTGAACTGGGGTCCTGACTAGTCCCTCTACCTGGAGGTACTGTTAATGGTACAGAGGTCCAGGCCGCCAGCGTAACCCTGTCTCCTGTAGATCCCTGACCACTGTAATCTAGTCCTGAGAAGGACCCTGATTACCACCACAGGGAATGGGCAGGTCACAGCTTACACACAGTCTAAGATAAACAAGACAGACAAGGGGTAAAGAAAACACTGCCATGCATACAAAACTTCCACTACAGAGGAACACAAAAGGTTAAGGAGATAAACAATAAGCGAGGAGAGGATAAACCACAACAGGCACTCTTAGCTTAAGTCTTCTCAGAAACGATCCGCTCTGCTGGTCTGAATGAATGCTTTCACTGACAACTTCCCCAGCAGACCAGCAGGTATAAGAAGGAAGCTAATTAACAAAACATCAATCGCAGCTGGGCGAGGCTGGTCAGTCCAGCACCGAGAGAGAAAGAATTAACTCTCTCAGTGCCAAAAAACACCCAGCACCAGAAACTCAGCTGTGCGAAGTCAGGGTGTGCAATCGCGACGATCTTGGCCGCGACACACCCGTGACAGATACATGGAAGGAATTCAGAATCCGTAATGAAGGAGGCAACTTCAGTTTATAGATTACCTCATTGATCTGCTTCAGCACTTCTAAAGGCCCGATAAAGCGAGAACCCAACATGTAAGAGGGAACCTTCATCTGGACGTACCTGAACGAGAGCCATACCTTGTCACCGGGACGGAAGCACAGTGGGTCCAGGAGCCTTTTGTCTGCCTATCTCTTCATACGGGCGGAGGATGCTTCTAAAGTGGCTTTGGTGTCTTCCCACAACTTTACAAAATCCTTGGAGAGGACATCTGATGCATGGACATCAGAAGGAACCGTCACCGGAAGGGGAACCATGGGTTGCCGACCGAACACAATGTAGAAAGGAGACTCTTCCGAGGCTTCACCAATGTGATTGTTGTATGAAAACTCAGCCCAGGGAAGTAATTTCACCCTATCATTGTGGTGGACATTTACGAAGTGTCGCAGATAGTTGCCCAGGATCTGGTTGACATGCTCCACTTGCCAATTGGACTAAGGGTGGTAGGCCGAGGAGAAATCCAAGACGGTATCCAGAAGTTTACAGAGAGCTCGCCAGAATCTGAAAGTGAACTGCGAACCTCGATCAGACACAATGTGACAAGGAAATCCGTGCAGGCGGAAAATATGCTTGATGAAACTATCAGCCAGTTCTGGAGCGGACGGAAGAGCACACAAAGGGGTAAAATGCTCCATTTTGGAGCAGTGATCCAAGACTACCCAGATGATGGTACAACCCTCGGATACTGGAAAATCTGCAAAGAAGTCCATTGCTATGTGCTGCCATAGACCAGATGGCACCGGTAACAGCAAAAGAGAACAGGTAGGAAGTCATCTAAAGACTTTATTGCGGGCAAAAATCAGACAGGCAGCCACGTAAGCATATATCTCCCTCCTCATGGATGGCCACCAGTAGTGGCGAGAAATCAATTGTAGCGTCTTCCTTTGTCCCACATGACTAGCCACCTTGGACGAGTAGCCCCATGACAAAACTCACTCCTTCTCAGGTTCAGCCACAAGGGTTTTTGCTGGGGAATTTGCGACAGGCTGACTGGAGCGACTGTAACCATCTTGGACGGTTTGATGATAAATTGAGGATCCTCCTCTTGGTCCCCGGACAGAAATGAGCGAGAGAGGGCATCAGCTCTGACATTCTTGTCACCGGACCTGAAATGTAATAAAAAGTTAAAGCGGGCAAAAACCAAAGACCAACTGGTTTGGCATGGATTAAGTCTCTGGGCGGACTGGAGGTACGCCAGGTTCTTATGGTCCGTGTAGATGACCACTGGATAGACTGCGCCCTCCAGCAGATATCGCCACTCCTCCAAAGCCATATTAATGGCGAGTAACTCCCAGTCATCAATGGATTAGTTATGCTCTTGAGTGGAGAAGGCCTTAGAGAAGAATCCGCAGGACACGCGGGGACCCGAGGGAGATTTCTGAGTGAGCACTGCTCCAGTCCCTAATGAGGATGTGTCCACCTCTAGTAATAACTGTTTGTTCAAATCCAGACGATGCAGCACGAGAGCGGTGGAGAAGGACCTTTTAAGAGAGCCGAAGGCTTCCTCAGCCTCGGAGGACCAGTTCTTTGGCTCGGCTCCTTTTCAGGTCATAGCAGAAATGGGAGCAGTCAGAGTGCAGAAGTGAGGAATGAATTGTCGATAATAGTTAGCAAAGCCAAGGACCTCTGTATTGCTTTGACTCCAATGGGCAGCGGTCATTTAAGGATGGAAGAGACTTTCTCAGGATCCATCCTGAATCTGGTATCTGAAATAATGTAACCCAAGAAGGGAAGGACGGACTGTTCAAAAACGCATTTCTCATACTTGGCGTAGAGTCGATTCTACCTAAGACGCTGAAGAGCTTGCCGAACTGCTCGTCTGTGGGAGGCCAGATCCGGGGAACATACCAAAATATCCTCCAGATACACAACAATGCAGGAATAAACCAGGTCCCGAAAGATGTCATTGACGAACTCTGAAAAACTGCCGATGCATTACTGAGACCGAAGGGCATCACTCAGTATTCATAATGTCCGTCCCTGGTGTTGAAAGCCGTCTTCCATTCGTCTCCCCGGCGAATGCAGATTAGATTGTAAGCGCCTCTTAAATCTAATTTGGTGAAGATCCTGTCACCTCTTAATCGGTCAAACAACTCAGGGATCAGTGGGATAGGGTATTTATTTTTCACCGTGATCTGGCTGAGACCCCGATAGTCTATACAGGATCGGAGTGATCCATCTTTTTTTTAACAAATAAAAACCCCACCTCCAGCAGGAGAGGAGGACTTCAGAATGAACCCCCTTGCCAAATTCTCCTGAATGTAGTCCAACATAGCTTGAGTCTCAGCTGGGGACAGAGAGTAATTTCGGCCTCTAGGGGGTGTAGATCCGGGAGTCAAGTCGATAGGGCAGTCATACGGCCTGTGGGGCAGCAAAGTCTCTGCTTCCTTTTTGTCTGCCAGTAGGCAGATGGCAAACTGGGCACCGATGCTGGAGAAGATGAGGCCTTAGCTGGACGTATTGGAGCCAGACACTTCTCATGACAGGAATTTCCCCAGCGGAGCACCTCTCCAGTTCTCAAGTCCAACACAGGTTCGATAGAAGACTATCTTCTTGTGGCGCCCCTGAGGGTTCAGTCGCCACAGAGGTATTGCACCTCACCAGAGGTGTAATGCCCCATCTCCAGGTAAGTAGGGAGCACCATCTAGGACTCTAACACCTGCACCCAGCACACACTAGAACAGCTTGGCACCCTGGACGTACCCTGAGGGAGGATAGTCTCATCACAGGCTGAGATAGGAAAGGGTGTATAGGTGGGTGGAGTGGTCAGTAGCAAGGAGGAGTAAAGCTTGAGGAAGCAGGAGGGGAGTTTAGAGGAGTCCTGAGGAGGAAGAGGAAGGAGTAGGACGTGTATTGAGCAGCTCCCAGTGAGGGGAGGCTGCAGAGAAAGAAAAGGAGTCTAGATAGCGACTCAGAGAGGACTGGAAGCTGGAAGAGCTTAGTCCAGGAGTGGAAAGAAGAAGTAGAGAGTGGAGAGAGAGAGAAGCAGAAGGAAAGATAAGCTTCTGGAGTGAGAGAGAGGAAGAAGTCCTAGGGATACGGAGAGAGCAAGAACCATCCATTGGTCCCGGTCTGTTGGCAGAGGGACTAGGTCGCAGAAGGGAACTCGACCACCTAGACTAGTGGAAGAACTTCATGATTCAGCTAGCAAGTGGACTGCTGTGAAAACATAGGGATCACAGTCAATAACCACCATTATCTTCTCTGAGAGGCAGCTATATAGAATCAAGAGGAACGCAGAAACAAGTCGTTGTCCTAGAGGAATCGCAGCCGCTGATCTGAGACACTGTTGGTGAAGGGGCTGTAGGATAGAAGGTTAGAAAATCAGCACAGGAAGACGGCCAGTGAAAGGAACACAAATATAGAACGGAGTCCTGGAAAGGTGTATCCCAATCTACTTGCAGGTTTGCAGAGCCCCTCACGTGGATGACAAGGTACTAAGCGAACATCTGTACTGCATGCATCAGAACTGTGAGTAAAGCTTTGGAAACTGCAACTCGCTGACTGTTTCTCAGTTTCTTCCTGCATCACTCATTGCACTCAGCTGCATCTCCCAGCACCATTACTACCTTTCACTACATCTACCTGCCCTGGGATCCCATAGCCTCACCTGTGGGAGGCTGTACCAACTCTGCTGCATCACACCATCTCTCCCAGAGGATCTGCACCGCAGCGCTGGTCACCATTGACCAGATACCACAGGTGGCGTCACGAATACCTACACTACAAACTCTAACATCCCCTGTAAATAAACCCCAGGACCACGGACTGGGTCACTGCCGCTGTGACACGGCCCGGTACCGAGTATCCACTGCCCTAGTGGGCGATCCATTCTCAGTATGAAGCATCCCAATGCAGACCTCAAGTGGCTCATTAGCCAGACGAACCATCTCCCAAAGAGTTCTCCCATCGACAGATGTTATTGCCAGAGGGTTTTGGAGCGGATGAACTGGGATTTGGAACCGATCCATTACAGCCTGGAGGATAAAATTTCTTTCTGCCCTGGAATCCAAATACGCTGACTCAATAAACTGGGATTCACCGGTTGTCTCGGCCACAGTAAGGGTCAGGGATAGAGGTTTTACTATACATTGGAAAGGCTTCTAGTTGACTTGGAGAGATGGGTGGGTCCAGTCACCTACATACCCCACCACAGGAGGTGTGTATGAACACCCAAGATGGAGCCTACAGCACAGACCAAAAGTTTGGACACACCTTCTCATTCAATGATTTTTCTGTATTTTCATGGCTATGAGAATTGTAGAATCATACTGAAGGCATCAAAACTATGAATTAACACATGTGGAATTATGCATTACACTTTACAAAAAAGTGTGAAACAACTGAAAATATGTCTTATATTCTAGGTTCTTCAAAGTAGCCACCTTTTGCTTTGATTACTGCTTTGCACGCAGAAAATGTGAACGGATGGACTCTACATGCCTGTTTCCCACTGTGAAGCATGGAGGAGGAGGTGTGATGGTGTGGGGGTGCTTTGCTGGTGACACTGTTGGGGATTTATTCAAAATTGAAGTCATACTGAACCAGCATGGCTACCACAGCATCTTCCAGCGGCATGCTATTCCATCCGGTTTGCGTTTAGTTGGACCATCATTTATTTTTCAACAGGACAATGACCCCAAACACACCTCCAGGCTGTGTAAGAGCTATTTGACCAAGAAGGAGAGTGTTGGGGTGCTACGCCAGATGACCTGGCCTCCACAGTCACCAGACCTGAATCCAATCGAGATGGTTTGGGGTGAGCTGGACCGCTCACCGCTTCAATTTTGAATAAATCCCCAACAGTGTCACCAGCAAAGCACCCCCACACCATCACACCACCTCCTCCATGCTTCATGGTGGGAACCAGGCATGTAGAGTCCATAGGAGAGAAAACGAAGGCAGTCCGGCTTCTTAAAAAGTGAAATTCTTTATTTTCATCAAGATAAATCGTCACAGACGGTGTCCTCCAAAATGTGCAACAAACGGAGGGGTGGCACCTAGTGGTGACAGCGACGCGTTTCGACCACCAAGGGTCTTTGTCAGAGCTGTATTTCTCTTAATGCATCTGCATTATATAGGAATGTTTAGCCTGGTAGCCGGCTGTTGCAACGTGGTGCAAATGAAACAGGTGATGTCAATCTAAATTGCAATTAGGGATTCAGCAGCTGACTCTGTTAGGCCAGGCGTATAACCCAGTATATATTTTACTACGATTTAGTCATAGTTAATGCAGATGCGTAAGAGATAGAATATAATAACATTCGTGAAACAACTAGTTGTACAATAGTTACTTAAATCAAAAGAAGAAAAAAAAAATTGTATGATAACAAAAGAAAACACACAAAATAATAATAGATATAAACAAATATCTTGACTTGTGGTCGATTTCTTTTGATGTTGTCTTGTGAAATCGTTCTAAAGTTGTAGTTACTCATATTAATGCTGATATGATCCATCTGTGTTGAAAGAATGGCAAAAAGGTTCGTAGCATGTTGCCAAGTTCTTTCCAGGAGGAACTAATGAGGACAAAATGGTAAGACATTAGCGTATAAAAGTGGTTTCTCTATAAAGGAGAAGAAGAAGTGGCTATTGTAGGACATCGATTTAAAGGCATATAATGCATATGTAGAGAAAAATTTGTACATCTGCAAACAGAGATCGATCAAAATTGAAAAGATGGGTTACAAATAATTATATGTTAGTACTGTCGGGGTCGTAACGACAAACCACTCATCCTCCAGTCACTCCAAATTAGACTAAGAGCACGGGTCGACCGAGAATGAATCAGGCAATACGCTGGTTCAGACTTCAGAACGTGCCCTAAAGAAAATGGTGCTATTAGGCGGCCATCTCCAGTAAGCACTGAACTTTTTATTCACGTACATAAGATTACATACACAGAATATTGGGGTGGAGTAAAGGCGGGATTGAGGAGAAAGAGATATGCTGAATGATGTCCATATATGTATATATTCAGCATCTGGTCATCCTAATTGGTCCTTAGATCTTCTTCTAAGTCCTCCTTGATCGTGTTGTCATCCTCAGTTTCGTTTCTTGAAGAAAGATTCTATTGTTCTCGTGTATCATGTGGTTCCTCAATTCCCCAAAGGTGGGGGGGCATTTCAGTGGATCCAGTTCAAGTTATTAGATAGTTAGTGTAATACAGTGATAGGACACAAGGTGGAGACAGACACCAGCAGATACTAACATTGTCCTAAAATAAGTTTCAATCTGAATAATATCATTTAAGGGAAACTTCGTGTTTATCTTGACATATCAAAATAACAAGACATATATACACACTATGAATATAAAAGTATAGTAGAAAATTATATTTTACCTTGACAATCCCCCCTAAACACTAAGTTTTTCCCTTAATATATGCGGCCTTCGAGACTGTCCATGTGTGGGGACAGGGGTAATGGATTTCTTCGCTTGGTCATTTTAGAAACTGGCCCCTTATGGACCGCCCCCAAACAACCAAGTCCCTACCAAACATGCACATGGAGTTCTCCCACTATCCCTAAACTAAATCTCTTATTCCCATTTGTATTTTTGTTATAGGGGGTTTTATCAGGTTTATCCTGCGGAGTATATTTCTCCATATCACCCTTATCAGTGTCTTCATATAGTAGCGACACAACTTCCTGATGAAGGAAAGTACCTGAGGAGGCGGCTGCATTGGTCACAGCTTTCCTATACATAGATATCACACAACATAGAATTATCAATCCTAGCACCAAAAGCCCTGTTACCACTAAGCAGGCTTGTTGGAGAAATTCTTTAAGTCCTTCAAGCCATCTTAAGAAGAAAGAGGTATCTACTTCTGCATTGGCTTTTATTTCCTGAGCCAGATTTTTAATCTCTGTAAGGGCCACTATAGTTTTACCATTGACTCCAGAATTCTGAGGAATATAAGTACAAAATTCTTCCCCTATCATCCCACAGACTTCATCTTTTTCAGCTAGAATCATGTCAATGGCCAGTCTATTTTGAAGAGTCAGTCTTTTGTTTTGGGCCCAGTTTCTCAACTATACCCTGGAAAGCATCTTGACTAAAATTGATATTGATAAATCTTTGCTCAGTGTAGTATATATATTTTATCCAATCTACATTGTAATTGATCTGCACAGTTGGGATGAGAGAACGGAAACCCGCCAGGATCTGATTCTGAGCTTTGTATTCGTCTGGGACCCCCCTAGGAACACCTATGGGATCCATATAAACTTTGGGATCCTCAGCATAACCGGTGTGCAGCTGACCCAGACTCCTTCTTTTTCTGGATATCAGTGGAGCTATATTCTCGGATCCAGACTCTTTCTCACGTGTCTTTTAATGACTACCCAGTCTCCAGACTGCAGACTGCAGACTCCCAGGATCCTGGTTCGGATCTGGAAGAGAACTGAAAACATTATCATATACTTTCTTGAGTCTTTTATACAAATCCCTTACATATGAACTTAATACATGGTTACTTATTTCCAATGCTTGGGAAAAGAAACATCCTAAACTAGGCACTTTGCCAAATAGTACTTTATACGGAGAAAGTCCAGTTTTTCTACTTGGAGTGTACCTTACTGAGTATAGGGCTAATGGTAAACATTCAGGCCAAGATTTCCCTGTTTCAGCCATGGCCTTTTAGATTTTTAACTTCAATATCCTATTTAGTCCTTTTACTTTTACACCGCTTTGTGGTAATATGGGGTATGAAAAGCTTGTTGAATTCCCAGAGCTGTCAAGACTTCATTCATTATTTCACCTGTGAAATGTGTACCTCTGTCACTTTCGATCACCTTTGGTACTCCATACCTGCACACCACCTCCGCAAGCAGCTTCTTTGCGATTGCCGCAGCCGTAGCCTTGGCAATCGGGAAAGCCTCCGGCCAACCTGAGAATAAATCAAAAACACACCAACACGTACTCCCATGAACCTGATTTTGGCAACTGAATATAATCAATCTGCAGTCTCTGGAAAGAATAGAAGGGCCGAGGGGCATGTTTGGGTGGTGTCTTGACTACCCTTCTCTTATTATGTGTAGCACATACCATGCATCCCTGGATCAAACCTTCTATACAGGTGGAAAAGCCTGGTGCCGCCCAATGCTTCTGCATCACGCTCATTACAGCAGTTTTGGACTGGTGGGTTGGCCCATGTAACATCTGGGCGACCGCAGGGTACAACGCTCTTGGAAGGCATCGGCGCATCCCTCTTCCCCATACCCCAGTTGCTGCATTCAGACATGCACCTTCTTTTTCCCACTTTTCTACTTCCTCCTGGCGCACCTGAGCCTGCATCTGGGCTAAGGCATCCTCCGACACAAAGGGATTTTTGGGAGCGCTTACCTGGTGCATCGTTACCCCTTGGAGTGGTCTACTGGCTGCTGTTTTTGCTGCTGCATCGGCCATTTGTTTCCTTTACTCACCTGATCAGTGCATCTGGTATGTGCTTTAACTTTTATGACAGCTACTTCTTTTGGTAATTGTAATGCATCAATTAACTGCTGGACTGCGTCAGCATTTTTAATGGGATGTCCTGCTGCCATCAGGAATCCTCTAGACTTCCAAATTGGACCCAAATCATGAGCTATACCGAATGCGTATCTATAATCTGTGTAGATGTTAACAATTCTACCTTCAGCTATCTTACAGGCCTCGGTCAGAGCCTTAAGTTCAGCCTCCTGGGCCGACTGATATGGGAGCATTGGTTCTGCTTTGATCACTGCATTCAGGGAGACGATGGCATACCTGGTGTGGAAGGTACCTGAGTCATCTTGGTAGCGAGTTCTACAAAAGATTTAAAGTCAACATTACATCTTTCAGTTTCAAACACTGTGGGTAGGCCTGCTGTTTCCTGTGCCATAAGCTGAACATAATCATAAGGAATCTCCTCTCTTGGATCTTCTTTGTACAATACCGTACAATACCTGACCTCCCCCTTAGATCCGAGAGAGGTAACAATGTGGCAGGATTAAGTGTGGTACATCTCTGCAAAGAAACATTTGGAGGCATTAAAAGTGCACATTGCAATCAAAGATGACGTGCAGCTGAAAGATGTGCCGACTGCACCTGGTTCAGTATGGTATATACATCATGAAGTGTAAATACTGTCAGTAGATGATCAAGCACGATATCTGATGATTTGTGGAGCAATTGTCCTACAGCATATACTGCCCGTACACAGGACGGGGCACCCCTAGCCACTGCATCTAGTCTTCCACTGAAACAGGCCACTGGCCTTTGATTATCACCATGTAACTGAGTCAATACCCCTGCCGCGTGTCCCTGCTGTTCATGGAGATACAGGGTGAATGGTAGTTCATAGTTGGGGGTTCCTAGCGCTGGAGCTGCCACAATCCTGTTTTTGAGAGAAAAATAAAAACCGTCTATACCTTCAGGAGTTAGTTTAAAAAGCACAATGGTGATACAGTCACAGAGAGGCTGCATGAGGATTGATACAGCATGAATCCACTGCCTGCAGTAGAAAATCAGTCTAAGAAATATCCTAAGAGCGGCAACATTAACAGAAATAGGAAAGTTCTGTACAGCTTCTTTGCGAGCGCTGGTCAGATGTCGCGCCCCCAGTGTAATGCAATGTCCCAAAAAGATAACTGAAGATTTACAGAATTGCAGTTTATCCTTTAACGCTTACAACCTGCTTGGTACAAAAACAACATAAGTAATATTGTTGCAATACTACACTGTTTCCTGGAGGGGGCACAAATCAGTAAATCATCAACATATTATAAAAATAACATTGGCAAAATCAATAACTGTAAACTAAGCAGCATCCTGAGATATCTGGAACAAAAGTGTATATATATATATTAGACACCACTGGAGTTTCCAGATCAGTAGCTGCATTAACTGCCCATAATTTTTGTACCTACCCGTACACAGGGTTAAGTTGAAGGGGGGCTGGAGTTTGCTATGTGGGCACTGATAAGAACTGTCCTTGGACCTGCAGCTGCCTGCTTGCAAAATGTGGGCTAGAACTACTCCTGGCTGGCTTTTTTTTTTTCTGATACAGAACAAGCTGAATTCTTCTAACTTTTTTTTTTTTTTTTTTTACTTTTAATACATTGTTCGGAGTTGGACAGGGAAAACATACAGGATTACATTCTGGACAGCTTCAGTAAGTAATTGTTGGGACCTAGGCATATTAGTAGAAGTATATCGTGATTTCATTGCATATATTGCATATTGACACGGCAACTGTCCTGCTCTGGTTGCTGGGACCTGTCCTATTTCTACCTGACCACACGTTTGTATATACGAATTAGATTCGTCCTGTATCATGGGTCCCCCTTTCTGTGAAATTGTTGCGGCCAGTCCTCCAGCATAGTGGAGTTGATTATTTGCAGCATTTACTATGACCCCAACATGTTGTTTCGTAAAATCCCCTGTCCTTATCCTAAAGAGTACATCATGACGGTGGGGTCCAGGAATAACATTGGAATATATTTCCTGAAAATCTTCTCTTTCCTCTGTACTAGCAACGTCTAGCGACATGATTTTACAAAGAGTGCTCTGCTTCAGTTCTGGTGTCATACTGACAGTTCCAACCGGATGATACTCAATACGTGCTTGTAATTGTAACAACACATCACTTTCCTGAAAGATTACATTGACCCGTGGTGATACCATTAACTGTGTGTGTACAGTGGTTCCTTGAATTTGCAGGGGAATCTTTTTAGTGACGGGGAGCTGGAGAGTTTAAGGAGTTGCTATAACATGGTGGGAGAAATCACTTTTCCCAAATGGCCAGTCCTCTTCTGTAATTACTGAATTGTCTGCCCCCGTGTCCACTTGGAACTCAACCTCATGTCCCCCTGGTAGATTCACCTGTACTGTGCAATTAGGAATGGGGGTAAGGAGACAAGGGGTTCATGTGCAAGCTACCATTATCCTATGGGAGCGCCTCTAATTGGTCTTGGGGGCCTCCTGCAGGCGGGTCATTTGGATATGGATTAGTTGGACAGGCTGGATATGGATTAGTTCTGCAATCCCTCCTGAAATGTCCTGGTTTCTTACACCCGTAGCACAATTTCTGTCCATCTCCTGGCACACGTCTCCTCTCCCTGTTATTTGCAGGACGAGTACCTACAGCGTGTATCCTTGCTCCTCTTTTTGCCTGCGCTAAATCATGTTGTGCCCCCTGTGCTATTCTGGCTAGATCCTCTGCTTTAACTGATCTCTAATCCGGTCTACTTACTTTCAGCTTTCTGTCACTTCCATTCTCTGCCTGTCTATCTTTCTTCTCACATACACTGACCTTCTATTCACATGCCTAGCCCTTCGATTCTTACGTACTGTGTCTATTCCAAAAACCTATTCAACAAAATCTGAAAACTGTTGCACTCTTGCTCTGCGTCTCTATGCTGAATGCCTGATGGGAGGGGTAAGTCGGGTCGCTGCGCAGTTTGTCAGTGTGCTCTCCCTCAGCCTTCAGCTTCCTTATCTGTAGAATGACCTTGGTGTACAGCAAAATACCATCTCGCTGCTACCAGCACTTCCTCCCTCCCTTATACCTTTGCTTGCTGTCACTGACTCCTGCATTCTTAGATCCGTTCCTACAAATATAATACTTGTATATCTCATTTATCAATCTATTGTATCTAGCTTCATTTGCCAATTTTTCCCTTAAATTTAGTGTGTTGATCCCTTGAAATCATTCCTATCACAGTTGAATATTTGATAGAAATCGAACTTAAAGATAACCACAGGGTTGTAATATTAACCCAAAGGTGGGCATACTGGCACGAGGTCAGGATATAGCTCAAAGGATATGTAACAGAAGGTTCATGACTGCTGGCTAATCTTGTCCTTCTTGTAGTGGGAGGCGTGAATCCAGGTGCTCTTGCCCTCGAGCTTCGGGTAGTATGGGTGGACAGGACCACAGTGTAGTGACCCTCAAATCTGGGCTGGAGACAGTCTCTTCTCATAAATTTTTTTATATATATATAAGGTCATCAGGCGAGAAATCATGCACCGTGTCACCTGTAAATTCTGGGAGAGAAGCAGACACTGCAGAGTGGGTGTTAGTTAACTCTTTAGACAAAGCAATCACAAATTTGCTATTTTATCATTGGTTTCAAATAATTCCTGGTGCCTAATGTCTTCTGTTTTTAACATACCAGCATGATGGAGTATTGAATGTATAGTGGCCCGAAGGGTGGCCCGTGACTCATTTGAGTTTAGAGGATCATGGACTGGACCTACTGCATGGATGATGATATCAGCGGGAAGGTCCCCTGCATGGGTTGTCAGAGTCTGTCCAGGTGGCAAAGGGCCATGAGTGTATATATGAGCCATGCATTCTGCAGTGACGATGGGACCACCAGCTTGGGCTACTAATAGAGCCAGACCCCCTTTCTTGGAGCAGTTTGAGTTGGCAGGACTAACTATAGCACCAACCCGATGTGTCAGGATATCACCGTACCCTATGAATAATGTCACTGGATTTCCGTTGCGGTCTGTGTAATGCTGTGAATGGCTGGGATACCAGTTTTCAAGTACACCGGGAGCTGGGGGCCTGACCAGGGTTTCCGTGAATCTTACAGAACGACTGTCCTCTCTGAGGATTTGTGAAGGAGAGGAAGGTGCCCCATCTCTGGAGTAGGGGTGGAATAGGCCCTAGGACCAGGGGTTGACAATGATGGTGGGGGAATGGAGGAGGGAAGAAAAGATACTGGTGCTGCTGGGGATAGTGGTGGCTGTTGAGGGGCCCACCCCTCTTCTATCTCCTGATCCTCCTCCCTTCATTAGATCCCATAATATCATGGCGGCGGCTTCTGATCATTGTTTGAAAAACTGAAGATTCATGCATTGCAGCAATGGCCAGGTTGGGGTGTGTGAAAGGGAACAATGGTGTTGCATCTGGTGCCATATTGGGAGCTGTGGCCTGCACAGGTGCGGGCGGGGGCTGGTAGTAGGCCCTGGTTGGTATCAGCAAGGGATATAGGCCTGACTGGGTGTGCTTGGGTGTCCCAAGATGGCCGCCGGAGGAGATGGGGTGTTGGTCATTTCCGGGTGTATTAAGATGGCCACTGGGTTTACCAAAATGGCCGCTGGGTGTGGGAGGGGCGATGGGCTGGGCATTACACCAGGAGCGACCCGCCCCACAAACACGGCAGGTCTCCGCCCAGGGCGGATTCTGTTCACCACACACATGACAGGTCCAACCTCCCTTTGTTCTAAGATCGGCACCATTATAGGGCGGTGGCCGAGGGCTTGGAGCGGCCATTTTAGTTACATCAACAAGATCATATGCAGAGCATTTTACATATCCGAACAAAGGCTCAGCACTTTCCGAACCTCCTTATTCCATCTACCTCTTTCCAACCCTCAACTTTCAAATCATTTACTACTCTCAAATGTGCTTGGGCTTGATACAAGAGCCCCTGATCTCTCAACTTTCCCTCATTCTGTGCGACAAAGTCTTTCCACACTGAAGGCTGAAGCCTGCCTGTACTCGGCAAGCTCATTCTTAACAGCCTTCTTGCCTCCACGTGATTCCATCAATTCAAAGCACCCAAAGCACCACCTCTAACTTGTGGGTTTTGTTTGATTTAAACATGCGCATCATAATATTAACAGAGTGTAATGATCTGTCGCGACTCAGACCACCGGCGTCACTCGCAGGTCACCACCCGTCACTGCAGAGTCCCCCTCAATACTGTGACAAGACAAAGAGTCCTCCTCTATTTGTCCCTTCCCTAACTGTGGATGGTGACTTTACAGCGCAGTACACCGTGACACTCTACACAGCACAGAGTCCCCCTCCATATGCTGACACCTGGGCTTCTCCTAATGAGACTTCCCGGGTTAGACAAAGAGTCCTCCTCTATTTGTCACTTTCTCAGACGAAGAGCCCTCCTCTATTCGTCTCCTAAGGAAATTTGGTTATGCGCACCCCTACCACAATTCTCTACAAGATGCTAGAAATTTAGACACTACCAAATAATCACGGGAGGCAACTATCTGCATAAAAGTACAGTGACTGGAGGAGGAGGAACGTGGTAATTTTCACGAGAGCGTGCAGGAATGCAACGTCACTCGGTCAGACTTGCTGGTTCGTGGCGTGGGATTGCCCTTGGTCTCACCACTCAACCGGTCACCCACCCAGACCCAAAAAGACAATACAGCTTAAGCCCACAATGACTGACACACAGGCAAGTGGGACGCATATAAAATATATGATCCCAACTTACCGTGTTCAACGGAGGCTGCAGTCCTCGCATTCAGTCACCGCGGGCACCACCGCAAAGTCCTCAAGACGGGTCCGGACGGGCGGCAATCCACGGCCCCACGTGTTAGGCGCCAATTGTCGGGGTCGTAACGACAAACCACTCATCCTCCAGTCACTCCAAATTAGACTAAGAGCACGGGTCGACCGAGAATGAATCAGGCAATACGCTGGTTCAGACTTCAGAACGTGCCCTAAAGAAAATGGTGCTATTAGGCGGCCATCTCCAGTAAGCACTGAACTTTTTATTCACGTACATAAGATTACATACACAGAATATTGGGGTGGAGTAAAGGCGGGATTGAGGAGAAAGAGATATGCTGAATGATGTCCATATATATGTATATGTTCAGCATCTGGTCATCCTAATTGGTCCTTAGATCTTCTTCTAAGTCTTCCTTGATCGTGTTGTCATCCTCAGTTTCGTTTCTTGAAGAAAGATTCTATTGTTCTCGTGTATCATGTGGTTCCTCAATTCCCCAAAGGTGGGGGGGCATTTCAGTGGATCCAGTTCAAGTTATTAGATAGTTAGTGTAATACAGTGATAGGACACAAGGTGGAGACAGACACCAGCAGATACTAACATTGTCCTAAAATAAGTTTCAATCTGAATAATATCATTTAAGGGAAACTTCGTGTTTATCTTGACATATCAAAATAACAAGACATATATACACACTATGAATATAAAAGTATAGTAGAAAATTATATTTTACCTTGACAGTACCCAATCGATGTATGATCTGCAGGATGAAATCATCACCACTTGAGGCTCTGCATCTAAGTGCACAGAAATAAACTCAAAGATTATATGAGTATCAGTAACAAATTTATAATAAAGGAATGTCAATTATCTATCAACCCTCAGAAATACTGCGCTATTGAGATATAATCCCCAGAGATATTCCTCATTCAATTACAGAGGACCATGTAAATTGGCATATTTCTAGGCTTTTATAACCCATATTAGCATAATAAATAAATGAAAATAGAATGACACTATACATTTTTATGAAATTGCTAGTTTACAATTTGTTTTAAAGAAAACAGTGACATCTTCGATTTATAAAGATAAATGTTAGTGTATATTTTAAGATCATACAACCTAGAAGATTTATATATAACCGATACATACACGTACATGATAATTTATAACCGATACATACACGTACATGATAATTACATGAAGAGGTCCATCCAAATGCAAAGCATAAACAGTTGAGGAAGGGTAGCGATCTCTCAAATTACAGACGAACGCATGCAGGGATAACTGAATTGCTAACCAAAGGGGGCACATATTGAGAAAAGATAACTATGGCATCAATCTACATTTAGTGGTTCTCAGTAGTAGTGCATAATCTCGCTGCGTTTGTTTAATCCCTGAGGATATCTAGTATTTAGATTGAAGATCCAGAACGCCTCTCTGTTGAGAAGACGTTTTCTGGAGTCGCCTCCTCTTGCGGAACCAAAGACACGCTCTATGCCTATTATTTGCATAGATTTAACATCTCTCTGATGGTTCTCAATAAAATGTTTCGATGCCATAGATACATTTTTAGTGTCAGTATTTATGTTTACTATATCGCGCAGATGTTCTGTAATACGAGTTTTAAGTTTTCTTGTTGTGCATCCTACATATATTAGGTTACACACGGTGCATGTAATAAGATAAACTACATTTGCGGAATTACAATTGATAAATTGTTTAATGGTATATATTTGAGTGTCTCTATAACCTTGAAAGTTTTTTGGGGGTTTTGCCACCCTACATGTTTTACACCTATTAGTACCGCATTTGAAAAAACCTCTTGTTTTAAGCCAATTATTTTGTAGTTTTTTAGAGGAAAAATAACTGGGAGATATTAAATCTCCTATAGTTGGAGCTTTTCTGGCTACAATATTAATTCCTGTAGATAAGATTTCTTCTAGAATTTCATCCTCATATAGAATTGGGATACAGTTGTATATAATTTTCTTAATTTGATTGAATTGTTTAGAAAAACGAAGGCTAACAAAAGGTTTTTTCTCAATGTTGTTTTTGTCAACAGAAAAACGATTAAATTCTGATTCAAGCAGTTCTTCTCTGTTCTTATCCTGGGCTATGATATTTGCTCTTTTAATAGTCCAATGAGGGTATTTACGTTGTTTCATTTTCCTACTGAGTCGCTCAAATTCTTTAGACAGATCTTCGGGATCAGAACAATTTCTCCTGTGTCTAATATGTTCCCCTACTGGTATTGCCTTAATAACGTGTTTGGGATGTCCACTTTTAGCGTGGAGTATCGTGTTCCCACTTATGGGTTTTACATGCGTTTTCGTAGTTATTTCTCTACCTATGACTCCCTCAAGTTCCAAATCCAAAAAAACAATGGAGTGAAAATCATGTTTGTATGTAAATTTAATATTCATATTATTAGAATTTAAGTATTCTACAAATGCTGGTACGATAAATACATCGCCCTCCCATGTGATTAGGGTGTCGTCGATGTATCTACCGTACCAATGGATACAATCAAAAAAAGGATTTTCATCTGAGTATATAAATTTAGTTTCCCAGAGAGCCATAGTTAAATTTGCCAAAGAGGGTGAATATTTCGCTCCCATGGGAACTCCCAATTTTTGAAGGTACATAGTACCATCAAATGAAAAATAATTATGTTGCAGCAGAAAATGAATGACTTCCAACAAATATTCAATCAATTCCATTGAATAGTTGCTATGCCTCTCAAGAAAGAATCGTAGTGCTTCCAATGCTGTTATATGGGGTATGCATGTATATAGAGAGACAACATAGCAACTGAGCCAAGAAAAATTGCTTGACCATTTCTTTTTATACAAGGCAGCAAGAACATCGCGGGAGTCTTTAAGGTAACCTGGAAGCTTCAGTACTAAAGGTTGAAGTAGGGAATCTGCCCATTCACAAAGATGTTCACTATATGAACCCAAACCTGACACTATTGGTCTCATTGGTGGTATATCGCATTTTTTATGTATTTTAGGCAGGCCTTATATAATGGGTAGGATGGGTTTGGAAACATATATATACTCAGCTTGCTGTTTATTTAAAATACCCAGACTGACCCCTTCGGCAACAATTTTTTCAACCTGTTCATTATATATTTTGGTAGGATCTGATTTTGGTTGAGCATAGACCTGCGAGTCTGAGAGTAATTTAATCATACTGTCTTTGTAATCCATTTTATTCATTATCATTACCACTACCTTACCTCCTTTGTCACTGCGCTTAATGATTATGTTATCCATATTTTTCAGAGTATATAGAGCTTTTTTCTGTTTGTGCGTAATATTGCTCCTAAAATTTTCTGAATTTTTATTAGCTGTTATTTTTATGGATAGGTTTTTAAGATCTCTTTCTATCTTTTCTTGAAATCTATCCATGCAATTTGCTCAAGTTTGGATGGGGTAAAAGTATGGATTTTTAGTACAAAACGTCTGTGAATGATGAACTTTAGTCACTTGTTCCTGCAATTGGGAATTGTAAAGATTTTGTAAACTAATTAATGCATTTTGTTCTTTAAAGATTAATTTGTGATATTCGTTAATAGGAATATGTGCTATGTGACTTTGCTCATCATTCTCAGAGAAAAAATTTTTTTACAGTAAGATTTCTGATAAATTTATTGACATCAAGAATCGTAGAGAATAAATCGAAATTAACATCTGGCGCAAAAGTAAGGCCCAAAGATAAGACTTCTGTTTGGTCGCTGGTCAGTTCTTGAGAGGATAGATTTAGAACATTAGTGATGTCTAGGTTCTCATTTTCTTGCGTTTGACCCTGGTAAGAGTTCCTGGCGGATCTGAGATGTTTCCTCCCTGACCGCCTAACAGAGTCAGCTGCTGAATCCCTAATTGCAATTTAGATTGACATCACCTGTTTCATTTGCACCACGTTGCAACAGCCGGCTACCAGGCTAAACATTCCTATATAATGCAGATGCATTAAGAGAAATACAGCTCTGACAAAGACCCTTGGTGGTCGAAACGCGTCGCTGTCACCACTAGGTGCCACCCCTCCGTTTGTTGCACATTCTGGAGGACACCGTCTGTGACGATTTATCTTGATGAAAATAAAGAATTTCACTTTTTAAGAAGCCGGACTGCCTTCGTTTTCTCTCCTCTGCATCTCACGTCCTGGTCTGGACTTGCGGTTCCGTGCTCCGATGGATGTTAGGTGAGCTGGCAGGGGCTTATGCCCCATTCTCTTTTATGTAGAGTCCATCCGTTCACCTTTTCTGCATGCAAAGCAGTAATCAAAGCAAAAGGTGACTACTTTGAAGAACCTAGAATATAAGACATATTTTCAGTTGTTTCACACTTTTTTGTAAAGTATAATGTATAATTCCACATGTGTTAATTCATAGTTTTGATGCCTTCAGTGTGATTCTACAATTTTCATAGTCATGAAAATACAGAAAAATCTTTGAATGAGAAGGTGTGTCCAAACTTTTGGTCTGTACTGTATGTGTTTGTGCACGGGTGGGAGTGCTGGCTGGAGTGAGCCAGGGTGAGGAGCCTGTTAACTACCTCCAAGAGGACGCCTCTGAGGATAAGAGGTATCCGGGAATTGGTGCATTGATCACAGATAGTTAACGACACTCACCCATATTAGGCACACTAGAGCTCAGCGAGGACCGTGGGTACTGTAGAGCCGAATGGTTGCCAGACAGTGCACGGGGTGCTGCATGTTACTAAGTACCTGAGATTCGGAGTATGCTGTGTCTTAATAAACTGAATGGACTGTATTAACCCTGAGTGTCCCAACGCATTCCTCACCGACCAGCCAAGCTAGTACTCCCTGTCCACAGATAGTGCAGATACGTTACAACACCTATAAGACTTAAGCTAATTACTGCTTCACATATAATGTTCACCATCAAGTTAGAGTGTAAGCTAATAAATACATATGGGAACTTACAGCTATGAGACTCCTCTCCCGATTGGCGTCCACCCCCAGCAGTCTGTTTAACCTCTGTTAGTTTAAATTTATAGGGGGACCCTATGTAATATTTTTTCTGCTTTCCTCATAAAAACACCAGTAAAAGCTAAGCAAACAGCTGTGAGCTGTTATTAATAGCCTGGAAACATTTTGGGATATTTCACTTTTTCCCAGATTTTTAACATTGGCCACCAGACGTGGGCTTTCCCTCTACTGGTTATGAAAATTACGCTGGAGCCCATGACATTTTTTAATTTAATTCTTAATTTTACGCAGGATGTACACAGCGGCTGCTGAATATAAATCCCATCATTGTCTCCTGGTCATGTTGATCTCAGGAAAACCAGGCGACAATGATGAGAGCTGCATTCAGCAGCCAGAGCCTGGGATCAGTGCAAACTGTACCACTTCTTTCCAGGTGCCGGGTATGTGTCACGCTGATGACACAGGGTTGTTATCTATGTGTCATCCGTGTGGTATACATTTTGTCTGTGCTGAGCAAAAAAAACCTGAGATACAGTCCATGTGAAAAACCTGACTTGTGCACAACCATTGAATAAAATGGGTGTGCGTATGTCTGTATTTGCTGTCCTTAAAAAACGGACTGACTACGGACATGTGAAGGAGGCCTGAGATGGTTTTATGTTCATTTTATGTCACAATTTTTCAGGTGGATTGTGGTCTAAAAACCACATGATAGTGCTAACTAAACGCTCAAAAGAAAGAACATATTTAATTCTATGTTAAAATAACTTGCTGTTCATATGTTCAGTTTTGTGCTTGCTTCTTAACTCCTTCAGATTTCCAAAGACACCAATGAATTAAAAGAAGTGAGTAGACCATTTTTTTCCTGCTCTGAAGATGTTATATACTTTATAATAGAAGTTACTAAAAGGGCTCAAAACTTCTGGGCATTTTTCTGAGTATGTTGCCAGTTTTTTTTTCTTGAAAAACCTCTAGCATTTTCGTTAATTGTTGAATGTAGTTAAAAAAGACAGCACAAAAAATGCTGGAAGATCACAAAAAAGAAAAAAAAAACATTGAAAAAGCACTTAGGAAATTACCCCCAAAAATTCAGTAAAAGACACTTCAGAAAAAACGCCAGGATCTGGAAAAAATCAGCAGGTTTGTCAGCCTGAATAAGATGTTGTGTACACATACCATAAGGGTGGTTTCACACGTCCTAATATTTCCGATACCGGAAAAAACAGTACCGGAGATATCAGTGTCCGTGCGTACGTGTTGTGGTAGATCGGCTCACTCGGCAGGACACAGAGGTAGAAAAGAACACTGTCATTTTAAGAACGTTCTTGGTTTATTAAGTGCAGCATAAACCAAGCTGAAAACATAAACACAGCCTTCTTGGCATAACAGCAAAACAAAATAAAATCCTTCTCCTAGCGTGGATCAGCCCGCTCAGGGTCAGCAATGTCTACGGTTCAGGTCCTTTAACACAGGCACAAACACTTCTCTGGAGTGTTCCTCTCCAGACACTGAACCACTACTTCCCATAGAGGCCAGCTATTTAAGCCCCAGAACCCACCCTGGGGTGGAGATAAGGTGGACAACCTCACACCCACTCCATGGTTGTCCACTAAAAACCCAGCCCTTAATTTAATTTACTGCTACCTCCTTGCAACACTTAGAATGCTGAAGGAACAACTTCTGGGTTTCTAGATCACTGAAGCCATGAGCCTCAGCGAAACATATCTCCCCTCCAGAACCATGCCAGTGACTTTGTCACAATGTGTGTCATACTTGTGACAATCATGTGCCCCCGTGTCCCGCATCGTTACCACATGTACTGGCACCTGGGAAGCCTTTCTGGCACTTTGCCCAGCTCTTCCCACTTTCCCTTTGTTAGTTTAAAATGGGGTTGATGTCACCTTTATATTGTCTGGTGACATCAAGCCCATGATTAGGAATGAAGAGGCCTTTAGAAGACACCTATCCATTACTAATCCTTTAGTTATATGGTAAATAAACACACAAAGTATAAAGTCTTTTATTTTAAATAAAACAAAACACAGTTTTCCATTTTTATTTAAAAATAACAAACACAGTTATACTCACCTAACGCCTTATTTCACTGAATCTCTCATCTCTTGTAATAAAACTAAAATAAAATAAAAACAATATCCCTCACCTGTCCGTCATTCTGTCCCATGCCAAAATCCATGTCAGGGGATAAATAGTTTTCAACTTGGACAGTGCCAAGATGCAACCATCCAGGCTGAGAACTGTTGGTGAATGAGCTGCTGTGAGTGCAGCATCATAGACCAGAGGTGACATCATCGTGGTTACCGCCGGTCAGTGAGGATTCATTCCTAGCCGGGCTGAACTGCCGTGACCTCAGCACCATGAGAAAATGTCACTGAGTTCACCGCAGTTGAGCTCAGTGAGTTCATCGTAGATCAAATATCTGCGGTGAACTCACTGAGTTGAACTACGGTGAACTCAGTGTCTTTTTCATCACAGATTTTGTTGCAGAAATATCTGGGATTGAATGTTATTTCCATTCATTGAAATGTGTCAAGCACATGGACGTTTTGCAAGTCCAATTCAGATAAATGGGACAGTCAGAAATGTTTGTAGCAAAATTTGTAGTAAGTGATTTCAGTCTTAAATGGGTGCATAAATGGTGCAGAAAATCTGCAACATCAAAAACTCATCAAATACTCATCATAGGAATGTAGTCTTAGGTTCAGTGTCCAAATGGCGTCTCTGTGGATCATAATTAATGACCAAATGTGTAGTGGAAGGACTAATCCTTTATAAATACTTTTACATTCCATGACCAGGGACAATGAATCTGCTTTAAAAAAATACACATACTGCTTCTTTGCAAAATCACAGACTCGCTTCCGTAAAATTAAATTAAATTGATGGAAAAACAAAATAAGTCTACCCAATTTAAAGAATTAGCTAAAGAATTGATGTTAATTAAATATATTACAGTGTATTTAGAAAAGCAAATTTGGCACAAACATATCTTATATTCAATAACTGAATAAGGAAGGATAATGGCTTTTCTCAATCAATGAATTTGTCAAAAATGTTTATTTTAGATTATCTCTTTTCTGCTTTCCACATTACATTCCTTGGCAGTGAGAATCAAAAAAATTTCAGTAGCAAGTCCTTTATTATATTTGTGCTTGGAACTCTGCCGGATATGTACTCTAAATGTTCTAGCATGTGACCACATATTTGTTGTTATTACTGGAACTACAGTTCAGTATACAAAGGATTGTTTTCATAAGGCATGCCATTTACATAAAATATCCAAGCCTTAAATATACTTAGGAGAACTTTTTAGTGAGCAGAAACTAGTTAGTAGTCACTTAGCATGGCAAAAACATGTTCCCAAACGTTGCGAGCATTACACTGGGGTAATACAAGCGATAATTCTCTCATGCGAGAAAATCAGATGGATTATGCTAATGACATTCACCTCAAACTCTGTCAGAGATTGAGCCAAGTGTCACCTTAGTGTGATCCGATTCTCTAGCATGGAAGAATCACAGCACAGATGTGGAGAAGATGGAGAATTTAATTTCTCTATCTTCACCATTGTCTGAGTCCACGGATGTTGGACTGGACTCAGATGACAAAAGGAACCCATAGACTTGTATAGGTGCGCATGATCCGAATTCCTGAGCTATCTGCAGCATGCTGCAATTTTTGTTTAAAGACCAATTCGGACTGTAGAAAAAAATTGCAGATCTGCACTGCCCCATAGTATAACATTGGGCTGAGTGCTATCTGATACATAACAGATCTGCACTGCCCCATAGTGTAACATTGGGCTGAGTGCTATCTGATACA
The DNA here is from genome assembly GCA_033576555.1 of Oophaga sylvatica. Taxonomy (NCBI): domain Eukaryota; kingdom Metazoa; phylum Chordata; class Amphibia; order Anura; family Dendrobatidae; genus Oophaga; species Oophaga sylvatica. The sequence goes on along the minus strand of JARQOD010000004.1, from coordinate 69,922,327 downwards.
TAACAGATCTGCACTGCCCTATAATATAACTTTGGGGTGAGTACTATCTGATAAAACATCACAGATCTGTACTGCTCCATAGTATAACATTGGGCCGAGTGCTATCTGATACATCACAGATCTGCACTGCCCCACAGTATACACACATGGTAAAAATTGTTGGTATCCCTCGTTAATTTATTTGTTCATTTTCATAGATTTTTGATTTATTATTACTTTTGACAGATTCAAGTTATTTCTGTCACCATTGTGGGTTTTTCTGTCATTAAACGAGGGGTACCAACAATTTTGGCCACTTGTGTAACATTGGGCCGAGTGCTATCTGATAAACATCACTACCCCATAGTTCTCAGCCCAATGTTATACTATCTGATAAAACATCACAGATCTGCACTGCCAAAAAGTAAAACACTGGGCCGAGTGCTAACTGATACAGAACACAGATTTCCACTGCCCCATAGTATTACATTGGGTCGAGTGCTATCTGATAAAAATCACAGATCTGCACTGCCCCATAATACAACATTGGGCCAAGTGCTGTCTGATAAACATCACAAATCTGCACTGCCCCATAATATAACATTGGGCTGAGTGCTATCTGATACACATCACAGATTTGTACTGCCCCATAATACAACATTGGGCTGAGTGCTATCTTATACACATCACAGATCTCCGCTGCCCCATAATATAACATTGGGCTGAATGCTATCTGATACACATCACAGATCTGCACTGCCCCATAATATAACATTGGGCCGAGTGCTATCTGATACACATCACAGATCTGCACTGCCCCATAATATAACATTGGGCCGAGTGCTATTTGATAAACATCAGAGATCTGCACTGCCCCATAGTATAACATTGGGCCCAGACAAGTGCTATCTCATACACATCTCAGATCTGCACTGCCCCATAGTATAACATTGGGCCGAGTGCTATCTGATAAAATATCAAAGATTTGTATTTGCATAATGGCAAGTCCCTGCTCTGACAGGCAGAGTCTCCGGCTTGTTACTTCACTCATCCGTGCTACGGTTGGTTCTTCCCTTTCCCATGCTCTGCATGCTTCCAGCAGAGCTTCAAGCCTCCGGCCATGTCCTCTCTCGCGCGCTCCTGCCCTCTTAAAGGGTCAGTCCATGCACTTGCTATTTTCTCCTCAGCCAATGCCTTCGGGTCATTATGTATATATTGCTTCCTCCCCACTGGGGAGGTTACTGAGCACCCTTTGTGTTTCGCAGTCTAAGTTGTGTAAGGTTGCGTACCAGTCCGTGCTGCGCTCTGGTGCAAATCCTGCCTGTTGCACTCTGGTGGAGGTCCTGCCTGCTGACTCTGGTGGAGATCCTGCCTGCTGCACTCTGGTGGAGATCGTGCCTGCTGCACTCTGGAGCAGATCTTGCCTGCTGCTCTCTGGTGCAGATCGTGGCTGCTGCACTCTGGTGCAGATCGTGGCTGCTGCACTCTGGTGCAGATCCTGCCTGCTGCACTCTGATACGAACTCTGCCTGCTGCACTCTGATACAAACTCTGCTTGCTGCACCATTCACTCTGTCCTACTGGGTCCAGCTGCTGTGCGTCTGTTGGTCTGTCCTGGAATGGCACCTGGCGTTCATTGGGAGCCAAGTCTAACCTCACCATCAGAAGCACTAGTGAACAGTCTGGTGCTCGCTTAGTCACGCTCTTTCAGGCTCTCCACGGTCCCCGTTGGACCCCGGATCCTGCCTGTTCGGACTATGTACCAAAAGCTCTGCCGACAGAAAGACGCACAGGAGGAGCTGTCCATGCAGTTGCAATCCCTGACTACCAAGTTGGAGGCCTTAAACATCTCTTCAGAGTTCCCGCATATTGAAGCAGCTGTGTCTTCTCTGGAAATTTCCCAGACTGTTTGCCTAATTCGAGGTCCATGCCCGCGGCTCGCAGCTTCTCCATGCTTTGAAGGCAATTCAAAGCTCTGCCGCGGGTTCATCAATCAGTGCCGGCTACATTTTGAACTTCTTCCTCACCATTTCCCGTTGGACCGAGCAAAGGTGGCATTCATTATGTCGCACCTTGGAGGCAAGGCCCTGGTTTGGTTGAACCCATTATGGGAGAGAGAAGAACCGATTATCACCAATTTGCCTGCATTCTTGGAGGATTTTTGCAAGCTATTCGATGAACTTGGGCGAACCACCTCTTCAGCTTCCGCTCTTCTCCGTTTACGTCAGTCCAGTTAATCTGTGAGACAATATGCGGTACGCTTACGCACTCTGGCGTACAAACTGGGATGGAATAATGAAGCTTTGGTGGCGATATTCTGGGAGGGTCTTTCTGGGAACATTAAGGATAAATTAGCCAGTCGAGACCTACCAACTACCTTCTATCACCTGATCTCCCTTGCCATCCATACAGACCTTCATTTCCGAGTGCGTGCCTGTGAGGTGGCACGTGAAAGAGGACCGTGGTGCCTAGCTCTGTCTTTTCAAAGGCCGATTGTTCTTTCGCCCTCTCCTGTCGAGGTCTCACCTGAACCCATGCAGGTCGATAGCTTTGCCCTTGCCAGTCAGCGACAGAGGGATCGCCATGCTAAAGGACAGTGCCTGTATTGTGGAGTCATGGGTCACTTCATTCGAGCTTTTCCGTGAAGTCGGAGAAACTCCAGCATCTAGAGTTAGAGGCCTACCTAGATGGTAAATACAGTGTCTTGCGAAAGTATTCGGCTCCCTGGAACTTTTCAACCATTTCACACATATCATGCTTCAAACATAAAGATACGAAATGTTAATTTTTGGTAAAGAATAAACAACAAGTGGGACATGATTGTGAAGTTGAACGAAATTTATTGGTTATTTTAAATTTTTGTGGAAATACAAAAACTGAAAAGTGCTGCAAACTCAATCCAGAAGTTCATTGTGGATCTCTGATTGATCCAATGTTGTCCTAAATGACTAATGATGATAAATATAATCCACCTGTGTGTAATCAAGTCTCCGTATAAATGCACCTGCTCTGTGATAGTCTCAGGGTTCTGTTTGAAGCACAGAGAGCATCATGAAGACCAAGGAACACAACAGGCAGGTCCATGATACTGTTGTGGAGAAGTTTAAAGCCGGATTTGGATACAAAATGATTTCCAAAACTTTAAATATCCCAAGGAGCACTGTGCAAGCGATCATATTGAAATGAAAGGAGTATCATACCACTGCAAATCTACCAAGACCCGGCCGTCCGTCTAAACTTTCATCTCAAACAAGGAGAAGACTGATTAGAGATGCAGCCAAGAAGCCCATGATCACTCTGGATGAACTGCAGAGATCTACAGCTGAGGTGTTGTCCATGGGACAACAATCAGTGTACATTGCACAAATCTGGCCTTTATGGAAGAGTGGCACGAAGAAAGCCATTCCACAAAGATATCCATAAAAAGTGTCGTTTAAAGTTTGCAAAAAGCCACCTGGGAGATACACCAAACATGTGGAAGAAGGTGCTCTGGTCAGATGAAACCAAAATCGAACTTTTTGGCAACAATGCCAAACGATATGTTTGGCGTAAAGACCACACAGCTCATCACCCTAAACACACCATCCCCACTGTCAAACATGGTGGTGGCAGCATCATGGTTTGGGCCTGCTTTTCTTCAGCAGGGACAGGGAAGATGATTAAAATTGATGTGAAGATGGATGAAGCCAAATACAGGACCATTCTTGAAGAAAACCTGTTGGAGTCTTCAAAAGACCTGAGATTGTGAATAAATCCCAATAAATATCAATATTAAGAGATCTAAAGTTGGATCAGCAAAATATACACTGAAAGATCCAATTATATTAAATATATAAATCACATGTGCAGGGATTCAGTATAAGTATCTACACAAAGGATAGCAGATCGGAAGTCCCACATAGAAACCTGCGAGTGTGAACCGCAATTAAATAAAAAGAATAAGAAAAATCTCTGATCTGATAAGCCAGAGAAAACAGCTCCTATGTGCTCAATGGAGCTAGAGCAGCGTGCATCATGATAAATCCTTAATCATATAGATAAGAAAGTCATATAGTAAGGTGAAAACACGGATCTATAGAATCAATAGAAGCTGATCATACATATGAGAAGAAATGAAGTTAGATACCTTCAAACATGGTGCGGTATAGACCAAATGCAGGAGACACGTGGGACATACGAAGCCTCGACGCGCGTTTCACCACTTCCCTGTGGTTTCATCAGGAGGCGTGGCCTAATAGAGGGTATTGTGGGTATTAAGTAAGTCATCAGCAAATTGGCGCGTGACCAGCGTGATGTGTACCGCTGATGGAAAGGGGGAGGCCCATGCGCTCTTGAGGCGATGGGGAGGAGGACAGGAAGTTATCACTCGGCATCACCCCGGCAACGCTCACGCCGCCCCGAAGCCACCGCAGGATACACAGCGCACGCGTGGGGTGCATCTGTGCTGGCTAGCATAGTAACCCTATAATGTGAGAATCAAATCCATATGATAAAGGAGAGACAGAGACTAACCCTTGAATAAAAATAGCAAACAGAGGGTAATGTCGATGTTTCAATAGAAAAGGCGCGCAGCCCGCGTGATATGCCTACTTAAAAGGGGAGGTATACGCATATGCAGGGCAGCGGGAGGGAGGACCATGGGTCATCACTAACCATTACCCCTACAATGCATACATCGTGGATAACCCCAACAAAATACACGGCACATGCGTGCAGCGCTTCTGTGTCATGGGACATAGTCACTCTGTGTTGACAAAAATAGAAAACATATATAGGTAAGGGGAGCTGAAATTAAACCCCAGATAGAATATCAGTTCAAGCATAGAAAATTGTCTATATTAGAATAGGTGATCATGTATATCAATATTCTGAATATTAAGAATACAGTATATCAATCTACAGATATAAAGTACATAATATATAAACAGCATTACAAACATAACACATGCAATAAATATGATAATCCATTTTTCTTCAGCAGGGACAGGGAAGAAGATTAAAATTGATGTGAAGATGGATGGAGCCATATACAGGACCATTCTTGAAGAAAACCTGTTGGAGTCTTCAAAAGACCTGAGACTGGAACGAAAAATATTTAGAATTGAGAGTCCTCAGTGGTTGATACCTTTAATGGCTAACTGAAAGATGATAAATTGTAAGCTTTTGAGACTACTCAGGTCTCTTCATCCGGCAAAGACTAATACAAAATCTGAAGAATGACATATTTATACACAACACAGCACAGAAGCAATGCAATAGGTAAGACAAGTGAGTGAAGTAGAACTGTCATTATGGGAGATAGAGATGAACATAAATATTGGAACAGTTCATAGATAAGGAGTGTGAAAGTTATATTGCCCTCTGATTGGGGTCTGGTATTGTGTTGTTTTGCCCCCAGAAGTTCTGAAGGGCAAGTTCCTTAATTGATGTAAAAAGACATAAAATCATGCGACACATTCATTCCAACACTGAGTGTATCAAAGGTCATCATGAGTTTATATTCCCAAACTTTTCTGTCTTTCTCAGATTTAAAGTTAGCTTTTAATACAAGTAATTTCATGTCCATCATACTATGACCGGGGATACAAAAGTGTTTGGCCACAAGTAGATCCATTCTTTTTTCTCTTATTGTGTGGCGATGAGAATTCATCCTTGTTCTCAGTTTTTGCCCGGTCTCCCCACATACAGACCCCCAGTTGGACATTTAGTACAAATAATTAGGTACACCACATTAGATGTGATGCAGCTGAAAGTACCTGGGATCTTGTAGTCCTGATGTGAGTTAGGGATCTTTATCTTGTCCGTGGTCATTATAGATGGACAGGTTTTACATTTTTTCTTGTTGCAAGGAAAGATTCCTGCAGCTGTTGGGGAATACAGGGAGCTTCTGACAATGATGCTTCTTAGATTTGGGGGCTGCCTAAAACACAGTAGTCGGGGGTCTGGAAATATGGAAAGTAATCTGGCATCTTTTTGTAGTAAAGGTTGTAGTTTCCGTGCAGCTCCTCCTAGCACTTCAACCACTGAGGACTCTCAGTTCTAAATATTTTTCTATCTACTGACTAACATGGTACGAAGATGCACATCTCTCCTATATGAGACTGGAACGGAGATTTGTCTTCCAACAAGACAATGATCCCAAACATAAAGCAAAATCTACAATGGAATGGTTCACAAATAACGTATCCAGGTGTTAGAATGGCCAAGTCAAAGTCCAGACCTGAATCCAATTGAGAATCTGTGGAAAGAGCTGAAAACTACTGTTCACAAACAATCTTCATCCAACCTCGCTGAGCTAGAGCTGTTTGTTCTGTCCCCACATGAGGCGAATGGAGGTATAGTTGATTGGGGCTGGGAGAGTTTTCCTACCTTCTGCTTCCTCATGCAGAGCAGACAGGACTTCAGCGTCCGGAGAGATGATGCACACCAGGGATTGTGAAGTCCAGACTTGTTTATTTGGAAATCTGGACATACAGCTTATGATTGGTATACAGTAACTTCTCCAGAAATGCAGGTGAAAACGAGGTGCAAGAAGATGTAGCACCAAGTATGGCTGCAAGTGTGAACAGCGAGAATGTATGGGGTGGTGGTGGTCGAAAACTGATGCCTTTCACAGCTCGGTGCAAAGCGTGTCTCTCCCATTAGGAACTAACAAAGCAAATGGCTGCTAACAGGAAGAAGAAGCAGTGACCTCAGCTCAGGAAGTGAAAGGCATGTACCAGAATTAATTAGTTACAGGCTGCCACACAGAAAGGGCCACCAGGTGACAGCAGAGCATGAATGAATAGATTATACACAGCATGGAAATAATACAATACATAAACAGACAGATGGAACAGCACACTCCCCGTCTGAAATTCCGTAAGGGATTTCACTATACTAGTGCTTTTGAATTGAAGTCCAACAACCTAGAAAAGACAAACACATAAACATGCATGAAATGCAATAATAACTTTGAAATGAGATAAATGAATGTCTTTAAGTCAGTTCCTGAGGTAATCCAAAGGAAACCCATCTTCGGATCAGAGAAGCCGCACTAAGCCAAACTATCTCCGACCCACAGTAGTCCAATGGAGGAAGTACTAGTGCAGTGTTCTGCTCGTCTTTATCCTACCGGAATGTCCGCGGTAGAGGGCGGTTTATGGCAGACGTGCCAACCATGACAGTTTTTGCTTCCATGTGAGTCGTGATATGATTTCGCAATGTGGACTAACCTTGCGATGGTCTTGATGAGTTTCATCCAGTTGGAGAAGCGTTCGAAGCGCTGGCAACCGAGGCTGGAGGTTAGTTTAGTGTTTGTGGCCAGAGCACTGACCTCGGAGCGGACTTCTGGATAGTTATCCGGATCCTGGATGCTGAAGTCTTCCTGGACACGTTCACTTTCTTTCTGTTCCAGCAGAAACTTCGGACCTGAAAGCCAAGAAGAGTTAGCAAAAGAACTTATAGACATAGGTCTAGTGGCGTGGTCCGCTGGATTAAGCTCAGATGGGATATAGTTCCACTGCTCAGGCTTGGAAGACCTTATTTCTCGATGCGGTTACTGATGTACACGTAGAAGCGCTTTGTTTGGTTATGGATGTAACCTAAGACAACCTTACTGTCAGTGTAGTATTGTACGTCATCTATGTTGGTGTCCAGCTCATGCTGTATAAAGTCTGCGAGTTCTACCGCAAGCACAGTCCCACAGAGTTCAAGCCTGGGAATAGTGTGGTCAGGCTTGGGAGCCAACTTAGCATTGCCGAAGACGAACCCAACATGATCTTGATTGTCGGATCCCGTCACCTTCAGATAGGCAACGACTGCAATGGCCTCTGTGGATGCATCCGAGAACACATGGAGTTCTGTCCTAGTGCTAGCGGCAAGTGTGGTTCTGGCGTAGCATCTCGGTATGTGGATTTCATCCAAGGCACACAAGGACTGCTTCCAGGTTTCCCATTTTGGTTCCTTATCAGGAGGGAGTGGGGCATCCCAGTCTTTGATGGTTTCGAAAAGCTGTCTCAGAAGGGATTTACCTTGTATGGTAATTGGTGCTACGAATCCCAGTGGATCGTATAAGCTGTTCACCACTGACAGGACACCACGTTTAGTGAATGGTTTGTCTGCACAGTTGATTTGAAAGTTGAAGGTGTCGGCTGACAGGTTCCACCTCAGGCCTAAGCTTCTCTGCACAGGCGGACGGTCTGGTCCCAGGTCTATGTCCTTGAATCCTGGGTCTATGTCCTTGAATCCTGGAGCATGGTCACTTGACTCAAAGGCTCTCATGACAGCTGGGCTGCTTGAAGCAATTTTGTGCAGTCTAAGCTTGGCTCGGTACAGCATACCTTGGGTCCTCTTAAGCAGGTCAATCGCTGCTTCTTCTGTGTGTAGAGATTTCAGTCCATCATCTACATAGAAGTCTTTCTCTACAAAGTCTCTTGCATCTGTTCCATATTCGGACTCTCCTTCCAGTGCAGTTCTCCGCAGGCCATAGGTTGCCACAGCGGGCGAAGGGCTGTTCCCGAATAGGTGCACCCTCATGCGATACTCCACCATCTCTTTGCTGGGGTCGTTGTCCTTGTGCCACAAGAACCTGAGGAAATTCCTGTGATCCTCTCTGACTATGAAACAGTGGAACATCTGTTCAATGTCGGCAGTAATGGCGATGGGCTCTTTCCTGAACCTCATCAACACTCCTACTAGGTTGTTTGTTAGATTAGGGCCGTGAGGACATCCTTGAGAAATATGCCTTGATGTTTGGCGCTTGAATTAAAGACAACTCTAATTTGCTTAGGCTTTCGCAGGTGATATACTCCGAATGAGGGTAGGTACCAGCACTCCTCGTTTTCCTTCAAGGAAGGTGACAATGTGCTCTTTTATCTCCGGTTTGTTGCTTAGTGTGTGCTGGAGAGAGTTGAATCAGGACAACGCTTGTTCACAGTTGTTCGGGAGCCTAACCCTGGTAGCTCTGAAGGGTAGGGGAAAAACCCAATGATTAGTCTCGTCCTTAAGGAACTCATTGTCCATGATTTTGACAAATTCCTTGTCTTCCATTGACAGGGCTACTTTGTTGTCATCCTTAGTAGTACAAAACACTGATCTTCCCAAGTCGTCTGCATAGGGAGAAGGGATGACATCAGGCAGCTGTACGGGATATGGAGGCTTCTCTTTCACCTCGTAGTGAAGAGGGCATGGTTTGCAGAAAGTAGTGCGTCCATCCCGGCGTACGTAGGTCTTAAAGGAATTGACTCCTGTTCGGTCCAAGCATACATTTCCTATGACTACCCACCCCAAGTCGAGTTTCTGGGCATAGGGGGCGTAGTCAGGACCATTACACTGTTGGCGGACCTTATGTATCCTTAAATTGTCTGCCGAGCAGAAGTAAGATTTCAGCATCTGTGTCCATAGGTGGGATAACGCTGGTTAAGTGCCTTAAGTGTGGTTGGTGGAACGCAGCTTCTGGGGTAGGGATCTCATCCCTTTGGTCGGGCATTTGATTGCATTCGATTAATGTAGGTAGGGGTATTTCTATGCCTCCATTGATAGGGGAATATCAAACCCTATCAATAAAACCTTGTGCCCTTCTACCGCTAGTCTCTATGCGACCCGAGCAGGTATTCAGAGTGTAGGGCGTTGCTGGTCCCCTGATACCAAAGGCTTCAAAGAACTTAGGTCCAGCTAGAGATCGATTGCTCTGGTCGTCAATGATGGCATACATTTTTACTGCCTTCTCTGGATGCCCTTCTGGATAAACTCTGATTAGGCATATCCTGGCACAGCATTTAGCACTTTGGTTCTCCCCACATACCTCTGAGCATGAGCAGGAGACGGCCGTGGTAGACTTGTCGTGGTTCTGTGGCTCCCCGCCATGGCTAGCTGCTGGACTAGGGGTCACTGCGACTGCTGGATTGCTGGTGGCTGAGGTTGGATGCAAGGCTGATGGGTGTTTGTCGCTATGACACTCTTCACACTTAATTGAAGATTTACAGTCCTTGGCCATGTGTTCTAATGAGGCGCAGCACTTGAAACATATCCCAAGTTTGCTGAAGATTTTCTTGCGCTCCTGCATGGTTTTGGACCTGAAGCCTCTACATTTGTTCAATGAGTGTGGTTTTTTGTGAATGGGACACTCACGATTGAAAGATTTATCCCTCGACGGAATAGTGTACTGCTTATCAGCGGGTACTGCAGGTGGTGGTAGGTTAGTCTTCCTGACACTTACACTGTTTCTCATGTCCTTGCGTCTGTGTGTGATGCTTTCATACCTTGATGAGGATGTTGCTGGAGCTGCAGTGTTGGACTCCAGGAAGTCTAGACTAGGGTCATTCCTCATTTGGGCCTGTTCATCGACAAACTTGCAGAACTGAATGAACGGAGGAAAGGTGACATCATGTGACCTTTTGTACCTGGAGACGCACACTGCCCATTTCTCTTGCAGACTATGTGGCAACTTTGAGACGATTGGGTTCACCCCATCGGCAGTGTCCAGGTAGCACAGTCCAGACAGACGGGGGTCTCTTTTCGCATGTTCCAGCTCCATAAGCAGATCACTTAAGTCCAGAAGTTTGTGGGCTTCCTTAAGATTGATCCTTGGAACATTCTGCAGTCTCTTAAATAGGGACTTTTCTATGGCTTCAGCGCTGCCGTAGGTTCTTTCGAGTCTCTGCCAGGCAGCAGCCAGACCTGCTTCAGCTTGTCCCACATAGACGGTCCTAAGACTCTTGATACGGTTTGTGGATTCTGGACCCAACCATTTGACCATGAGGTCGAACTCCTGCTCCGCGGATAGGTTGAGGTCAGCAATGGCGGCCTTGAAGGTTGCTTTCCAGGCTCTGTAGTTCTCTGCATGGTCGTCGAATTTTGAGAGACTGGTTTTGATTAGCTCTCTGCTCACCATGAACCTGGCAAACTCGGACATTTCTGATCCTTCACTCCTTGTTACCGTGTTGGCTTATGGTACCCCTTGGGCGTAAAGGCTGTGTGGCGTGGAAGTCTGAATTGTTCCCGGGTAAAATGATGTTGCTGCAGGGTTGAGCTGTGGTGGCTTGATCTCTGGATATTCTGATGACTGCTGCTTGAACTGTGGAGGCGGGCTGGAATGCGCCTTGTGGTCGTCTTGTGGTGATGACTGCTCCTGAGGGGACGCATCATGGCGTTGGTCTTGGGTATCTGCGGAGGCTGTTGGTGCCACTGGCACCGTAAGTTGGGCCGACTTGGACGTTTCCACAATGTTGGGTTGAACGTCGCTGGAGAAAGTGTGCACTGCAGATATCTGTTTCTGCACGTAGTCGCTGGTACGAACAGCTGGGTCGTCTTCTTCCTGTGGTGGTAGGCAAATCAGTTTGAGGTTTTGCTTCAATGCTTGCTCAAGCATTTTTACTTCGGTTAGCGCGATTTCTTCCTCCATTTGTGTTTGAAGAATCTTTGCTTGAGCCTCTGCCTCTGCTTTCTTTGCTTCTGCCTCTGATTCAGCTTTCTTGGCCTCTGCTTCTGCTTTCTTGGCTTCTGCCTCTGTTTCAGCTTTCTTGGCTACTGCCTCTGCTTCTGCTTTCTTGGCTTCTGCCTCCGATTCAGCTTTCTTGGCTACTGCCTCTGCTTTTGCTTTCTTGGCTTCTGCCTCTGCTTCAGCTTTCTTGGCTACTGCCTCTGCTTTCTTTTCTGTAAAGGAACGTCTTAGTTTGGATCTCTCTGCATTTAAGCGGGCCTCTAGAATTCTGTCGCTGAGGGCTGAAGTTCTTGAGCAGGATGATTTGTACGACCGATAAGAGCGTCTGGATGAGCAATACGGAGCTCCACTTTATCTTTGGCGTCTTGCACGGCGGCGTTCCTTTCTCTGTCTGTGGAATCTACTTTGCATAACTCTGATGAGGCTTCGTCAATATTAGAGTCTTTTAGGAAGGCAGCATACTTTGCGGACAGTCTCTTGTACCTACCATGGACCGCTTCTAGCCATCTTATAGTATCCTGTAAACTCACTGCATCATCTTTTTGGCGTTGGATGCTTGACATGAGGGAGGTAACTTACTCCTATAGGTCGTCCAGGTTGTCATTGTACTCATCCTTCGTATTGTGATAATTTTCGACAGCTTTTATGGTTGGTTTGACAGAGCGTTTTTGTCGAACGACTTGGTCTCCTGAAAGCGTGGGTTCTGCTTCCGAGTCTTCATGATGGGCAGTGTCAGGTTGTATTTGCTCTGTTTCAGCAGTGGGAGACTGTGCAGGGTCTTTTTCGGCCATTTTGATTTAAGGTACGCTGTCTCTTTAAGAAACTGAACTTTTGAATTGGGGGCCAGAAATCGCAGTGCAGCTTAGTTAAGACGTCCTGGTATGATTCCCAAGGTGTTTTTAGAGAATTGTAGGGTTTTATAGTCCGACAATCTGCAGCGATGTAGTATAACATACAGAGAGTCTCTATGCACGATGCAGTCTGGGGTGACGCTGCAGACAGTTTATTAGCAGAGCAGGGCTGCAGTATGTGAGCAGGCAGAGCGCGGGACGCGTGGATAGGGATATAATGGTAATTCTGGCCGAGCTTCAAGGCAGTTTTCGCCTGTTCTGTCCCCACATGAGGCGAATGGAGGTATAGTTGATTGGGGCTGGGAGAGTTTTCCTACCTTCCGCTTCCTCATGCAGAGCAGACAGGACCAGTGCTGTTCAGGGTCCGGAGAGATGATGCACACCAGGGATTGTGAAGTCCAGACTTGTTTATTTGGAAATCTGGACATACAACTTATGATTGGTATACAGTAACTTTTCCAGAAATGCAGGTGAAAACGAGGTGCAGGAAGATGTAGCACCAAGTATGGCTGCAAGTGTGAGCAGCGAGAATGTATGGGGTGGTGGTGCTGGTTGAAAACTGATGCCTTTCACAAGTCGGTGCAAAGCGTGTCTCTTCCATAAAGAACTAACAAAGCAAATGGCTGCTAACAGGAAGAAGAAGCAGTGACCTCAGCACAGGAAGTGAAAGGCATGTACCAGAATTAATTAGCTACAGGCTGCCACAAAGAAAGGGCCACTGTTATGTTCTGCTACAAGCACTAAGGAAAGAAAGGGATATCTGTCCCTACGATAGAACTAAGCTTGATCCCTACGATGTAACGGGAAACCTGATCCTGCGATCAGACCCGCTAAAGTCCTCAGCTAGTCTGTACGAAGACCTCATTTTATTGCGAGTAACTAACTAGACATAAATTCAAAAAAAAAAATAATAATTTTTAGCAAAAGCAAATCATGAAAAACAATCATACCCAGTCTGATCAAAGCAACTTGTATCTGTGTGTTTTTTTTCCCACTAAGCAGTTAACACCTTCATCATCACTGTTTTTGTGATAGGGTGGCTGCCTTTATCAGTGGTAAGCACTTGTTGCTTCTCCAGCCTTTATCCATGGGAGCCTGCTGCATCCTGCTAGTGCATTTGGTCATTTGATCAGACTGGGTATGATTGTTTTTCATGATTTGCTTTTGCTAAAAATGATTTTTTTATTTTTTTTGAATTTATGTCTAGTTAGTTACTCGCAATAAAATGAGGACCCTTGACGTTGGGTTGCGAGCTTATCTGCTTTGGCCAAAATAGCAACTAATACCTCATCCGATGCATTTATCATATGCATCATTTTTTGCACTTTTTATCATCTTTTGCAGGGTGCACCCGGGCTCTTTTTGATGGCTTGGTTTTTTGTGTTGTGCACATTTAGTGCTGACCAGCCCGCCTTCCATCATAGGCGTTTAAAATAGGCTGTCATTCAGACACTGTGCATGACATTCATGTTTTAAGCAACTTGTATCTGTGTGTTTTTTTTCCCACTAAGCATTTAACACCTTCATCATCACTGTTTTTGTGATAGGGTGGCTGCCTTTATCAGTGGTAAGCACCTGTTGCTTCATCAGCCTTTATCCATGGGAGCCTGCTGCATCCTGCTAGTGCATTTGGTCATTTGATCAGACTGGGTATGATTGTTTTTCATGATTTGCTTTTGCTAAAAATGTTTTTTTTTTTTTTTTTTGAATTTATGTCTAGTTAGTTACTCGCAATAAAATGAGCACCCTTGACGTTGGGTTGCGAGCTTATCTGCTTTGGCCAAAATAGTAACTAATACCTCATCCGATGCATTTATCATATGCATCATTTTTTGCACTTTTTATCATCTTTTGCAGGGTGCACCCGGGCTCTTTTTGATGGCTTGGTTTTTTGTGTTGTGCACATTTAGTGCTGACCAGCCCGCCTTCCATCATAGGCGTTTAAAATAGGCTGTTATCCAGACACTGTGCATGACATTCATGTTTTAAGCAACTTGTATCTGTGTGTTTTTTTTCCCACTAAGCAGTTAACACCTTCATCATCACTGTTTTTGTGATAGGGTGGCTGCCTTTATCAGTGGTAAGCACCTTTTGCTTCTCCAGCCTTTATCCATGGGAGCCTGCTGCATCCTGCTAGTGCATTTGGTCATTTGATCAGACTGGGTATGATTGTTTTTCATGATTTGCTTTTGCTAAAAATGTTTTTTTTTTTTTTTTTTAATTTATGTCTAGTTAGTTACTCGCAATAAAATGAGGACCCTTGACGTTGGGTTGCGAGCTTATCTGCTTTGGCCAAAATAGTAACTAATACCTCATCCGATGCATTTATCATATGCATCATTTTTTGCACTTTTTATCATCTTTTGCAGGGTGCACCCGGGCTCTTTTTGATGGCTTGGTTTTTTGTGTTGTGCACATTTAGTGCTGACCAGCCCGCCTTCCATCATAGGCGTTTAAAATAGGCTGTTATCCAGACACTGTGCATGACATTCATGTTTTAAGCAACTTGTATCTGTGTGTTTTTTTTCCCACTAAGCAGTTAACACCTTCATCATCACTGTTTTTGTGATAGGGTGGCTGCCTTTATCAGTGGAAAGCACCTGTTGCTTCTCCAGCCTTTATCCATGGGAGCCTGCTGCATCCTGCTAGTGCATTTGGTCATTTGATCAGACTGGGTATGATTGTTTTTCATGATTTGCTTTTGCTAAAAATGATTTTTTTTTTTTTTTTTTAAATTTATGTCTAGTTAGTTACTCGCAATAAAATGAGGACCCTTGACGTTGGGTTGCGAGCTTATCTGCTTTGGCCAAAATAGTAACTAATACCTCATCCGATGCATTTATCATATGCATCATTTTTTGCACTTTTTATCATCTTTTGCAGGGTGCACCCGGGCTCTTTTTGATGGCTTGGTTTTTTGTGTTGTGCACATTTAGTGCTGACCAGCCCACCTTCCATCATAGGCGTTTAAAATAGGCTGTTATCCAGACACTGTGCATGACATTCATGTTTTAAGCAACTTGTATCTGTGTGTTTTTTTTTCCCACTAAGCAGTTAACACCTTCATCATCACTGTTTTTGTGATAGGGTGGCTGCCTTTATCAGTGGTAAGCACCTGTTGCTTCTCCAGCCTTTATCCATGGGAGCCTGCTGCATCCTGCTAGTGCATTTGGTCATTTGATCAGACTGGGTATGATTGTTTTTCATGATTTGCTTTTGCTAAAAATGATTTTTTTTTTGTTTATGCCAGAACAAAAATCATTGTTCTCAGCAGCACATCGCCCGGTGAAAACTGCAGATGTGCTGCTGATAACATGATAACATGATTGTATGGGGACAGACTGATCTATTAGTGAATGTTCTGTTCTATCATTATTCCTGAGCCGGTAGAAAGAGGCTGGTAAACAAGTGTTGAATGCCTTCAATATTGTCTATCACACTGTTTTAGCGGCCTTAACTCAGCGCACGTAAATACAACCAAAATGTTTCTGTGTGATATGCAATATGTTAGCATTTGGGGCCCCATTTAAAAATTTTGCCTAGGGCCCCACTTTGCCTAAAACCGGCCCTGCCTGCTAATATTTAGATGGTATTGAGAGTCTGCAAGGTTTTAACTTAGTAATAATACAACTTAGGTTTTTAGGGGAGAATTACTGGAGAACAAAAAAGTAAAAAAAAGTATCTCAAAAAATATATCAAATTTATTTGTATACAAAAAGTACAGATATCAATAAAATTACAGCATTGTGCATATATATTGAATAGTTGTATATATAACTCAGGATGAGATGATACACCCAATAATAAGGACCCTGTGGGTGCCTGCTCAATGCAATATCATATGTACAGAGCGCAATGTATTAGCGTCATAGAATCATAATTAGGTCCACAGAGGGCTTCCATCATTATATGAACTGACTATATTGTATTGCTCATAGCGCTGTTGTAACAATAGACAAGAAAATGTGCATTTAAATAAACAGATCATGGTAAAATGTACCCATTTTAGTAGCAGGTTGTGATATCCACAGGTGTCCAGGAACCCTGACGCGCGTTTCGTGAGCCTGACGCTCACTTCCTCAAAGGGACATTTTCTTGTCTATTGTTACAACAGCGCTATGAGCAATACAATATAGTCAGTTCATATAATGATGGAAGCCCTCTGTGGACCTAATTATGATTCTATGACGCTAATACATTGCGCTCTGTACATATGATATTGCATTGAGCATGCACCCACAGGGTCCTTATTATTGGGTGTATCATCTCATCCTGAGTTATATATACAACTATTCAATATATATGCACAATGCTGTAATTTTATTGATATCTGTACTTTTTGTATACAAATAAATTTGATATATTTTTTGAGATACTTTTTTTTGACTTTTTTGTTCTCCAGTAATTCTCAGTTAAATTATAAGTCAGTATCCTATGGTTTGCTATTTTGGTTTTTTTTTTTTCCTTATAACTTAGGTTTTTAGGGGTCTATACTCATTTGTAAAATAACTCGGGCCCTGCCCATTAAACAGTTTTTGTTTTTTGCTATAAGGATGTCTACAATGTGTTTTTGGTGAGTTTTTGGCTCTGTGTTGCTCTGTGTGGTTCCAGTAGATGGAATTTATAGAAATTTCATACCCAGTGTGCTATTTTTTAAACTCAGTGTAGACGGACCACTTGAATATATTTGATATCTGAAACATGTCAATTTCTCTTGTATTTACGCTTTTTTCTGAGTGGATTTTCCCTATAGAACTGCATTAAATGCAGAAAAAATGCACTTTAACCCCTTCACCCCAAGGGTGGTTTGCACGTTAATGACCGGGCCAATTTTTACAATTCTGACCACTGTCTCTTTATGAGGTTATAACTCTGGAACGCTTCAACGGATCTGCGCGATTCTGAGATTGTTTTCTCATGACATATTGTACTTCACGATATTGGTAAAATTTCTTCGATATAACTTGCGTTTATTTTTGAAAAAAATGCAAATATGGCTAAAATTTTTAAAATTTTGCAATTTTCAAACTTTGAATTTTTATTCCCTTAAAACAGAGAAATATGTCACACAAAATAGTTAAGAAATAACATTTCCCACATGTCTACTTTACATCAGCACAATTTTGGAATCAAAATTTTTTTTTCTTAGGAAATTATAAGGGTTAAAAGTTGACCAGCGATTTCTCATTTTTACAACAAAATTTACAAAGCCATTTTTTTTAGGGACCACCTCATATTTGAAGTCACTTTGAGGGGTCTATATAGCAGAAAATACCCAAAAGTGACACTATTCTAAAAACTGCACCCCTCAAGGTACTCAAAACCACATTCAAAAGGTTTATTAACCCTTCAGGTGCTTCACAGGAGCTGAAACAACGTGGAAGGAAAAAATGAATATTTAACTTTTTAGCCACAAAAATGATCTTTTACAAACTTTTTTTTATTTTCACAAGGGTAAAAGAAGAAAATGGACAGATAAAGTTGTTGTGCAATTTCTCCTGAGTACGCCAATACCCCATAAGTGGGGGAAAACCACTGTCTGTGTGCACAGCAGAGCTCATAAGGGAAGGAGCGCCGTTTGACTTTTTCAAACTAAAATTGGCTGAAATTGAGATCGGACGCCATGTCGTGTTTGGAGAGCCCCTGATGCGCCTAAACAGTGGAAACCCCCCACAAGTGACACCATTTTGGAAACTAGACCCCCTAAGGAACTTATCTAGATCTGTTGTGAGCACTTTGAATCCCCAAGTGTTTCACAAAAGTTTAAAATGCCTGGGTGTGAAAAAAAAAAATAAACATTTTTCCACAAAAATGATTTTTTAGTCCCAAATTTTTGATTTTTCCCAAGGAAATTGGACTCCAAAAGTTGTTGGCCAATTTGTCCTGAGTACGCTGATACCCAATATGTGGGGGGGGGAAACTGTTTGGGCGCACGGCAGGGCTTGGAAAGGAAGTAGTAACGTTTTGGAATGCAGACGTTGATGGGGGTCATGTTCGGTTTGCAGTGCCCCAGATGAGCCTAAACAGTAGAAACCCCCCACAAGTGACCACATTTTGGAAACTAGACCCCTAAGGAACTTATCTATAGCTTTGGTGAGCACTTTGAACCCCCAAGTGCTTCACACAAGTTTATAATGCCCGGGCATGAAAATAAAAAATCCTATTTTTTTCCCACAAAAATTATTTTCAGTCACTAATTTTTTATTTTCCCAAGGGTAACAGGAGAAATTGGACCACAAAAGTTGTTGTCCAATTTGTCCTGAGTACGCTGATACCCAATATGTGGGGGGGAACCACTGTTTTGGCGCACGGCAGAGCTCGGAATGGAAGGAGCACCATTTGACTTTTTCCAACCAAAATTGGCTGGAATTGAGATTGGATGCCATGTTGCATTTGGAGAGCCCCTGATGTACCTAAACAGTGGAAACCCCCCACAAGTGAACACATTTGGGAAACTAGACCCCCTAAGGAACTTATCTAGATCTTTGGTGAGCAATTTGAACCCCCAAGTGCTTCACACAAGTTTATAACGTAGAGCCGTAAAATTAAAAAATCATATTTTTTCCACAAAAATGATCTTTTCACTCCAATTTTTATTTTCCCAAGGGTAACAAGACTCCAAAAGTTATTGTGCAATTTGTCCTGAGTACGATGATACCCATATGTGGGGGTAAACCACTGTTTGGGTGCATGGCAGAGTTTGGAAGGGAAGGAGTGCCGTTTGACTTTTTCAACGCAGAATTGGCTGGATGCCATGTCGTGTTTGGAGAGCTCCTGATCTGCCTAAACAGTGGAAACCCCCCTCAAATGACACCATTTTGGAAACTAGACCCCTCAAGGAACTTATCTAGATGTGTGGTGAGCACTTTGAACCCCAAGTGCTTCACAGAAGTTTATAATGTACAGCCGTAAAATAAAATTTTATTTTTTTTTTTTTACAAAAATGATTTTTTCGTCCCCAATATTTTATTTTCACAAGGGTAACAGGAGAAATTGGACCCCAAAAGTTGTTGTCCAATTTGTCCTGAGTACGCTGATACCCAATATGTGGGAGAAAACTACTGTATGGGTACACGTTGGGGCTCGAAAGGGAAGTAGTGACGTTTTGGATTGCAGACTTTGATGGAATGCTCTGGGGGCGTCATGTCGCATTTGGAGAGCCCCTGATGCACCTAAACAGTGGAAACCCCCCACAAATGACCCCATTTTGGAAAATAGACCCACAAGGAACTTATCTAGATGTGTGGTGAGCACTTTGAACCCCTAAGTGCTTCACAGAAGTTTATAACGAACAGCCGTAAAAATAAAAAATATTTTTTTTTTACAAAAATTATTTTTTTCGCCCCCAATATTTTATTTTCACAAGGGTAACAGGAGAAATTGGACACAAAAATTTGTTGTCCAATTTGTCCTGAGTACGCGGATACCCAATATGTGGGAGAAAACTACTGTATGGGTACACGTTGGGGCTTGGAAGGGAAGTAGTGAAGTTTTGGATTGTAGACTTTGATGGAATGGTCTGGGGGCGTCATGTCGCATTTGGAGAGCCCCTGATGCGCCTAAACAGTGGAAACCCCCCACAAGTGACCCCATTTTGGAAAATAGACCTCACAAGGAACTTATCTAGATGTGTGGTGAGCGCTATGAAGCCCCAAGTGCTTCACAGAAGTTTATAACGTACAGCTGTAAAAACAAAAAAAATCATTTTTTTTTTTAAAAATGATATTTTTGCCCCCAGTTTTTTATTTTCCCAAGGGTAACAGAAGAAATAGGACAAATTGCACAATAACTCTTAGGGTCCAGAGTACGCTGATACCCATGTGGGAGTAAACTACTGTTTGGGCGCATGGCAGAGGTCAGAAGGGAAGGAGCACCGTTTGACTTTTTCAACGCAGAATTGGCTGGAATTGAGATCAGACGTCATGTCACATTTGGAGAGCCCCTGATGTGCCTAAACAGCGGAAACCCCCCCAATTCTAACTCCAACCCTAACCCCAACACACCCCTAACCCTAGTCCCAACCCTAACCACAAACCTAACCCTAACACACCCCTATCCCTAATCCCAACCATAACCCTAATACTAACTTTAGCGCCAACCCTAACCCTAACTTTAGCCGCAACCCTAACCTTAACCATAACCCTAATGGGAAAATGGAAATAAATACATTTTTTAAATTTTATTTTTTTCCCTAACTAAGGGGGTGATAAAGGGGGGTTTGATTTACTATTTATAGCGGGTTTTTATGATTGGCAGCTGTCACGCTAAAAGACGCTTTTTATTGCAAAAAATAGTTTTTGCATCACCACATTTTGAGAACTATAATTTTTGCATATTTTGGCCCACAGAGTCATGTGAGGTCTTATTTTTTGCGGTACGAGTTGACGTTTTTATTGGTACTACTTTTGAGCATGTGACATTTTTTGATCGCTTTTTATTTCGATTTTTGGGAGGTTAGAATGAACAAAAATCAGCAATTCATGAATTTCTTTTGGGGGAGGCGTTTATACCGTTCCGCGTGTGGTAAAATTGATAAAGCAATTTTATTCTTCGGGTCAGTACGATTACGGCGATACCTCATTTATATAATTTTTTTATGTTTTGGCGCTTTTATAGAATAAAAACAATTTTATATAAAAAATAATTATTTTTGCATCGCTTTATTCTGCGAGCTATAACTTTTTATTTTTTCGCTCATGATGCTGTGTGATCGGCTCGTTTTTTGCAGGGACAAGATGACGTTTTCAGCGGTGCCATGTTTATTTATATCGATCTTTTTGATCGCGTGTTATTCCACTTTTTGTTCAGCGGTATGATGATAAAGCACTGATTTTTTGCTTTGTTTTTATTTTTTTTAAGGGGTTCACAAAAGGGGTTAACTAGTGGGACAATTTTATAGGGGGGGTCGTTACGGACGCGGCGATACCAAATATGTGTACTTTTATTGTTTTATTTTTTTTATTTACAGGAAGAAATGAATTTATTGGGGAATATTTTTTTATTTTTTTTAATTTATTTTGAATTTTTTTTTTACACGTTTATTTTTATTTTTTTTACTTTTTTACATTGTCCCAGGGTGGGACATCACTGTAAAATGTCAGAGCGCTGGTCTCACAGTGTGCACAGCACTCTGTGAGACCAGCGATCTCACAGGCAGCGCTGCAGGCTTCTCAGTGCCTGCTCTCGGCAGGCACTGAGGAAGCCGCCTCCCTCCAGGACCCCGACGCCATCTTTAATCCGGGTCCTGGGAGGGAGGAAGCCCTCAGAATAGCGCGATCACATCGCGCTGTTCTGAGGGTCTCAGGGGGGCGCGCAGGGAGCCCTCTCCCTGCGCGATGCTCCCCCGTGCCCCCAGTACACCGCGATCATGTTTGATCGCGGTGTGCAAGGGGTTAATTTGCCGGGAGCGGTCCGTGACCGCTCCTGGCACACAGTCCCGGGTGTCTGCTGTGATAATCAGCTGACACCCGGCGGCGATCAGCTGCGCTCCCCCCAGGAGCGCAGCTGATCGCTATGACGTACTATCCCGTCCGTGGTCAGATTGTCATGGGTTTTATGGACGGGATAGTACGTCTGATGTCAGAGAGGGGTTAAAAACACATATGCGGAAAGTGTCTAAAACAAAGCAGCTTTTCAAAAATACAGTGAAGAAAACACAAGCAACCTAATTTACTTAATAGGTGTAGAATTGCTGCAGAAAATCTCCAGCATAAAAAACTCATAGTTGGAACGTTGCTTTTATGATCCAAAAACTCAGCAAAAAGGCTCATTGTGCACATATCATTTTGTGTATGTTTATGTAGAGTTTTTTCCCATGGATTTTGTTCCCTTTGAACACTTATTTTGGCTTTAACGGGTAAATCATATTGATTTCAAACAGCAGTTTATCCTTTTTCAATATTCATTGAGTTCATTGGCTGTGAACTCCCAGGACCTGTTTTACGGCACCGTGAGCAGAAGAACTTTCTATTGGTCGTGGTGCCCTCAGACAGGAAATAGGAGTTCACAAGGGGACATTGAGCACATGCTGCTCAGTGTCTGTGCTGGATGGCAGGCTGTATGGTCATATCATGCAACCATGCAACCTGCCATTTAGATGTAGCAGAGCTTGTGGGACAAATGGATTATCATCTTCTCTGTGGAAAAGTGAGGAATATTGTGGTTTTTTAAAACTCTTTTGCAGAAGACAATAGCATTGGTGGAATGGGCAAGTTCATAATTATGGTTTAAGATTTATTAAAGGAGTCTGTGTCATTCTTTCAATTAAAGGACTATTTTCTGGGTGTCTGTGCTTTCTTACAATGTGGCTATGGGATTAGTAATGGGGGCATCTTATTGACGCCTCTCCATTACTA
This sequence comes from Oophaga sylvatica, assembly GCA_033576555.1. Classification (NCBI taxonomy): domain Eukaryota; kingdom Metazoa; phylum Chordata; class Amphibia; order Anura; family Dendrobatidae; genus Oophaga; species Oophaga sylvatica. The sequence goes on along the minus strand of JARQOD010000004.1, from coordinate 69,899,721 downwards.
ACCTCGGGGCTTGAAGTCACCTGATAATGGAAAGGTGACATCAACCTCTCCAACCACATCTCTGAGCAGTAGATCTGCTGATCCAAAACAAGCCCAAGCTTCCATCACAGAGCCACACACCTCTGTGATGCATACCTCCCATTAACCACATGGGCAGTCACCATACCACAGTGTGAAAATTTGAAGGCTGATTGTGATGTGATGCTTTGAATATGCCATACACATGACAGTAACATCCGCACAGTTTATGATACCGTTTTGGTTTTGCACCATCACTTTATATGCTTTTAATGCAATGTATTTTATTACAATCATGCATTAGGATTTCTCTATATTACAGCCTCTCTGACTATATTATATGCCCTACCTCTTTATACTTTTACACTTATATGGTAATATAGTCATGCTTGTCCAGGGTGGTAGTCGTGGTGGGGAGCTGCTGCATCGCCACACACTGGCACCCCACAAAGGAAACACAAAGTCCTGTCTGCTGCATGTGATAGATATCAAGTAGGATACTTACATTAGATTCCAGGATTCCTTCTGCTTCTGTCATCTCGGCTCCCGATTCACAGTTCTCACAAATGACTCCAGACTCCATGGCCATACTTAACAGTTCAACTTTACTTGACAATAGGTACTTATTACAACTATAACAAAGAAAGAGACACATGCATAGCCAGGGATCACCGAAACAAATATAATCAAAACATATCAAATTTATTGAAAAAGACAAACCATAGTGAACACACAATTTAAAAACATCTAAAAAACACTAATTGCGTATACAAAAAAGTCCTTAATAAAGAATATAATACTCAAAAGAAACACCCACATGTCTATAATAAGTCAGATAATAGATGTTGCACTGTATATAGAGATTAAAAAAACACAAAAAAAAAAAAAAATTTTCTTTCATGTTGTCATCACCATAACATATGCAACCAAGTATATATATGAAAGGGAAGAGAATTACAAAAGAAACAAACAATCAAATAGTCACATAGGATAATATAATAGCATTAATGGCCTGAGATGGAGGACTTCTATAGAAATACACCAAGGTTCCTGAATGCAATAAACAAGGCAAATCACCTATAAAGCAGCCCAACCAAAAGAAAGCCTCACATGGTAAATAAACCACACTTAGCCATATCCTATGTGCTCATCCCCCAGAACAGAAGGCAGAAATGTGGGAGATATGGACCATATCCTATGTGACTATTTGATTTTATTTCTTTTGTAATTCTCTCCCCATTCATATATATACTTGGTTGCATATGTTATGGTGATGACAACATGAAAGAAAAAAATTTTTTTTTGTGTTTTTTAATCTCTATATAGAGTGCAACATCTATTATCTGACTTATTATAGACATGTGGGTGTATCTTTTGAGTATTATATTCTTTATTAAGGACTTTTTTGTATACGCAATTAGTGTTTTTTAGATGTTTTTAAATTGTGTGTTCACTATGGTTTGTCTTTTTCAATAAATTTGATATGTTTTGATTATATTTGTTTTGGTGATCCCTGGTTATGCATGTGTCTCTTTCTTTGTTATGGTCTTTAGTTTTTTCACATGCAGGGGTGATCTCGTTTATCTGATATTTATTATTTTTAGGTGGTGCCCGCTTTACTTTAATTGTGGTTACTTATTACAACTGTAGCACAATTCACACACAATGGCCTTCCTGGAGCTTGCTCTGTCTTCTCTGTCAACTTCCTTCCTGAAGACACTAATATCTCCGTTTCTTCCGACAATGTCTGTCCCGCATTGGCAATCTGTGCCTCGCTTGACAATCACAGTATTGTCTGACAATCTCTGTCCTGAAGATACTTCTTTCTCTTCTGCGAGTCCATGCCTTTAGGTCCACCAACTTCCTCACATTCCCTTTGTCTGGTTTCAATATGAAAAGATAAAAGGCATGCTCAGCTCTGCCTAATTCCGGCCGTAGGTCCTGAACTCTCCTTGGAATGGTTACTGTCAAAGATGGTGACCACTTGCACGCTGCTCACCCCCATGGCTATCTGACTGCCTTCTTTCACTGCTGCATTTCTACTCCTCACTAACCAGGAAGTACCTTCACTATCCCACTGCTCTGCACTACACCCTTCTGTAGCTCCTCCCAGGCTGGAAAACCCCTTATGCTAAATATGCTTATCTTAACACTCTCATTTCTTATATCTATGGTGCCCCACTATTCTATGCCCATGATTGTCCTATGCTACTGCTACCTTCTATCCCATTCTATCCCTGATCCTATACATAACACATGTCAAGTACATACACATTACAGTAACAGTAAATTAATACATTAACAGTCATAAACACTAGGGAACTGCATGCATTTAATGTGAATACTGTTCAAAGAGGGTGAGGCATATGACGGCCTCTCACCTCCTTACACATGATTCGCATATGGGATACTAAGTGTGTTTACTATAACCAGTTTTGTGTATATACATACTTAATTATTCTATTTAACTCCATTTTGGATTTTAACAATTTTTGCTGGGTGTGCGCCCCTTGTTTTTATATAATTTTAGCTTTTTTTTCTTGACACTGTCTGTCATCCATTTTTGTTGTCACCTGATCCTAATGAAATATCATCATGTTTCTTTGTTGCACTGGGACTTCTTGGTCTGATTTTTTTCACCTTTCCACAGACAGTTGTGGGTTGATATTAATAGCCTTGGAAAGGGCCAGACATATTTCCCCCTCCCTCCCAGGCTACCAACATCAGCCCTCAGCCACCACAGAAATGGTTCATCAGTAGAATTCTCCTAATCTGGTGCTTAGCCTTGCTTTTCTCGCTTGTCCTGTAGCGGTGGCAAGTGGAGTAAAAAAGTTGGGGATGATGTCAGCTTTGTATCGTCAGCTGACATCAAGCCCAGTGGTTACTGATAGAGATGAACAAGCTAGTTCAGAAAACATTCGCCAGTCTCAAATTCGGCATTAATATTGCACATTCGGATTCTCTTCAGCTTTCCAAGCTTTTTCCTAAAAATCGGCAAAAGTTGGCCAAAGATTGGCAAATGACCGATTTCAATAAGGGCACTTTCAGATTTCAGAGTTTTCAGTAGCAGCACAGGCCGCAAAACATCTCGCACACGTGCACACTGATGAAACACGGATGACATTCCTGTGTCATCAGTGTGACACATACAGGTGCCTGGGAATCAGCGGTGCTGAAGTGAAGACAGCTCACATCACTGTCCTCTGCTTGCGCTGCGATCAGTGCTAGCAGGGGACAATGTTGAGAGTTGTATTCAACTATTAACAGTGAGAGCAAGCGGCGGCTATAGAACAGCAAGGGCAGGCGCCTGCGCTATAAATACATTATTTAAAAAATGACTTGGGGTTCCCCTGTACTTTTCATATCCACACACAAAAAAATCGGACTTACATATAGCAATAGCCGAAAGAAGAGATCCAGAAAATAGCAATAAAAAATGTATAATTTTATTCATATTATTAAAATCCAAAATAATAAAAACCACTAAGGGCACTAAGATAGATTGTTTTCTATTTGGATTTTAATATTTTGGATTTTAATAATATTAATAAAATTATACATTTTTTATTGCTATTTTCTGGATCTCTTCTTTCGGCTATTGCTATATGTAAGTCCGATTTTTTTTTTTTGTGTGCAGTGTTGTGAAGTGCCAGGTTTCATTTACTTTTTGGACATTTTGGTATATGACTTTTCATATCCAGCCAGGCAAAACTGACAGCTGCGGGCTGCAACCCCCAGCTGTCAGCTTCAGCAAGGCTGGTAATCAAAACTAGAGGGGTCTCCATGCCATATTTGATTAATTATTAAAATAAATAATTTTAAAAAAATGTTGTGGGGTCTTCCCATTTTTTGACAACCAGCCAAGCTAAAGTAGACAGCTGGTGGCTGTTATTATCAGGCTGGTAAGGGGCCATAGATATTGCCCCACTAGCCTAAAATTAGCAGCCCACAGCTACCCCAGAAAAGGAGCATCTGTTAGATGCACCAGTTCTGGCGCTTTGCCCAGCTCATCCCATTTGCCCTGTGGCTGGGGCAAGTGTGGTGCATATACTTGAGGGGTTTATGTCTCCCTTGTATAGTCAGGTGAAATCAAGCCCACAGATTAGTAATGGAGAGCATCCATTATTATTCCTATAGTTATATTGTAAGTAGACACACAGCAAGAATAAGGTCCCTTATTTGAAACAAAACAAAACACATTTTCCATTTTTTTTTTAAATAACAAACACAGTGTGAGGGGGATCAAATACGATGGGTGGTATGTGTCCCCTAGGATGCGTATAGAGTCATATTAAACCCGCTGGAGCGCATTGTGTTTACAACAAAACGCTTGTGAATTACAAATAAAAATATAACTAAGTGTGGATTTGGTCAAAGTAGCTTTTATTTTTACAGGGATTTGCAGGTTTGGTAGTAGGGAGAATCTCTCTCTCCACTTTGGGTTTTGGGAGTGGCTCTATGTCCACATTTTCCATTTAATCTCTCAGGTTTGTCTTGGGTGAGTCAGTTTTAGTTTTGCAAGCTGCAGAGCAGGAGATCCTGTGCTCCCAGGCCTGTGTGAAGCTAACACAGAACCAGAGACTTCAAAATGGCTGACGCAACAAGGAGTTATAGCGGTGCCATTGCCCATCGCGACAGGTTGCAACACGGACTGTTTTTTGAGAACTTAGCGAACCGGAAGATATCGTATTCCTGTTTATGCGAGTTTCTGTAAAAAAAGCAATTTTTATTCAACTTTCTGTGGTCCCTGCCTATCTGTTGCACTGTATAAACCTCGCTGTACTACAACAGTCAAACTCGGCTTACTCCCATTCCATTTAAGCCATAGGCTCCTGTAATAAAACAAAAATAAAAAACAATAAAAAACAATATCCCGCCCTCACCTGTCCATCATTTTGTCCCACCCCGTAATCGATGACTGAGGATAAACAGTTTTCAACCTTTACGGTGCCAAGATGTGAAAATCCAGGCTGAGAACCACTGAGGAATGAGCTGCTGCGAGCGCAGCCTCAGTGATTAGCGGTGACATGAAGGTTACTGCAGACACTGAGGCTGCTTTCCCAGCTGGGCCCCTGAAATGCGGGGACCTTCGTGAGATCAGCACTGTACTGTGAGACTTTTCTAGTGTGTGTATTAATTTTGTGGCCACAGAACGATACCGCATTGACGGAACGCCAATATATCCAGTGATGAACCCAATCTTCTCTTTATGGGGGGAAATTCTTCAGGCTATGTGCACACGTTGCGGAATTGCCATGGAAGTTTCCGCGGCAATTCCGCACCTCCCTGCCGCGGGAAATACGCATATTATAGGTATGCGTATTCCCGCTAAAAACTAGCGTTTTGCAAGCGTAATTAGCTTGCAGAATGCTAGCGTTTTACAAGCGATCTGACAGGTTGGTCACACGAGTCAAACAAGTGTTTGAGAAGTGTGACCAACTTTTTACTATTGATGCCGCCTATGCCGCATCAATAGTAAAAAGATCTAATGTAAAAATAATAAAAAAAAATAATAATGATATTCTCACCTACCGGCGTCCCCCGCAGCTTTCCCGCCTCTCAGTGACGCTCCAGGCCAATCCCGTTCCCAGGAGTCCTTTGCGACAATCATCCCGATGACGTAGCATCACGCGAGACCGCTACGTCATCTAGATGATCTCGCAAAGGACTCCTGGGAACGCGATTGGCGGGAGCGTCACTGAGAGGCGGGAAAGCTGCGGGGGACGCCGGAAGGTGAGAATATCATTATTTTTTATTTTAACTATTGTTTTTACATGGATATGGTACCCAGGGCTTGGAGGAGAGTCTCCTCTCCTCCAGACCCTGGGTACCATCCGCACATGAACCGCTTACTTTCCGCATGGTGGGCACAGCCACATGCGGAAAGTAATTGGTTCAATGCATTCCTATGGCGGCGGAATCGCCACGGTTCCGCAAAAAAGAATGAGCATGCTGCGGATTCTCCCGCGATGCGATTCCGCCGCGGAAAAACCCGCAGTATGTGCACAGCATTGCGAATCTCATAGGCCTTAATAAGTTGTATTGTGTAAGCGGTTTTGCCGAAAAACTGCGGCAAAACCGCTAAGAATCCGCAACGTGTGCACATAGCCTCAGGATGCGTATTCTGATTAGGGATTGTTGATATGAATCGTATGAAATTGGTCATAAACTGAGTACAATTTTATATATTAGTGTTTGTTGTTACACTATGTTTTCCTCTAACTCACATTGATCTAGATTTGTGGTATCTATGAAAGTCAGGGTGTCTCCATTCAGGAATCTGGTTATCAGATGGGAGCAATATGAATATTTGATTGTCTATTGTAGATAGATACTACCTGTGTTTCACTTTATATTAAGGGTGGTTTAGAGATATAAGGGATAGCCGCCAATAAGCGGTGGTGCCATACTGTTTAACATTAGAGTGCCAACCTCCCTGGTAGGTAGGGACTCCTTTAGGGAGCACTTGAGTGTGATAGATTTCATTTATCTCCTGGTTAAGTTATTATGTTTTTATTATGCTTTGCTTATATAGCGCTATCATATTCCACAGCGCTTTATATACATTATCATTGCTGTCACCGAAGGGCTTACAATATACATTCCCATTTTTTTAATATATCAGTGAGTGAGTACTAGACTGTGGGGCTGGATTATATTCTCTGGGGGGGCTACATTGGGGGACTACATTATATTCTATGGGGCTGAATTATATTCTAAGTGGAGTTGCATCATACTTTGAGGGGACTACTTTACATTTTATGGGGAGGTGGGCTGTATTATATTCTATGGAGGGGCTGTATTATATTCTGTGAGGGGGGGTTGCATGATGCTCCATGAGGGGGCCACATTGTATTCTATGTGGGGGCTGCATTATACTCTATGAAAGGGCTACATTACACTATATGATATGAGGGGTCTACATTGTATTATATTTTTGGAGGGGCTATATTATATTCTATGGGGGCTGCATTATACCATATGAGGGGGATGCATTATATTCTATGTAGGGGCTACATTATACTACAGTGCCTTGCGAAAGTATTCGGCCGGGTCTTGGTAGATTTGCAGTTGTATGATAATCCTTCCATTTCAATATGATCGCTTGCACAGTGCTCCTTGGGATGTTTAAAGTTTTTTAAATAATTTTGTATCCAAATCCGGCTTTAAACTTCTCCACAACAGTATCACGGACCTATCAACACAAGAAAAACGGAGTAAAAGTCACAATTAATTTGTACAAAAATTATATTTATTGAATAAAAAATACATTTAATAAAATCACACAGTGGTGAAAAAACCCTAATCTGACAAAAGGCACATGGGACCAGAGCAAAACAATGTGTAGCAGAAATTGCACGTATGATCACATATGGGTGGTGCTATATAACATGTCCCACATTGGGTATACACCACACATTTAAAACATAAAACACAGCAGGTAAGTGTGCTTAAAAAGCAAGTAAATTATATAGGCATAAATGACACAATGAGTCCCCCTGATACAATGTCAATAGATCACTTCATAATGTGTCAATTTGTAATAGCCTGGCTTACCGCTAGAATACAATACTGCAGAGCCCTGGACCCACGCGCTGCTCCTGACGCGCGTTTCGCGTTTGCTTTATCAAAGGAGAGTAGTACATACATCCCATTATCGGGCTATTTATGCTGTGCTCAATTTACGGCATGTCTTCAGTGCGCCTCAACGTCACCGCCACAAGAAGAACCACCCCCCGGCATTCACCAGATGCGCACGTCATGGGAAAACCCCATATGACGTCAGTAGACATGCGCACTGGACAGCAGAAGCCGAGATGGCAGCATCTGTATGTAGGGCTCGAGACGCACACATCCAACATATTTATAGTGACTGGCAACAGCATAATAGTTCTCTAAATTTCTGCTGAATGACTATAAATGGCACCTAAACATAAAAATAATTTTTATAAGTATATAATCTAAGTAGACCTGTAAATATGCAAATTAAGTGATAACCATAGATAAATATAAATATAAGTGTGTGCATACATAAGAGGAATATATAAACAAAGTGATATATAAGTAAAATACACAAATTGTGACAATATTAACAGTGAGACAACATAATGTGAACAACAATTGATATTATAGCTCAAAAAAATATAACGATCATAAATGCTTGATGATGCCATATAATAGTTCAGACATATTTTCTTATTCCTTTGTTGGTTTATCTTGATTTTATTCTCACGACCACATATCTCAGCATTGGAATAAGTTCACTCAAAAATAGCCAGGTAATGGGAAATTCTAACTCTAATTAACAGAAAAAAAGAAAATACATGAATAAATAAAAAGAAACATTAAAAGAAAAAAGAAAAAATCATAATGAATAAAATATATGTACATGTATAGACCACACAGAAAATGGTAAACATGGCAAAACTAGCTTACAAGAAAGGGGCAAAGCTTAATTTTTCATTTAACCCCATAGGGGCCATTGAATCTAATTCAACGATCCATTTACATTCGGTCTGTGCTAGCAAGCGCTTCACGTTACCCCCCCTACTGCCACCATGTACTTGGTCAATCCCAATAACCCGCAACCCAGTGGGATCACCATTGTGCACACTACGGAAATGTTTTGGGAGAGTTTTAAGAGTGCTCAAATCTTCGACCTTAAGACAATTGGAAATATCTCTAACATGCTCCCTAACACGAATACGGAGCTGCCGAGAGGTCAATCCCACATACATTTTTGAGCACGGACATGTGGCCAAATAGATAACATAGGTGCTGCTACAGCTCAGATGATGCCGAATCTGAAAGACCTTTTTCCCATTAGATGACTTGAATTCAGTACCCCTAATGATGTTTTTCTGGGTGCAGGTCAAACAGTCCCCACATGGATAACAACCCCAAGTGGGATGACTATTATTGGGGTTCAAAGGATTTGCTACTCTGGCAACATAATGACTCCTCACTAACAGATCCTTAATGCTTTTACCACGTCTGGCTGTAAATTGTGGTTTTTCGGGAATATTACGTGCCAGAATGGGATCCGTTAGTAAAACTGACCAATGTTTATTAATAATTTCTTGTGTCCGTTTCCAATAGCAGCTGTGAGTAGTAATATATCTCACATTAGAATCAGAAGATGTTCTCTTTTTTGCATTGAACAACAATTGATGTCGGTCAGTTTTTTTGGCCCTTAAATATCCATTTTTAATACAGCGATTGCTGTAGCCCCACAATTTAAACCTATTTTTCAAATCATCCGATTGTGCCTCAAATTTTTTGTCAGTTGAGCAGATCCGCTTCATTCTGAGGAACTGACCAACTGGGACGGCTTTAACTGTATGTGAAGTGTGGGAGGACGACGCATGCAGCAATGAATTAACAGACGTGTCTTTTCTAAACACATCTGTATGTATCATCCCGCCTGCGTCAACCTCCAACATTATATCCAAAAAATCAATTTTTCTCTGGTGAGCTTTGTATGTTAATTTGATGTTATATGAGTTAAAGTTGAATTGAGCCATAAAATCTGAAATGCTGGATTCGCTGCCCTGCCATATAAAAAAGATGTCATCAATATACCTATGCCAACACTGCACTCGGTCACCGTGAGACACCCCATCCAACAGGAAAAGGGATCTCTCCCAGTAACCGAGAAACAGGTTGGCATAAGCCGGGGCACAGGCAGCCCCCATGGCAGTCCCCCGTTTTTGCAAATAATATCTGTCTTTGAAGACAAATATATTATGGGTCAAAACGAAAAACAATATTTCTAACACAAACTCACACAAATCGCCACCTCAGTTGCTGTTCTCCAGAAAAAAGCGGACCGCTCTCATGCCATCTTCATGGGAAATACATGTATACAAAGATTCTACGTCGGCTGTAACAAGCCACATGTCCTGCTCCAAGGTCACTCCATCTAATTTAGTGAGCATGTCCGTAGTATCCCGCACATATGACGGTAAGGTCTCAACCATAGATTTTAAATAGAAATCCACAAATTTACAAGCCGAATCACATAGACTGTCAATGCCGGAAACAATTGGCCTTCCAGGAGGATCAGCCGGGTCTTTATGAATCTTTGGTAACAGATATAGGGTTGGAATTTTTGGATACTCAACCCTCAAGCCATCCAACACCTTTTTGGTTATAATTCCCGTGTCAAAAACGCTCTGTAGCATCTTGTCAAATTCTAATTTATATGAAGTTATGGGACAATGAGACAGTCGAATGTAGGTATCCCTACAATTCAGCTGCCTAAGAGCCTCCTTTTCGTATTTGACAGTTGGCCAGATCACAACATTCCCCCCCTTGTCCGCTGCCTTGATTACAATGTCCTCAAGGTCCCTTAACTCTTTCAATGCCTCACGCTGAGACCCAGAAAGAAAATCTCTGGTAATATAGCCTGGGATTTTTTTAAAGTCCTCTAGTACCAATTTGGTAAAAATCTCAATCTGTGGACATAAGGACAAAGGGGGGAATGTTCGTGATCGTGGCATGATTGACTTGGGAAATATACCTTTTGTCTCGGATTCCTGCTCTCTCAGCAAATCCTCCAGAATGGCCAATGCTTCCTTTTCAGCCATGGAATTAAGTCCATAATCACATGCATCCCCTTTATTATGCAATTTCTTCAAGATTAATTTACGAGAGAAAAGATGCAAATCTTTCATAGCTGAAAAATAATTGAATGAGTTATTAGGCACAAATGTTAAACCCAAAGATAATACATCAATTTGTGCATTAGACAGTCTGTGATCGGACAAATTAATTACCTCTAATGTTCCCGATTTCTGTTTTTTATCATCAGGTTGGCAAGGTGTGGGAACTTTGCGCTTAACAGGGACACGTCCCCTAGTAAATTCCTGATGTCTTGAATTTTGGCCTTTCCATCTATTATGGGAAAAATTATTCCCCTGTGAAGTACTGCATTCCATATCTTCTCCTGACGTGGCTGATGAAATTGATCCCGAACGTGCTCTAGAATTAGAGCGGGTTCTTATCCTACTCGATCTCCACCTATACACCTGATTTTTTTGAAAATCCAAGACATCCCTCTGGAATTTTCTGGTTTTGGTGGTTTGAATATCATTTTCCCATTTAATAAACTCTTTATCCAGATCTTCATTTAGTTTTTTCATAGCCTCAGTGGTTAGATCTTTTTTAAGGGAAGTTTGAATGGTATCAATTTCTTTTTCTACTTCACTAAGGGTTAATTCATTGAGTTTAATCAAAAGACCCATATAGCCTTTAGAGCAATTACAAGAAAATTCCTCCCATCCATTTCTGAACCATGGTAAATCAGTTTCAAATGAGGGAAACACCTGTATTCGTAAGCCTCGAGGTATTAACCCCTTGGCAATATACTTTTCTAAAAAACCCTTGTTCCACCATGTCCTCATTCTCCTGTGTAATAATGTTTTAAGTTTCTGAATCAGATCCTGAATTTCTCTGGAATTAGAGTTAGGAACACAACTAGGGTCATCTTTAATTACTTCATTCATTTTATTGAGCCATGCTGAATCCCTGGCTCTGAAGTCCATTTGTCTGGAATAAAAAAACTGTGAAAAACACAGAAAATTAGCAAATTCAAATAAAACCAGTACACGAAAAAATGGGAAAAGATTAACACCATAAGCGCACAACCGCGCAGTAGATCCCAAATTTATATGTTTGAAGGACTAATATTGTGTACTCCAATATACTATCAACACAATAAAAACGGAGTAAAAGTCACAATTAATTTGTACAAAAATTATATTTATTGAATAAAAAATACATTTAATAAAATCACACAGTGGTGAAAAAACCCTAATCTGACACATGGGACCAGAGCAAAACAATGTGTAGCAGAAATTGCACGTATGATCACATATGGGTGGTGCTATATAACATGTTCCACATTGGGTATACACCACACATTTAAAACATAAAACACAGCAGGTAAGTGTGCTTAAAAAGCAAGTAAATTATATAGGCATAAATGACACAATGAGTCCCCCTGATACAATGTCAATAGATCACTTCATAATCTGTCAATTTGTAATAGCCTGGCTTACCGCTAGAATACAATACTGCAGAGCCCTGGACCCACGCGCTACTCCTGACGCGCGTTTCGTGTTTGCTTTATCAAAGGAGAGTAGTACATACATCCCATTATCGGGCTATTTATGCTGTGCTCAATTTACGGCATGTCTTCAGTGCGCCTCAACGTCACCGCCACAAGAAGAACCGCCCCCCGGCATTCACCAGATGCGCACGTCATGGGAAAACCCCATATGACGTCAGTAGACATGCGCACTGGACAGCAGAAGCCGAGATGGCAGCATCTGTATGTAGGGCTCGAGACGCACACATCCAACATATTTATAGTGACTGGCAACAGCATAATAGTTCTCTAAATTTCTACTGAATGACTATAAATGGCACCTAAACATAAAAATAATTTTTATAAGTATATAATCTAAGTAGACGTGTAAATATGCAAATTAAGTGATAACCATAGATAAATATAAATATAAGTGTGTGCATACATAAGAGGAATATATAAACAAAGTGATATATAAGTAAAATACACAAATTGTGACAATATTAACAGTGAGACAACATAATGTGAACAACAATTGATATTATAGCTCAAAAAAATATAATGATCATAAATGCTTGATGATGCCATATAATAGTTCAGACATATTTTCTTATTCCTTTGTTGGTTTATCTTGATTTTATTCTCACGACCACATATCTCAGCATTAACACGTCTGTTAATTCATTGCTGCATGCGTCGTCCTCCCACACTTCACATACAGTTAAAGCCGTCCCAGTTGGTCAGTTCCTCAGAATGAAGCGGATCTGCTCAACTGACAAAAAATTTGAGGCACAATCGGATGATTTGAAAAATAGGTTTAAATTGTGGGGCTACAGCAATCGCTGTATTAAAAATGGATATTTAAGGGCCAAAAAAACTGACCGACATCAATTGTTGTTCAATGCAAAAAAAGAGAACATCTTCTGATTCTAATGTGAGATATATTACTACTCACAGCTGCTATTGGAAACGGACACAAGAAATTATTAATAAACATTGGTCAGTTTTACTAACGGATCCCATTCTGGCACGTAATATTCCCGAAAAACCACAATTTACAGCCAGACGTGGTAAAAGCATTAAGGATATGTTAGTGAGGAGTCATTATGTTGCCAGAGTGGCAAATCCTTTGAACCCCAATAATAGTCATCCCACTTGGGGTTGTCATCCATGTGGGGACTGTTTGGCTTGCACCCAGAAAAACATCATTAGGGGTACTGAATTCAAGTCATCTAATGGGAAAAAGGTCTTTCAGATTCGGCATCATCTGAGCTGTAGCAGCACCTATGTTATCTATTTGGCCACATGTCCGTGCTCAAAAATATATGTGGGATTGACCTCTCGGCAGCTCCGTATTCGTGTTAGGGAGCATGTTAGAGATATTTCCAATTGTCTTAAGGTCGAAGATTTGAGCACTCTTAAAACTCTCCCAAAACATTTCCGTAGTGTGCACAATGGTGATCCCACTGGGTTGCGGGTTATTGGGATTGACCAAGTACATGGTGGCAGTAGGGGGGGTAACGTGAAGCGCTTGCTAGCACAGACCGAATGTAAATGGATCGTTGAATTAGATTCAATGGCCCCTATGGGGTTAAATGAAAAATTAAGCTTTGCCCCTTTCTTGTAAGCTAGTTTTGCCATGTTTACCATTTTCTGTGTGGTCTATACATGTACATATATTTTATTCATTATGATTTTTTATTTTTTCTTTTAATGTTTCTTTTTATTTATTCATGTATTTTCTTTTTTTCTGTTAATTAGAGTTAGAATTTCCCATTACCTGGCTATTTTTGAGTGAACTTATTCCAATGCTGAGATATGTGGTCGTGAGAATAAAATCAAGATAAACCAACAAAGGAATAAGAAAATATGTCTGAACTATTATATGGCATCATCAAGCATTTATGATCGTTATATTTTTTTGAGCTATAATATCAATTGTTGTTCACATTATGTTGTCTCACTGTTAATACTGTCACAATTTGTGTATTTTACTTATATATTACTTTGTTTATATATTCCTCTTATGTATGCACACACTTATATTTATATTTATCTATGGTTATCACTTAATTTGCATATTTACAGGTCTACTTAGATTATATACTTATAAAAATTATTTTTATGTTTAGGTGCCATTTATAGTCATTCAGTAGAAATTTAGAGAACTATTATGCTGTTGCCAGTCACTATAAATATGTTGGATGTGTGCGTCTCGAGCCCTACATACAGATGCTGCCATCTCGGCTTCTGCTGTCCAGTGCGCATGTCTACTGACGTCATATGGGGTTTTCCCATGACGTGCGCATCTGGTGAATGCCGGGGGGCGGTTCTTCTTGTGGCGGTGACGTTGAGGCGCACTGAAGACATGCCGTAAATTGAGCACAGCATAAATAGCCCGATAATGGGATGTATGTACTACTCTCCTTTGATAAAGCAAACGCGAAACGCGCGTCAGGAGCAGCGGTGGGTCCAGGGCTCTGCAGTATTGTATTCTAGCGGTAAGCCAGGCTATTACAAATTGACACATTATGAAGTGATCTATTGACATTGTATCAGGGGGACTCATTGTGTCATTTATGCCTATATAATTTACTTGCTTTTTAAGCACACTTACCTGCTGTGTTTTATGTTTTAAATGTGTGGTGTATACCCAATGTGGAACATGTTATATAGCACCACCCATATGTGATCATACGTGCAATTTCTGCTACACATTGTTTTGCTCTGGTCCCATGTGCCTTTTGTCAGATTAGGTTTTTTTCACCACTGTGTGATTTTATTAAATGTATTTTTTATTCAATAAATATAATTTTTGTACAAATTAATTGTGACTTTTACTCCGTTTTTCTTGTGTTGATAGTATATTGGAGTACACAATATTAGTCCTTCAAACATATAAATTTGGGATCTACTGTGCGGTTGTGCGCTTTATGGTGTTAATCTTTTCCCATTTTTTCGTGTACTGGTTTTATTTGAGTATCACAGACCTGCCTGTTGTGTTCCTTGGTCTTCATGATGGTCTCTGAGCTTCAAACAGAACCCTGAGACTATCACAGAGCAGGTGCATTTATACGGAGACTTGATTACACACAGGTGGATTATATTTATCATCATTAGTCATTTAGGCCAACATTGGATCATTCAGAGATCCACAATGAACTTCTGGAGTGAGTTTGCTGCACTGAATGTAAAGGAGACAAATAATTTTGCACGCCCCACTTTTCAGTTTTTGTATTTCCACAAAATTTTAAAATCTAATATATAAAGCTGAATGTATGTATGTGTGTATGTATGTGGGTATGTTTGTCCGGGATTGGAATCCGCACCGTCACACTTACGGGCATGAAATTTTGCACGCCCGCACGTCTCGACCCCGAAAGCGTCCTAGGCTATGTTTTGAATCGAAATTTTAACCCCGCGCGTTCCAAATCGCCAAACAATTTTGGCCCTATCTACATAATGGGGAGAAAGCTGAATGCTTGTGTGTATGTCCGGCATAGGAATCTGCATTTACGGGCATGAAATTTTGCACACCCGCACGTCTCGACCCGGGAGCGTCATAGGCTAGGTTTTGAGTCGAAATTTTAACCCCGCGCATTCCAAATCGGCAAATAATTTTGGCCCGGGATAGGAATCTGCACCGTTGTACTTACGGGCATGAAATTTTGCAAATACCGCACATCTCAACCCCAGGAGCATCATAGGCTATGTGTTGAATGGAAATTTTAACCCCCGCACGTTCCAAATCGCCAAACAATTTTGGCCCTATCTACATAATGGGGAGAAAGCTGAATGCTTGTGTGTATGTCCGGCATAGGAATCTGCATTTACGGGCATGAAATTTTGCACACCCGCACGTCTCGACCCCGGGAGCATCATAGGCTGTGTTTTGAGTCGACATTTTAACCCCACGTGTTCAAAATTGCGCTCATTAAAAACACACACACGTCTGGTATTTTTATCTTTTAAAAATAAATATCTGATTAATAACCAGCCAAACTAAAAGACCAATTTGTTATAAATTTGCCATATAGGGAAATAAGACAGATGTCAGTCACATGAGCTGTATATTATTTGTATGTGTGAGGTAATATATACTGCCAGAGGGGAATGTTTTCTGTTGGCTGGGGATTTATCAGGCTGCCTATAGCAACCAATCACAGCTCAGCTTCTATTTTGCCATAGGTCATTAATATGAGCTCTGTTTGGTTACTATAGGCAACAGAGGACATTGTCAGTATAAGAAAGCTTGTGTGAGGTAATAGGATTTCAGTTACTATGCTTGGCCAATGTTGGTGTAATGACTGATGTAAGTCACATCACCTGTATGTGGGAGGATATATATATATAGTAGCAGCCACAGCTTTGTCCTTCTATGTTGCTATCCTGATGAGGGCACAGTTAAGTACATTAACCCGGGCGAAGCCGGGTACTACAGCTAGTAACCAATAAATTTCATGCAACTTCACAATTGTGTCTCACTTCTTGTTGATTCTTCACCAAAACTTTACATTTCGTATCTTTATGTTTGAAGCATGATATGTGGGAAAAGGTTGAAAAGTTCCAGGGGGCCGAATATTTTCACAAGGCACTGTATCACCCCTCTTTCCACCACTACAAGGCAAGTGGGAAGAGAGAGACCAAGTGTCAGAATTGGCACATCTTAGAGATGCGCCTTTTCTGAGGAGTCTGAGAGCTGGTGTTTTCAGCCTGGGGGCCAGTATCCGTGGCCCCTTCCTAGGCTATTAATATCAGCCCACAGTTGTCTGCATAGACATTGCAACCAAGCTATTTATAGGGGACCCTACGTAGTTTTTAGGGTCCCCCATTTTAATAGCCTGGAAATGCTAAGTATACAGTTGTGAGCTGATATTAATATTATGGGAAACTCCATGGGTATTACCCCCTTCCCAGGCTATCTGCCCCCAGCTGTTGGCTTTCCCTCTGCTGGGTAAGAAAATTAAGTGGGAGCCCACGCCATTTTTCAGAAAAATCATATTTTATTAAATAAATACATGTACAGTAAGCTGCACACACTGTACTTATTGTTTATGTCACTGACGGCTTTATATCTACCTATTCTACAGCGTGGGCCATTATGGATACACCTAAATAAAATGGGAATGGTTGGTGATATCAACTTCGTGTTTGTGGCACATTAGTATATGGGAGGGGGAAAACTTTTCAAAATGGGTGGTGACCATGGCGGCCATTTTGAAGTCAGTCATTTTGGATCCAACTTTATTTTCCTATGGCAAGAGGGTTATGTGACACATTAAACTTATTGAGAATTTCACAAGAAAAACAGTGGTTTTAATGTAACTGTGTTCTTTCATGAGTTATTTACAAGTTTATGACCACTTATAAAATGTGTTCAAAGTGCTGCCCATTATGTTAGATTTTCAATGCAACCCTCTCCTCCCACTCTTGACACACTGATAGCAACACAGCAGAAGAAATGCTAGCACAGGCTTCCAGTATCTGTTGTTTCAGATGCTGCACATCTCGTATCTGAAGGCATTTGTCTATGCTGTGAAGATACGAGATGTGCAGCATCTGAAACAACGGATACTGGAAGCCTGTGCTAGCATTTCTTCTGCGATGTTGCTATCAGTGTGTCAAGAGTGGGAGGGTTGCATTGAAAATCCAACACAATGGGCAGCACTTTGAACACATTTTATAAGTGGTCATAAACTTGTAAATAACTCATGAAAGAATAAAGTTACATTAAAAACAAGCACACTATTGTTTTTCTTGCGAAATTCTCAATAAGTTTGATGTGTCACATGACCCTCTTCCCATTGGAAAAAATAAAGTTGGATCCAAAATGGCCGACTTCAAAATGGCCGCCACGGTCACCACCCATCTTGAAAAGTTTTTCCCCTCCCATATACTAATGTGCTACAAACAGAAAGTTGATATCACCAACCATTCCCATGTTATTTAGGTGTATCCATATAAATGGCCCACCCTGTATATGTATATACTGTAAGTAATCCATCTATTCTATCCTGTTGCCTTCTGCTGTGATTTTACACTCCGAAGCTGCTGAATTGCTGTCTTTTCTTCTATCTATTGTGACAAAGTCACTGGCAATGTAATATAGGGGAGATATGTGTTACTGCGCTTAATGGCATCAGTGATATGAAACAAGAGTATTTTCCTCCAGCACACTATGTGTTGTGAGGGTTAAGTTAAATTTGCATAACGGGATGGTTTCTTGTGCACCTTCATAGATCGGGAGGGAGAAGTCCACTTAATCTCCACCTACATAGCTGCCAGGAGGACCTGTGTGATGTCATGATCATGTGGTCAGTCACATGATAGAAAGAGTCACATAGTCTGGGGTTTAAATAACTGGGCTCTACAGTCAGTCTTTGTGCAGCTAGACTGGAAAAAGGATTCTCCAGTGGTTTGGTGTCCTAAAGAGATTCTGTATTGCTCCAGAGCAGGGTGCAACCCGGATACATATGGACTGTGTTGCAGTGTTTTGTTTTTTTGTTGTTTTCTGTTTTATCCAGAAAGGCTGCAATTATTTTCCCTTCTTGTTGGTTTATGCCACATAACAGTGAACCAACCAAAGATTTAAAGAGACGGTGTTCCTATTTTCTACCTCTGTATGCCACCACGTGAGTTAAACTACACACAAGTGGTGTTTTGAATGCGGGCAACGTTCCGGGAACACGAGTAGCAGCGATGGACAAACCGCATGTCCTGGGTAAAGGCGGCCATAAGCTGGGAGATGACAGACAAGATGGAGGACCTGATTAAGCATTTGATGAACGTGCAACAGCAACAACAGCTGGCATATCAGGAGACAAATAAGTTTATTCAGCAGATTCAACAGCAGCAACAGCATCAGGACCAGTTCAGACAACAGCAGCAACAGATTGAGTTGCTTGCTGAGGCAGTTCGTAGGAGACTGGAAGCTTATTCCACAAGTCCAGGTGACGACACACACGTCCGAAAGTCGGCAAGACGCGCGATGCAGAAAATGATTCCTGGAAATTATGTAGAGTCATTTATAACTGTTTTTGAGCAGGTAGCGGAGCGACAGAGGCTGTCACCAGACCAGTGGATGGAAATGCTGGCCCACTATCTAATCGGCGAGCCCCAGACAGCTTAATATGATCTGGCCTTACAAGATGCCCAGGAATATGCCAAACTTAAAACTGAGATACTGGCATGCTCAGGTGTCTCTGACTGTCCGAGCACAGAGGGTTCATCTGGTGCAGAAATGGTTGCAGCCGGA
Source organism: Oophaga sylvatica (assembly GCA_033576555.1). Classification (NCBI taxonomy): domain Eukaryota; kingdom Metazoa; phylum Chordata; class Amphibia; order Anura; family Dendrobatidae; genus Oophaga; species Oophaga sylvatica. The sequence continues at coordinate 69,880,357 of JARQOD010000004.1, read as the reverse complement.
GTCCTCCACCTCAGCCCATTTGGTGGAGTGGGTTGTAATGGGTAGATTTATCTACTCTCTTTCAAGGCCGATACAGACATGGGTTGTCCAGGGGGATCCCCAGAATGTTGATGACCTGGTCGGCCAAATAGAAAGGTTCCAGGTGGTTGAAATGTCCCTACGAAAGCCATGGGGTGGTGTATCTCCATACTGGGGTACACAGCGGGAGCCTGAGTACTATAAGAGGGGCAGCAGAGCCATCACTGGGTGAAGTCCAAGGCCCCAAGGAACAATTGATGTCTTGCAAAAGACTGCTGGTAAAGAGGTGATCTGCTGGCGGTGTCATAGTCCTGGACACATAGAGGACCATTGTCCTTTGTCTTCTGAGCAGATGGATTGCAGCCTAGGCAGGCACTGCTCATATTGTGCTTATCCAGCTTGCAATGTGGACCATCAGCCCGGAGATGGGCCGTGGTCATGTCCTGTGACCATAAGGCTATGTGCACACGTTGAGGATTTGTGGTGGATCCGCAGCGTTTTTTCCGCTTGAAAATGCTCCAAAAATGCAAGTGATTACTGAAGCAATTTAATCAATAACAGTCCAAAGTTGGTGTGCACATGCTGCAGAAAATTCAATCCTGATTCGCAACGTTTTATTTTCCACAGCATGTCAATTCTTTTTGCGGATCTGCAGCATTTCTGCACCAATTGAGTTCCATTGAGTCAGTCAAATCCGCAGCAAAACCGCAGGTGTAAAAAGGTTTGCAAATTTGCTGCAGATTTGCTGCCAAAAACGCGGCAGAAAAAGAAAAGAAATGATGTCAGAGGGAGGAAGAGTGTGTGGGCAGAGAATATGTGTGTGGGCGGAAAATATGTGCCTGTCTGTCTGCGGTTGTCTGTGTGTGTCTGCACGTGTGTGCGGTTGTCTGTGTGTGTGTGTGTGTCTGTGTGTGCGGTTGTCTGTGTGTGTGCTTGTGTGTGTGCGGGTATCTGTGTGTGTGCGGGTGTCTGTGTGTGTCTGTGTGTGTGCGGTTGTCTGTGTGTGTATGAGTGTCTGCGGGTGTGTGTGGTAATGCTACTGCCAGTACTGTCGGTCACAGCACTGCGGGATCATGCTGGCAGATGTCAGCGTGATTCCGCAGCTGACTTTGACCCGCAGCGGTGACCTGCGGTAAAAAAGTTGGAGTGGGACAATGAAACTACTGCTCCCATTGGGCTATGTCTGCTGTCACTGATAACAGTGACAGCAAGTGCAGCTGATGGGAGAGTAGTATCATCTGCCAGTGCCTGGGCTCACAGTTAAAAGAAAAGGTAAACTTATATATGTGTAGCCCAGCTGCGCTTGGTGCCACATATTACCCAGGAGGATGCATGGAAGGTAATTCACAATCACCCGATATTCATTCACACTTCACATTTCCCTATAGTGCACCAGAGGGAGCCCTTTAGAGGATATAAGGGTGTGGAGAGATAGAGCAGTAGACATTCCAGAGAGACAGTCTAGCTGAACGTTAGCTAGTTGTTGGATGTACCTCAGACAGATCAGATCTCCTCAGAACACTGGAGTGAGAGGATTCCTGTCAGAGCTCAGATTACACTAGTCTGAGTCAGAGCATGTTGAAGAGCTGAGAGGAAAGTTACCTCAGATCGTGCTGACTGATAGTTCCCTAGGAAAGTGGAAAGTGACTCTCGGAGTGTGCACAGATCAGTCTGACGGAATGTCCTGATAGCTACTTCGGACAGAGCCTAAGAAGGAAGTGAAGGAAAGGGAACTGCAGTATTTGTAACACCGAGTCAACTGAGGTACTGTTAGAGAGCGAGCGTGCCGACGCTTGGAGAGCGGTGAAGAGAAGAAAGCTGACATCTACTGCTGCCTGTGCTTATGTTAAAGGTGTGAGTAGGACGACAGGCAAGTGGAAAAAGGGAAAGACAGAGTGACTGAGGAGAAATAGTAACGATAGCTTACCTCCACTCTGCACCACCGGACACCGGGTCCGAGCTTGCTAGTACCTTCACGGCTAGTGGGAAAAACCGGAGACCCTGCTGGACTTCAGGTCACAGAGGGGCCCAACAGTGCTGATACGTAACCGGGGTCAGGAAGAACAGGAGTCTAGCAGGACGCTGCAGATAGAGACTTAGTTCTGTCCAAAAGAAGGCTCTACCACAGTGTCAGCCGGGTGTAGCTGTTTCACACGGAGTTAGGCTTTGTTTCATGCAAGTCAGAAACTCACACATATAAAGACGTAAGGAGGCCCTACACCTACTCAGTGATTACTGGACGTGCATCCTCCACCCTGAGCAGCTTCCCGGGACGTGCCTGCAAATACACCAGTAAAGGTACAGAAAGAGACTGTCTTGTGTGTGTCTGCCTCATTGCCCTGCACCCCTGCACCGCCATATATCTCGAGGAATCAGTCTCGCCTGTGGGAGACTTAACATCTTGCTGCCCAGTAACATCCCCTTAGAGAATCTACCCTGCAGCGCTGGTCATCCTGACCAGGAACCACAGGTGGCGTCACGAACATTTCTAAATCCCCTGTAAATATTCCCACATTTTTATGGTGAGCGCCCAGGGCAACGGACCGAGCTGCGCTACCCGTGACATCCCCCAGTGAACTGAACGGGCTCGGTGCCGAGTACCCCAAAGCCCTGGTACGTGCGACTCATCTTACTTGGCGTCACGAACAGGATCCGAAGCTCGCAATATGTGAGTCCTGTGTGCCTAAAGTGGACTGTTTTGTGCAAAAAGACTGTGTGCTGTTTTTGTGATTTTTGGCACCATTTTCCACCATTTTGCCGCCATATTCGTGCCCTGAGGCGCTGGTGAAGAAGAGGGACGTGGATTCGTGGGCGTACCCCTCCCTGTGGCGCGAAAGCTATGGGCGCCCTGTCTAAGTGCTATTATAATGTCCGAGCCTGCCCCACTGCAAGGGAGATCCGCCTCCTCTTCATCCTCTATGCTAAGAAGAGAAAGCGAAAGTCCCGCCTCCACGGAAAAGACCAGGTTGTTCCAGATGGGAAGCACAGTCTGGCCTGGAGTGAGATGGCAGAAGGACAGGAGACGCTGTGTGGAGTAATGGCGGTGCGCAGACCCCGTTCCCCTGAAGAGCTGCTGCCTGTGCCTGAACCGTCCCCAGGTCGGGCGGATGACCGGAGAATACAGAAAGTGGAGGAGGTGGATGCGGTGCTGAGAAATATAGCCCGACACCGTGCAGAAATTGAGGCGATGGAGCAAAGCTGGCGTGCCCTGAAACAGCGGCTGCTGTGGGACCCACTGCTCTCCCCTCAAGATGCGCAAATGCCACCCGCGCCACCACTGGACCCAGCGGCTGATGAACCACCGAAGGCCGGCCCCAAAAGTGCTGATCCTGACTCCGCCGAGGACGCGGCGGGAGGGAAGAAGGCTGAGGAGGCCCTGCCCGGACCAGAATGCCAGCCAGGCCTGGAACCAGAGGCCGCAGCGGAATGCAGTCCTCCGGTAGGGACGACGGAGGAGATCCTGCCCGAAGCAATGGAGATCGACTGGGAGGAGATGGAGCTCCTGGACGACGTGGAATACGCCGCCCAGAAAGAGAATGAGTGGCGACGCCGTGAGCAGGAGCAGCGGCAGCAACAGGAGCAGCGAGAGGCGCAGCAGCTTCGCCGAGGTACCGGGAGAAAGATCTTGCTGACAAGGAGAACGTCAGGCGAGACAAAGTTACGCTCCGGGAACCGCGGCGCTAGGGGGCCATTAGAGACTTCAAACTCCAGGGGGCTGGGCGTTCATCCACGAACCAGGCCTGTACCAGGAGGTCTTTGTTAATCGCAGGGAAGTGGAGTCTCACCTGCCAGAGGGGCACCCAGGAAGGGATCTAATTATTGGGGATGTTGTCACCTACACGCGGCACTGGGGTCTTAAGGGTGGTATGCCCTGAATGTCTCCCGAGTCAGCGACTCAATCCCTGAAGCCGGAAACGTACCCCGTGTCTCAGCGTCCCAAGCCCCAGCCACATCAGCGCCCGGCCATGCACCTGCATCCTATCCTGCGTCCTATTCTGCAACGCAACAGAGCGCAACAGTTGCAAGTGCGCCCCCTACTGAGCCATTGCATGCACATGTGTCACCATTGGAAACGCTGCAGAGCACAGCGACTGCAACAGCGACCCCTATTGAGCCAAATCTATACTTAGAAGAGGCACCTGTAAGGCCTCCAGCAAGACGCAAAGTAAAAATTGAAAAGAGGACTGTGGCTACCCAGACACAGGTAGCAGGACACGATCTTCTGGTGATGCGTTCCAGAGCGCACCGTATACTTCCAGCCCCAGGTGTGGAAGGTGCCACTATATTTGAAGAAGACCAGTAGGAGCCAGACAGGGTTTACTGAACTGTACAAAGTTGCCAGAGAATTGCACTTTATTGAGAATGTTGTATGATGATAATGTTTGCATAGTATGATGCGTAGTATACCCCAGTTGGGTAAAGTGTTAATGTGAAATGTGAAATGTCTATGAAGGACTGCGTGCTGAGGACTCTTGCAGCACAGAACTGTAATGTAAATAGTTAGCACTTCGGTGCCCCATCTTGGTTTTACGCCATTCTACCTCTGAAGAAAAACCAGTATGGTGTGGCCTTGAGTGAGGTTTGCAGCAGAGAAGTCCTGCAGCCCACCCAGGACCACCGTGGGAGGTTTGGTATGGGTCCTCCACAAGAATTCTGTATTTATTGTGTGAAAGTATTTTGATATTTTCTATTTGCCATTTGTACACATTGTAACGTTTGAAGTGTCCTTACCTCCCGCAAGGGATGAGTTATGTTATTGTTGTTATTATAAAAATTGTTTTTCTTTTTCAGCCCGGGAGTGCTGATATTAACTAGGGGGGGATGTGTAGCCCAGCTGCGCTTGGTGCCATATATTACCCAGGAGGATGCATGGAAGGTAATTCACAATCACCCGATATTCATTCACACTTCACATTTCCCTATAGTGCCACCAGAGGGAGCCCTTTAGAGGATATAAGGGTGTGGAGAGATAGAGCAGTAGACATTCCAGAGAGACAGTCTAGCTGAACGTTAGCTAGTTGTTGGTTGTACCTCAGACAGATCAGATCTCCTCAGAACACCGGAGTGAGAGGATTCCTGTCAGAGCTCAGATTACACTAGTCTGAGTCAGAGCGTGTTGAAGAGCTGAGAGGAAAGTTACCTCAGATCGTGCTGACTGATAGTTCCCTAGGAAAGTGGAAAGTGACTCTCGGAGTGTGCACAGATCAGTCTGACAGAATGTCCTAATAGCTACTTCGGACAGAGCCTAAGAAGGAAGTGAAGGAAAGGGAACTGCAGTATTTGTAACACCGAGTCAACTGAGGTACTGTTAGAGAGCGAGCGTGCCGACGCTTGGAGAGCGGTGAAGAGAAGAAAGCTGACATCTACTGCTGCCTGTGCTTATGTTAAAGGTGTGAGTAGGACGACAGGCAAGTGGAAAAAGGGAAAGACAGAGTGACTGAGGAGAAATAGTAACGATAGCTTACCTCCACTCTGCACCACCGGACACCGGGTCTGAGCTTGCTAACACCTTCACGGCTAGTGGGAAAAACCGGAGACCCTGCTGGACTTCAGGTCACAGAGGGCCCCAACAGTGCTGATACGTAACCGGGGTCAGGAAGAACAGGAGTCTAGCAGGACGCTGCAGATAGAGACTTAGTTCTGTCCAAAAGAAGGCTCTACCACAATGTCAGCCGGGCGTAGCTGTTTCACACGGAGTTAGGCTTTGTTTCATGCAAGTCAGAAACTCACACATATAAAGACGTAAGGAGGCCCTACACCTACTCAGTGATTACTGGACGTGCATCCTCCACCCTGAGCAGCTTCCCGGACGTGCCTGCAAATACACCAGTAAAGATACAGAAAGAGACTGTCTTGTGTGTGTCTGCCTCATTGCCCTGCACCCCTGCACCGCCATATATCTCAAGGAATCAGTCTCGCCTGTGGGAGACTTAACATCTTGCTGCCCAGTAACATCCCCTCAGAGAATCTACCCTGCAACGCTGGTCATCCAGACCAGGAACCACAGGTGGCATCACGAACATTTCTAAATCCCCTGTAAATATTCCCACATTTTTATGGTAAGCGCCCAGGGCAACTGACCGAGCTGCGCTACCCGTGACATCCCCCAGTGAAGTGAACGGGCTCGGTGCCGAGTACCCCAAAGCCCTGGTACGTGCGACTCATATACATATTCACATAAAAATAAAAACCCATTATACTCACCTCACACCAAATCCCGACACCCTCGTCTCCTAGAAATAATGTAAAATAATAAACCAACATATACTCCTTGTCCGCCGTAGTCTATTTAATACCGGGTGTCTCACATTGATGTCATCCGGCCACTGGCAATACACTCAAGAAGAAAAGCTAGCACACTGTAGCGCTATAGCTTGCAAACACGAAATATGAAAAATGAAAAATATGAAAAATGAATAACATCATTACCTTAGAAATATGAAAAATTGAGAAGTCTTAGCGCATAAGATGGCCAAATTATGTGAGCCTGATAGCCACGTCAAGGCTCTTCTCATATATCAGGTCCCTAACTAATGCCTATCCTCGCTTTAGAAAAGTCTGTCTGCATGGGAACCTATGAATCCTCTTTTCAGACTAAAATCTACATCTCTGTGGAGGGGTGATGAACCTGCTGTAATTAAAAGGCCTGTGACCACCAGGTGGAGTGCTCAGGCAGAAGGTAAATGAATACATATCAAAAAACTGACCGGCACATCCAAACTTAGATTCAGTCTGAACAGGTGCTAAACCTAGAGTCACCAACTCATATACATACAAGAAGAAAAGGTAGCACACTGTAGCGCTATAGCTTGCAAACACGAAATATGAAAAATGAAAAATATGAAAAATGAATAACATCATTACCTTAGAAATATGAAAAATTGAGAAGTCTTAGCGCATAAGATGGCCAAATTATGTGAGCCTGATAGCCACGTCAAGGCTCTTCTCGTATATCAGGTCCCTAACTAATGCCTATCCTCGCTTTAGAAAAGTATGTCTGCATGGGAACCTATGAATCCTCTTTTCAGACTAAAATCTACATCTCTGTGGAGGGGTGATGAACCTGCTGTAATTAAAAGGCCTGTGACCACCAGTGGAGTGCTCAGGCAGAAGGTAAATGAATACATATCAAAAAACTGACCGGCACATCCAAATTAGATTCAGTGTGAACAGGTGCTAAACCTAGAGTCACCAACTCATATAATACAAGAAGAAAAGGTAGCACACTGTACGCTATAGCTTGCAAACACGAAATATGAAAAATAAAAATATGAAAAATGAATAACATCATTACCTTAGAAATATGAAAAATTGAGAAGTCTTAGCGCATAAGATGGCCAATTATGTGAGCCTGATAGCCACGTCAAGGCTCTTCTCGTATATCAGGCCCTAACTAATGCCTATCCTCCTTTAGAAAATCTGTCTGCATGGGAACCTATGAATCCTCTTTTCAGACTAAAATCTCATCTCTGTGGAGGGGTGATGAAACCTGCTGTAATTAAAAGGCCTGTGACCACCAGGTGGAGTGCTCAGGCAGAAGTAAATGAATACATATCAAAAAATGACCGGCACATCCAAACTTAGATTCAGTGTGAACAGGTGCTAAACCTAGAGTCACCAACTCATATACATACAAGAAGAAAAGGTAGCACACTGTAGCGCTATAGCTTGCAAACACGAAATATGAAAATGAAAATATGAAAAATGAATAACATCATTACCTTAGAAATATGAAAAATTGAAAGTCTTAGCGCATAAGATGGCCAAATTATGTGAGCCTGATAGCCACGTCAAGGCTCTTCTCGTATATCAGTCCCTAACTAATGCCTATCCTCGCTTTAGAAAGCTGTCTGCATGGAACTATGAATCTCTTTTCAGACTAATTAATCTGTGGAGGGTGATGAACTGCTGTATTAAAGCCTGTGACCACCAGGTGGAGTGCTCAGAGAAGGTAAAGAATAATATCAAAAAACTGACGCACATCAATTAGACAGTGTGAACAGTGCTAAACCTAGAGTCACAACTCATATACTCAAGAAGAAAAGGTACAACTGTAGGCTATAGCTTGCAAACACGAATATGAAATAAAATATGAAAAATGAATAACATCATTACCTTAGAAAATGAAAATTGAGAAGTCTTAGGCATAAGTGGCCAATTGTGAGCCTGATAGCACGCAAGGTCTTCCTATATAGGTCCAACTAATGCTATCTCGCTTGAAAAGTCTGTCTGCATGGGAACCTATGATCCCTTTCAGACTAAAATTACATCTTGTGGAGGTGTGACTGCTGTAATTAAGGCCTGGACCACCAGGTGAGTGCTCGAGAAGTATGAAACATACAAAAAACTGACCGGCACATCCAAACTGATTCAGTGTGAACAGTGCTAAACCTAGAGTCACCAACTCATATAATACAAAAGAAAAGGTAGCAACTGTAGCCTATAGCTTGCAACACGAAATATGAAAAGAAATATGAAAATGAATAACCATTACTAGAAATATGAAATTGGATCTTAGCGCATAAGATGGCCAAATTTGTGCTGATAGCCCGCAAGGCTTTCTCGTATATAGTCCTAACTAATGCCTATCCGCTTAGAAAAGTCTGTCTGCATGGAACCTATGAATCTCTTTCAGACAATTATTCTGTGAGGGGTACCTCGAATTAAAGCTGACCCATATGTCAGCAGAAGTAGATATATCAAAATGACGCCATCCAAACTAGATCTGACAGTGCTAACGAACATCTATACACAAGAAGAAGTACACATGTAGCGCTTAGCTGCACACAATATGAATAAAAATAAAAGAATATTCTAATGAAATGGATCTAGGCTAAATGCAATATGGCGATAGACCAGTTGACAGCCCTAATGCTACCGTTAGAAATTCTATGAACATACTTTCACTAAACACACTGTGGAGGGTGAACGCGTAATTAAAGGCGACCCCAGTGGTGCTAGCAAAGGTAAAGAATACCACTTAGATTCAGTGTGAACAGGTGCTAAACCTAGAGTCACCAACTCATATACATACAAGAAGAAAAGGTAGCACACTGTAGCGCTATAGCTTGCAAACACGAAATATGAAAAATGAAAAATATGAAAAATGAATAACATCATTACCTTAGAAATATGAAAAATTGAGAAGTCTTAGCGCATAAGATGGCCAAATTATGTGAGCCTGATAGCCACGTCAAGGCTCTTCTCGTATATCAGGTCCCTAACTAATGCCTATCCTCGCTTTAGAAAAGTCTGTCTGCATGGGAACCTATGAATCCTCTTTTCAGACTAAAATCTACATCTCTGTGGAGGGGTGATGAACCTGCTGTAATTAAAAGGCCTGTGACCACCAGGTGGAGTGCTCAGGCAGAAGGTAAATGAATACATATCAAAAAACTGACCGGCACATCCAAACTTAGATTCAGTCTGAACAGGTGCTAAACCTAGAGTCACCAACTCATATACATACAAGAAGAAAAGGTAGCACACTGTAGCGCTATAGCTTGCAAACACGAAATATGAAAAATGAAAAATATGAAAAATGAAAAAACATATTACTTAAAAAATTTGAAAAATTGAGAAGTCTTAGGGGGCATAAGATGGCCAAATTATGTGAGGCCCGATAGACGGCAAGGCTCCCTTTTGTATTTCAGGTCCCTAAAAAAATGGCCTATCCTCGCTTTTTGAAAAAATCTGTCTGGATTTGGGAACCCATGAATCCTTTTTCAGACTAAAATCTACAACTCTGTGGAGGGGGATGGGAAAAAGCCCGTAAATTAAAAAAGGCCCCGTGACCCCAGGTGGGTGCTTTAGGCAGAAGGTAAAGAATACATATCCCAAAAAAATGACCGGGGAACCAAAATTGATTCAGTGTGAAAAAGGTTTCCCAAAAAATAGAGTCACCAAAAATCATATACATACAAGAGAAAAGGTAGCACCTTTTAAAGGGTTTAAACTTTTCAAAAAACGGGAAAAAAAGAAAAAGAAAAAAATGAAAAATGAATAAATCATTACCTTTTGAAATATGAAAAATTTTAGAAATTTAGCGCATAAGGGGCCAAATTATGTGAGCCCGATAGCCAAGTCAAGGCTTTTTTCGTATATCAGTTCCCCAAAAATAATGCCTATTTGTTTGAAAAATATTGCGATAACCAGT
>JARQOD010000004.1:69819451-69870083 GCA_033576555.1 Oophaga sylvatica | reverse complement strand
TTTTCCGGAAGGGTCTGTCTGATAATGTAAGGATGTTATGGTGGGATTCCCTGTCCCCTCTGGTCTCAATGATTCTATGTCATTAGCGATTCAAATTGACAGACGTTTGCGTGAGCGGAGAAGTATGCGTGGAATGGTGTTGCCTTGTGAACCAGCTTCTGAACCCATGCAGTGTGATAGAGTGGTGTCTGGGGCACAGCGTCATGAGTTTCGAAAGCGCAATGGTTATGTTTCTACTGTGGTGATGCCTCTCATGCTATTTCAGTCTGCCCTAAGCGGGGAAGACGTTTTGCACGCTCAGTTGTCTTGGGTAGTGTACAGACTAAGTTTTTATTAACTGTCACTCTGATATGCTCTCTGTCCTCATTTTCTGCTCAGGCTTTCGTTGATTCTGGAGCAGCTATTAACGTGATGGATTATGATTTTGCTAAACGTTGTGGATTTCCCTTGATACCCCAACAGAAGTCTATTCCCCTACTGGGGATCGATTCTACCCCTTTGGCTGAGAATAAACCCCAGTTTTCTACTCAGGTGATAATGAGGGTTTAACCTGATCACCAGGAGTGCTGCAAATTTTTGGTTCTGTATAATCTGCATGACATTATCGTGCTGGGTTTTCCTTGGTTACAGTCTCATAATCCTGTTTTGGATTGGAAATCTGTGTCTGTAACCAGTTGGGGCTGCCAATGTGTTAATACCAACACTCCTGTTTTTTCTGCCTCCCCCCAGGCTCAGGATGTTCCTGACTTTTTGATTGATTTTTCTGATGTGTTTAGCAAAAGTACATCTGCATCCTTGCCTCCCCATAGGAGCTATGACTGCGCTATTGAATTAGTGCTGGGTAGTAAATTCCCTAAAGGTCGCCTTTTTAACTTGTCTGTACCTGAACATGACGCTATGCGGTCTTATATCAAGGAATCATTGGAGAAGGGTCATATCAGACCATCCTCTTCACCCTTAGGTGCCGGTTTTTTCTTTGTGGCCAAAAAGGATGGTTCATTAAGGCCATGTATTGATTATCGTCTCTTGAACAATATTACTGTGAAATATCAATACCCGTTACCCTTGATTTCTGACCTGTTTTCCAGGGTGAAAAACGCTACTTGGTTTACCAAGCTTGACCTCAGGAGGGCGTATAACCTTATTCGCATTAAGCACGGGGATGAATGGAAGACGACATCCAATACCCCTGAAGGGCATTTTGAGTACCTGGTGATGCCCTTTGGGCTCACTAATGCTCCTTCCGTCTTCCAGTCCTTCATGAATGACATTTTCAGGGATTTTGTGGACAAATTTCTGATTGTTTATTTGGATGATATCTTGATTTTTTCTAATGACTGGGACTCTCATGTGAAACATGTTCGAACTGTATTCCAGATTTTGAGAGAGAATGCTCTGTATGTGAAGGGATCAAAGTGTCTTTTTGGCGTACAGAGGATCTCATTTCTGGGATTCATTTTGTCCCCATCTGTTATTGAAATGGACCCGGTCAAGGTTTAGGCCATCTGTGATTGGGTCCAACCTACTTCATTAAAGGCTCTTCAGAGATTTTTGGGTTTTGCCAATTTTTATCGTAAATTTATTGGTAATTTCTCGGTTATTGTTAAACCATTAACTGATTTGACCAGAAAGGGTTCTGATGTGGTGAATTGGCCTCCTGAGGCAGTCTCTGCATTTCAGGAACTTAAGCAGAGATTCACTTCTGCTCCTGTTCTACGGCAGCCTGATGTTTCTCTGCCATTTCAGGTGGAGGTTGATGCCTCTGAAATTGGGGCAGGTGCCGTTTTGTCCCAAAAAGATCCAGAGACCTCTAAAAGTAACCCTTGTGCCTTTTTCTCTCGAAAATTTTCTCCTACTGAACGTAATTATGACGTGGGTAATCGGGGGTTATTGGCCATGAAGTGGGCTTTTGAAGAGTGGAGACATTGGCTGGAGGGAGCCAAACATCAGGTGGTGGTCCTTACGGACCATAAGAATCTGGTCTATCTGGAATCTGCCAAGCGACTCAATCCTAGACAGGCCAGGTGGGCCTTGTTTTTCACACGTTTTAATTTTGTGGTTTCCTTTCTTCCTGGCACTAAGAATGTTAAGGCGGATGCCCTCTCGAGGAGTTTCCTTGCGGACTCTCCTGAGTTATCTGATCCTTCTGTTATTTTGAAAGAGGGTGTAGTTCTTTCCGCCATCTCGCCCAATTTGAGACTTGCTCTGGAGGGGTGTCAGGAGGATAGGCCCGAGCGCTGCCCTGTTGGGAAATTGTTTGTCCCGGACCAGTGGAAAAAGAGTGTGATGTCTGAGATTCATTGTTCCGCATTGGCTGGGCATCCCGGAATTTTTGGTACCAGAGACTTGGTTAGTCGGTCCTTTTGGTGGCCTACCTTGTCTCGTGATGTCAGGGAATTTGTGCAGTCCTGCGGGACTTGCTCTCGCTCCAAGCCTTGCTCTCGCTCTAGTGGTTTGTTGATGCCATTGCCTGTGCCCAAGAGACCATGGACCCATATCTCTATGGATTTCATTTCCGACCTTCCTGTTTCTCAGAGAATGACCACCATCTGGGTAATTTGTGATAGGTTTTCCAAAATGATACATCTTGTGCCATTACCTAAGTTGCCTTCCTCCTCTGAATTGGTGCCGTTGTTCCTTCAGCACGTGGTTCGTTTACACGGCATTCCTGAGAACATTGTGTCTGACAGAGGAGTCCAGTTTGTTTCCAGATTTTGGAGGACTTTTTGTTCTAAACTGGGTGTTCAATTGTCTTTCTCCTCGGCATTTCATCCTCAGACCAATGGTCAAACTGAGAGAACAAACCAGACATTGGAGACTTATCTAAGATGCTTTGTGTCTGCTGATCAGGATGACTGGGTCTCTTTTTTGCCTTTGGCTGAGTTTGCTCTTAATAATAGGGCTAGCTCTGCCACTTTGATGTCTCCATTTTTTTCTAATTCTGGGTTTCACCCTCGATTTTCTTCAGGACAGACGGAGGCTTCTGTCTGTCCAGGTGTTGACTCTGTTGTGGAGCATATACAACAGATTTGGGACCAGGTAGTGGAGATGTTGTCCCTCTCTCAGGAGAGGGCCCAGCGGTTTGCTAACCTGCATAGGACTGATGGTCCTCGGTTTAAAGTGGGGGACTTGGTCTGGTTATCCTCAAAGAATATTCCTATGAGAGTAGCATCTCCTAGATTTAAGCCTAGGTTCATTGGACCTTATAAGATCATGGAGATTATTAATCCTGTTTCTTTTCGTTTGCTTCTTCCAGGGACATTTAAGATCCATAACGTGTTCCACAAGTCCTTGTTGAAGAGGTTTGTTGAGCCAGTGGTTCCTGCTGCTGTGCCTCCTGACCCTGTTTTGGTTGAGGGCAATCTGGAGTATGTGGTTGAGAAAATATTAGATTCTCGTTTTTCTAGACGGAAACTCCAGTATTTGGTTAAATGGAGAGGTTATGGTCAGGAAGACAATTCTTGGGTGTTTGCTTCGGACATCCATGTCAGGAGACTTATCCGTGCGTATCATAGAACTCATCCTGACCGACCTGGTTGCTCAAATGAGGGTTCGGTGACCCCTCCTCAGGGGGGGGTACTGTTGTGAATGGGTTTGAGATGAGTTCTGAGCAGAGGCTCCCTCTGGTGGTTACAAGCGGTGCTAGTCTGTCCAGTGAAGATTGTGAGGACTGGGAATCAGGTGTTACTGATTGGTCTTATATAAGGGAGTCACCTTCCCATCAGGGTTGCCGGTGATCAATTGTTCTGGTCTGGATCCTTTATTCCTGTTTCCCTTGTAGCCTGCTGTGTTGTGTCTGCATCTCCTGCTAACAGATAAGACATTTTCTTCTTTTGTGTTTGTGCTATATTTTTGCATTTTGTCCTGCACTTCTGTGGGGGCCTTCAGGGTCCCCTCCGGGGGCTTCTACCTGAGGAGTGCAGGTAAAAAAGGCAATACACCAGAGCAGTTGGAATCTATGAGATTGCAGTACCCTGACTAACCACCACAACTAGAGGCAGCCGTGGAGCGTTCCTACGTTGGTCCTAGACGCCTCGTCACAGCCTGAGAAACTAACTACACCTAAAGATAGAAAGAGGAAAGCTATCTGCCCCGGAGCAGATCCCCAAAGAACATAGAAAGCCCCCAAACATGTAATGGCGGTTAGACAAGAAGAAATACTGACACAGACAGAAAATAGTATGAGCAAACGTTGGGGCCCAAACTACCTAAATAGAAAAGGATAGGAAGGGCACTTACTGCAATCCCAGAAAACCCTGAAAAGCACCAACTCTACTAATTTCAAAATCACCTGAGATCACACGACCTCTACCACCTAAATTAGTTCTCTGGTGTAACAAAATCAAAACAGTAGCCACTGAAAAAACTGGAAAAAGCAAATGTACAAACATCAGTGGCTGAACTAAACTGAGAGGGCAAAAGCCCCCGGAGGGGACCCTGAAGTCCCCCACAGAAGTGCAGGACAAAATGCAAAAATCAAGCACAAAAACAAAAAGAAGAAAATGTCTTATCTGTTAGCAGGAGATGCAGACACGAAACAGCAGGCTACAAAGGAAACAGGAATCAAGGATTGAGACCAGAACAATTGATCACCGGCAACCCTGATGGGAAGGCGACTCCCTTATATAAGACCAGTCAGTAACACCTGATTCCCAATCCTCCCAATCTTCACTGGACAGTCCAGTACCGCGGTATATACCACGTGTATATACCTCATTTAGCATTTGTTATGCATTTCTCAATTTGATTTGATCATTTATTTCTATATAGTCACTGATGAAGGTCTTTCGGGACCGAAACGTTTGGCATCACTGACAACAATAAAAAATCACGTTTTTCTCCAAAGTTGAGTGCCGGGTTTATTATACATTATTTGGATTGGGAACCTACCCTGGCACCTCTTAATATTGCTGTGCACACGCTACATTCATTAATTTGATCTCCTATCACCGGCACCACCAGCCGAAGGAGTCCGGCGCCTCCCAGGAACACCAGCCACTGAGTCCAACGGCGACGTGACACTGGGGCTTATGATGTTGCTGCTGCCGGTGGTGCTGGGGCTGGTGATGTCACTGCTGCCTAAGGCGCTGGGGCTGCTGTTTGGGATGTTGTTTCTCCCAATTGTTGTGTGCTTCCCTGACCACCATCAGTTGAGGCTTCACCAGCATCAGACACCTGTTCAGGCTGTGTTGGTGGAGTTGGGTCCGCTGGGGGTTCGGTCTCAGATGCTGAGGTACAAGCCAATGATCTGTCTGGTGTGGGCGAATCATCAGTGTCGTCCAGGTTGTCATCAGTCCTAGGAGAAAATACATTGTGGCATAAAAATAAAGATTTTACAACAAAGAATAAATCAACAAACTACTGTACTTACATTGTGACAACAAATGAAGCTAGTTGAAGACCATGGGGAAGATTAAAAATATTACATATCCACGTGTGTATGCGTACAAATTTTACAATCTGTATGTCATCTAACTATTGTTCCAACATTTGATATATTTTTTTGTACACATTTATGTAAATAAATATTAACACAAAACAGAGCAAAAGCAAAGTTGCTGTATTAAACATATTGCCTCTTTTTGGGGGCACCTAACGTGGAGGGGATTAAATTCCCGCCTAAACTGGTCCCTCGCTGACCGCCATTGCCGTTTTACCAAATCAACTGTTGGGAAAGTGTAAAAAAATAACCATTTACAGAAAGGCCAACACAAAATTATTCATTACATAACAACACAATAGCTTCAGCTCTGTTATATTTCCTAAGTTGTTTGTTTAGGATCATGATGGCTGCCAAAAAAATAATACATTAATTAATCAAACTTTTAACGTTGACATTAAGACTAAGGCCGGCGTCACACTGGCGACAGAATCGGACGACTGCAATACGATGAAATATCGCATTGCAGTCTGCCATATGT
The DNA here is from genome assembly GCA_033576555.1 of Oophaga sylvatica. Lineage (NCBI taxonomy): Eukaryota > Metazoa > Chordata > Amphibia > Anura > Dendrobatidae > Oophaga > Oophaga sylvatica. Next base: position 69,864,162 of record JARQOD010000004.1, on the reverse strand, counting down.
TAATCTATGGAGCAGCTCCCAGTATCAGATTTTTTGTGGTCCGTTTTAAACGTCTGAGTGCAATCGCAGCATGCTGCGATTGTCACCGATTGTGGGTCGACTATCGCCAATGCAAGTCTATGGGAGCGATGAAAAATCGGATTACAAAGGACCGCACGTGTGACTTGCGATTAAAGCGCATCGGTGTCCTTTAGAAAAGCCGGCAATTCATCCCCGGCTATACTGTAAAATCACACTGACAGCTTTAATAAAGAATAGAAAGAATAGATATACACACATAGAATACATATATATATATATATATATATATATATATGTCATTGTGACATATATATATATACATATATTTATAGTTCTTACACTTCTACATACTGTAATAGCCGCTAATTCAATTGCCGGCTTTTGTGAAATCACAGAAGCCGACATGAAATGATACATTGTTTAGACACAGTTAACCATGTCATTTCCTGTATTTTGATATATGGTTTGAACTTACAATTACATAAGTGTATTTGTGCAAAATTTCAGACATGTAGGGGTTAATTAAAGGTGTAAATTCGTTGAAAAAAAATGCGTGGGCTCCCGCTGTATTTTCTCCACCAGACAGACAAAGCAAGCGAGTGGGGGCAGATAATAATAGCCTAGGGAGGGTACATTTTTTTTGTGCCCCCCCTGGCTACTAACATCTGCCCCCAGACACCCCAGAAAGGGCAAATCTCTAATTAGATTTGCCCTTTCTGGCACTTTGCCCGTCTATTCCCATTGCCCTGTAGCGGTGGCGAATGGGTTAATAAGGGGTTAAAGGCACCTTGCAATTGAAAGGTGACTGTAAGCCAGGTTAATAATTGAGAGCTGTCAATTAGACAACTATCAATTATTAATCCTATTGAAGTAAATAATAAAACACACACACTTTAAGAATAAATAATTTTAATGAAATAAAAACACATTTTTTTTGACCATCTTTTATTTTACTCTTAATCCGTTCGAAGCCCTTGATCTCCTAAAATAAATATAAAATAATAAAACAACATTATTCTTACCTATCTGGCGATCTGTCACGTCCCACGATGTAATCCTTCACAAAGGGTTAACTAGCAATCAGCTAACCAGCGCAACTAATGCTGCGTGCTCAGCTGAAAGTTCCTGTCATGGGTGTATCGCCACGAGGATCGTCGCGATTACACACTCTGACTTCTCACAGCTGAGTTGCTGTTTCTTTGTGTTTGGTAATGAGGGAGTTAATTTTACCTAGCTCTTTGCTAAGACTAGGTCCAGCCTCGCCCGGCTGCTTTTGATTATGTTCTAATTAGCTTCCTTTATATACCTGCCAGTCTGGGTGTTAGATGCCGGTGAAAGCATTCATGTAGTCTAGCAGACTGGATCGGTTCTGAGAATATTTAAGCTAAGAGCTCCTTAGTTGTTTTTACTCTTATAGCTTATAGTTTATCTCTGAGACCTTAGGTGTTCCTACTGTGTGTGAGTGTTGTATGTAAGACTTTATTTACTTTATTCCTTGTCTTTCTTGTATGTCTTTCTGTTCATTAACCGTTACCTGTTCATTCCCTTTGGTGGTAATCAGGGTCCTTCTTAGGACTAGATTACAGTTGGCAGGGATTGATAGGAGACAGGGTTTACGCTGGTGGCCTGGACCTCTGTACCTTTAACAGTACCTCCAGGTAGAGGGATTAGTTAGGACCCCAGTTTAGGGTCAGCATAGACCCCGGTCACCCTCTAGCCGGAGACAGCGTATAACGGATTCCGTATTGACCCACTGGACTTTCTGTCAGGTAATTCTATGTTATCATATATCTATGCGCATGTTATATAGTATGTTGCCCTTTTGATATAGATTACTGACATCACAATATATATATATCTGCTATACAGCGTGACAGCTCCTGAATGAATGAGCTTATCTCCTGCCGACAGGAGATGATGTGATTAATGAATGAAGCTTAATTGATTGTGTCCCACTTTCACTTTAGGTCAGGTCACTGAAGTGAAAGTGGCAATAAATCAATTAAGCTCCATTCATTCATCTCTTCCTCTCCTTTCGCTGGGAGAGGAAGTTATTCATTCAGGGGGTTAGAGCTCGGAGACAGCATTAGCTCTCTGCGAGCTGTAACCTGTTAACCCTTTCTGATGGATTACACCGTGGGACCTGACTGTACATCGGATTGGTAAGAATAATTTTGCTTTTTTATTTTATTTTTATTACAGGAAATGGTTTTAGCAGGAAAATAAAATATGGTCAAAAACTGTGTGATTATTTCATTAAACTTCTTTTTTATTAAAGTGTGTGTGTTTGATTTTTCTTTCATACAATAGGATTAATAATTGATAGTTGTCTAATTGACAGCTCTCAATTATTAACCTGGCTTACAGTCACCTTTCAATTGCAAGGTGCCTTTAACCCCTTATTAACCCATTCGCCACCGCTACAGGGCAATGGGAATAGACGGGCAAAGTGCCAGAAAGGGCAAATCTAATTAGAGATTTGCCCTTTCTGGGGTGTCTGGGGGCAGATGTTAGTAGCCAGGGAGGGCACAAAAAAAATGTACCCTCCCTAGGCTATTATTATCTGCCCCCACTCGCTTGCTTTGTCTGTCTGGTGGAGAAAATACAGCGTGAGCCCACGCATTTTTTTTCAACGAATTTACACCTTTAATTAACCCATACATGTCTGACATTTTGCACACATACACTTATGTAATTGTTAGTGTTGAGCATTCCGATACCGCAAGTATCGGGTATCGGCCGATATTCGCGTTATCGGAATTCCGATACTTAATTCCGATACTTTTTCAATATCGTATACCGGAATCGGAAGTTCCCATAATTCTTTGAGAGGCAATGTGATGTTAGTCAGCCAATGATGAATCTTATGAAGTGTGGGCACATCCTGTAATGCTGCGGTCATCTTAACTAATGGCATGGCTGTGATTGGCTGCTGAAATGATGTCAGAATGCACTATAAAAGGCGCCGCAGCCATTTTAGCGTCACTGTGCTGTGAACTCAGTTAGGGACAGAACGCTACTCTGCTCACTCTGAGGGACAGTTAGATATTGCGATTTTGTGTACTACTGTGCTTGAGGCAGGCTAGTTTACCAACCGCTGTGTAAAGCTTCATTTTGCCAGTGTTGTTTTAACAGCTCTGTGCAAGGTGTGTGTGTGACAGTGCAGGTGACGCTGCAGTTTGCTCTGCATCCACCGCTGTTTGTAGGCATCTGCACGTGTCACTGACTCTTTTTTTTTTTTATTTTATTTTGTGGAATTGGTGCAGCTCCATTATATTAGAAAAAAAGCAAATCTATTAGTGTGACGTGCTTCCATCCGTATACAATACATTGGTTGCAAACACTATAGAAGTACAGAAAGGAGCCTTTCACAGCTACTGAACAGTTGTCTGCAGGGTTTACTGTAGTCTGTGAGCTTTTAATTTTGTGAGTGCAGATTACGCTCCAGTTAGTTCTTCAACCACTGCCGGTTGTAGTCTGCTGAGCGTGTGTCACTGCCTCATCCTTCACATTTTTCTCTAATTGGTGCTGCTCCATTTTAGTGGAAAAAAATCTAATCTATTAGTGTGACGCGCTTCCATCCGTATACAATACATTGGTTGCAAACACTATAGAAGTACACAAAGGGGCCTTTAACAGCTACTGAACAGTTGTGTTTCAGTGTTCACTGTAGTCTGTGAGCTTTTCATTTTGTGAGTGCAGATTACGCTCCAGTTTGTTCTTCAACCACTGCCGGTTGTAGTCTGCTGAGCGTGTGTCACTGCCTCATCCTTCACATTTTTCTCTAATTGGTGCTGCTCCATTTTAGTGGAAAAAAATCTAATCTATTAGTGTGACGCGCTTCCATCCGTATACAATACATTGGTTGCAAACACTATAGAAGTACACAAAGGGGCCTTTAACAGCTACTGAACAGTTGTGTTTCAGTGTTCACTGTAGTCTGTGAGCTTTTCATTTTGTGAGTGCAGATTACGCTCCAGTTTGTTCTTCAACCACTGCCGGTTGTAGTCTGCTGAGCGTGTGTCACTGCCTCATCCTTCATATTTTTCTCTAATTGGTGCTGCTCCATTTTAGTGGAAAAAAATCTAATCTATTAGTGTGACGCGCTTCCATCCGTATACAATACATTGGTTGCAAACACTATAGAAGTACACAAAGGGGCCTTTAACAGCTACTGAACAGTTGTGTTTCAGTGTTCACTGTAGTCTGTGAGCTTTTCATTTTGTGAGTGCAGATTACGCTCCAGTTTGTTCTTCAACCACTGCCGGTTGTAGTCTGCTGAGCGTGTGTCACTGCCTCATCCTTCACATTTTTCTCTAATTGGTGCTGCTCCATTTTAGTGGAAAAAAATCTAATCTATTAGTGTGACGCGCTTCCATCCGTATACAATACATTGGTTGCAAACACTATAGAAGTACACAAAGGGGCCTTTAACAGCTACTGAACAGTTGTGTTTCAGTGTTCACTGTAGTCTGTGAGCTTTTCATTTTGTGAGTGCAGATTACGCTCCAGTTTGTTCTTCAACCACTGCCGGTTGTAGTCTGCTGAGCGTGTGTCACTGCCTCATCCTTCACATTTTTCTCTAATTGGTGCTGCTCCATTTTAGTGGAAAAAAATCTAATCTATTAGTGTGACGCGCTTCCATCCGTATACAATACATTGGTTGCAAACACTATAGAAGTACACAAAGGGGCCTTTAACAGCTACTGAACAGTTGTGTTTCAGTGTTCACTGTAGTCTGTGAGCTTTTCATTTTGTGAGTGCAGATTACGCTCCAGTTTGTTCTTCAACCACTGCCGGTTGTAGTCTGCTGAGCGTGTGTCACTGCCTCATCCTTCATATTTTTCTCTAATTGGTGCTGCTCCATTTTAGTGGAAAAAAATCTAATCTATTAGTGTGACGCGCTTCCATCCGTATACAATACATTGGTTGCAAACACTATAGAAGTACACAAAGGGGCCTTTAACAGCTACTGAACAGTTGTGTTTCAGTGTTCACTGTAGTCTGTGAGCTTTTCATTTTGTGAGTGCAGATTACGCTCCAGTTTGTTCTTCAACCACTGCCGGTTGTAGTCTGCTGAGCGTGTGTCACTGCCTCATCCTTCACATTTTTCTCTAATTGGTGCTGCTCCATTTTAGTGGAAAAAAATCTAATCTATTAGTGTGACGCGCTTCCATCCGTATACAATACATTGGTTGCAAACACTATAGAAGTACACAAAGGGGCCTTTAACAGCTACTGAACAGTTGTGTTTCAGTGTTCACTGTAGTCTGTGAGCTTTTCATTTTGTGAGTGCAGATTACGCTCCAGTTTGTTCTTCAACCACTGCCGGTTGTAGTCTGCTGAGCGTGTGTCACTGCCTCATCCTTCACATTTTTCTCTAATTGGTGCTGCTCCATTTTAGTGGAAAAAAATCTAATCTATTAGTGTGACGCGCTTCCATCCGTATACAATACATTGGTTGCAAACACTATAGAAGTACACAAAGGGGCCTTTAACAGCTACTGAACAGTTGTGTTTCAGTGTTCACTGTAGTCTGTGAGCTTTTCATTTTGTGAGTGCAGATTACGCTCCAGTTTGTTCTTCAACCACTGCGGTTGTAGTCTGCTGAGCGTGTGTCACTGCCTCATCCTTCACATTTTTCTCTAATTGGTGCTGCTCCATTTTAGTGGAAAAAAATCTAATCTATTAGTGTGACGCGCTTCCATCCGTATACAATACATTGGTTGCAAACACTATAGAAGTACACAAAGGGGCCTTTCACAGATACTGAACAGTTGTCTGCAGGGTTCACTGTAGTCTGTGAGGAATAACCACACTTAGGCCTTATAACTTTTCTGACTTTCTTTATCAATCTACCAAGATGAAGAAGTCAGTGAGTAAGGCACGTGGTCGTGGTCGAGGCCGTGGATTTGCAGCAGGGAGAGGACGTGGGGATTCTGTGGCTGCTGCCGCACCCAGTGACACAGCATCCACCAGTTTTCCCCGTGAGCGTTCCTTTATGCGCACTTTTGTAGGAGCTCAGCGTACCCCCCTGCTGCGTGAAGAACAAATTGAAGCCGTTGTTGGTTGGATGGCAGCCAATGCATCGACTTCAATAGCTTCCACCTCCTCTCAGGACCACAGCACTGTTGAACAACCATCAGTCTCTTCACCGCCTGCCAAATTGCCCAGGCAGTCAGAGAGCTCTGTACAGGAGCCAGCTGAGTCTCTGCTTCTGTTCTCAGAATCTGTTGGCTTGCAAACAGGGGCCCAGCCAAGCAGCATTCTGGAATGTGAAGAAGAGGCAGTATGCAGTGATGCGCAACAGCTGTGTCTCTCTGAATCTGAAGAGGCGGGTGAGCCAGTGCCGATGGTCAGCACACCGCAGAACGCATCTGATGATGATGAGACTCAGTTGCCAGTTTCTGTTGAGCATGGTGCTGGCCAGACCACCCAACAACAGCAGGTGTTGGAAGAGGGTAGTGGTGGAGATGATGAGGTCCAAGACCCAACATGGCGTGAGGAACAGGAAGGTGGTGGGAGCAGCTCTGAGGAAGAGATTGCCCCAACGGTCCAAACAGTAGGGAGAGGTAGGCTGCAGACTCGCTTGCCTGTAGCCTCCAGTTTTGCACCCGTTCGGAGCAGTTCTCTTCCAACAGCCAAACCGGGCGCTCCCAGGACTTGCTCTGCGTGGTCCTTTTTTGATACAGTTGCAGATGATATTTGCTATGTCAAATGCAAGCTGTGTAATCAAAAATTAAAAGAGGTAAAAGTGTCAGTAACCTTAATGCAACAAATATGTGGAAACATGTGCGGTCAAAGCACTTTGTTGAGTTACAAAGACACACTGGAGATGTAGGCCAACCTACAGCAGCACCTACATCTTCAGCTCGTGTTGGAGCCTCTTCCTCCAGTTCACACACAGCTGGTTCGGCTTCCTCACAGGATCGCCATGGAAGAACCTCTGTCACTGTTGTCCAGAGACACAGTGTTATTCCACCCACAGCTGCAAGTTCCCTGTCATCCTCACACACCCAGGCCACAAAACAGCCATCGGTAGCACAGGCATGGGAAAAAGACGGCCATACTCGGCAAACCATCCACGAGCACAGGCTCTGAATGCTGGCATTGCAAAACTCCTGTCCCTTGAAATGCTGTCATTCAGGCTGGTGGAGACTGACAGTTTCCGTGAATTAATGGCATTGGCAGTCCCACAATACAATGTGCCCAGCCGATTTTATTTCAGCAGGCAAGCCGTCCCTGGTCTGCAAAAGCATGTTGAGGCAAAAATTAAACATGCGCTACTAAACGCCGTCAGTAGCAAGGTCCACCTGACCACCGATGCGTGGACCAGTACCCATGGCCAGGACGATACCTTTCACTCACTGCCCATTGGGTGAATGTTGTGGAGCCGGGTACACATCTTGCGAGTGGCGCTGTACGTGTTCTGCCAACTCCAAGGATTGCCGGAATAAAGTCTGTCCACATTGACTCCTCCTCCTACTCCAGTTCCTCAGAATCATCGCTGCAGGAGCCGTCACGGTCTACCTCCACATGGACCCGTGGACGCTTACCTGATGCGACCGATATGAGCACAGTCGTGGCCAAACGGCAACAGGCCGTTCTGAAATTAATTCCCATGGGGAATCGAAGCCACACAGCGCAGGAGGTCTGGAATGCCATCAAGCAGGAGAGCGACGTGTGGTTTTTGCCAGCGAATCTCCAGCCAGGCTTGGTAGTGTGTGACAATGGCCGAAATCTGGTGGCAGCTCTGGGCCTTGGCAAACTCACTCACATACCATGTCTGGCACATGTGCTCAACTTGGTCGTGCAGAGTTTTTTGAGGGACTATCCGGATCTTGATGCACTGCTGCACAAGGTCCGCCTAGAGTGCGCTCACTTGCGACGTTCCAGCATGGCCAGATCGCGCATTGCAGCTCTGCAACACAGATTGCGCCTTCCTGAACATCGCATCATATGTGACGTATCCACCAGGTGGAATTCAACGTTACATATGTTGGAGCGGTTGTGTGAGCAGCAGCCAGCAGTTATGGAGTATCAGCTGCATCAGGCGCAATCAACACGCAATTTGCGCCGTCCACACTTCACCATTAATGAGTGGGCCACTATGAAGGACATGTGCCACGTTTTGCGTGCGTTTGATGAGTCAACGCGGATGGCGAGTGCAGATGATGCACTAGTCAGCCTGACTGTCCCCCTTATCTGCCTGCTTCAAAAAACACTGCAAGCAATAAGGGATGAGGTTTTGGAAGAGGTGGAGGATGAGGAGTCACAAATTCCATCACCTTCTGGAAAGTCAGCGCAACGTGGTTCCTCACAAAGGGCTGGGCAGGGCTCACTTTGTGAGGAGGATGAGGAGGAGGAGTCAATGGAGGAGGAAGACATCGCTCCAGAGGGAGGTACACAACGCTCTAGTCAGTATGTAGAGCGAGGGTGGGGTGATGCAGAGCAGGCAGAGATAACGCCTCTTGCAGAGGACAGCGTTTCTTTGCCAGTTGGGAGTCTGCAGCACATGGTTGATTTCATGCTGCAGTGCCTAAGAAACGACCGCCGCATCGCCCACATTCTCACGACGTCTGATTATTGGGTGTACACCCTCCTAGACCCTCGCTACCGGGACAACGTCAAAAGCCTCATCACACCGTTGAACCGGGAGCGTAAAATGCGGGAGTACCAAGACACACTGGTGCAATCCCTAATGTTCTACCTTACTGCCGAGAGCACTGCTGCTGCTACTGCTTTACAAAGCAGCTCTGTGCGTCGAGGCAGTGTAGAGAGCTCTGCAACAAGAGGGAGCACACGCAGTGCCTCTGCACAGGGAAAGACCAGTATGTTAAAAATGTGGCAAAGTTTTGTGGCAGCGCCACAAATGCCTACACCATCCGAGAGGGCTCCAGTCAGCGGGAGGCAACGTATCCGTCAGATGGTGACAGACTACTTGGCTTTGCCTCTCAGTGTACTCCCAGATGGCTCTTCCCCATTCAAGTTTTGGGTCTCTAAGCTGGATACATGGCCAGAGCTTAGCCAGTATGCATTGGAGGTGCTGGCTTGCCCTGCTGCCAGTGTATTATCGGAGCGCGTCTTTAGTGCTGCAGGTGGTGTACTAACAGACCGTCGCATGCGACTATCCTCCGATAATGTAGACCGGCTTACTTTTCTGAAAATGAACAAGGCATGGATCTCGCCAGAATTTGTCTGTCCGTTTTCAGATTAAATAACTGGTTCGCAACGTTATCCATGTCTCCTGTTATGTTCATCTTTCTACCACCTGAACTCTACTCCCTGGGCTCCAACACTGCCAGTTGCTGCTCAGAAGTGTCGTGTCCACAGAACAAAACACAAGCTCTACTGTTAGTGGGGTTCAGTAACGCCAGCTGTTCCCCTGCTGTGTGAACGGCAAGAAGTCTCCTGTTCGCGACACATGGACAGAAAAACACATGACCAACATGCTCCAAATAGGGAAGAGCCGTCACCCTGCTTGTTATGCTGAAAACATGAAATTGTGAAGTTTTGCAGGCCTAGAATGATAAATTTTTATGACAAATATGGACAAATAATAATTTGTCATCACAGCGCATATCTGCACATGTCTATTAGAAATGGTAACAAAAAATAAAACATAGTCTACTCTTCACATTTTGAAATTAATGCATAAAAGTACATTTCAGACTTATGAATTAATGCTTTTTAAGGAACTTTATCTGTACCTGTAAGATAATGCAGTCAATGGATGTACGAATCATTAAATCCTCATCATCATCATCACGAGTTTTATTTATGACAGACATTATAAAATACACATACTGATGCCAACTGTAACTTCAAACACCATATATGAAATGGCCAGCATTTAAACATGGTAATAATGTCCAATAATAAATTATTACATCTAGAAAGTGCATCATGCATACTGACAATAGGTAGTTATACCTGCAAGTGCTGTTGAAACAACCACAAGAGATATAAATTAATACTGGTATATAGGTATCACAGTGCATAGTTACTCATGGACAATGTTGATGTAATACTGTATCTCAATTAAGTCAGCGTCAACCATTAGGCTTGTTAGTCTTGTACATTGTTAAAGAGGGAACGTAATTTTTTTGTTTGTCATAGGTGGAGTATTACACATTAAATTATTACTGCTGTATTTTTTTTTGCGTCCCTAGTGCGCAATAACGCAGCCTAACCTCACATTTGATAGTCAGCTAATTGCCACACGCTACCCTACCCTACGCGTGACAGTAGGAAGGTAGTGTTGACGGATAAAGCTTTGCGCAACCAGACATTCTTTTACCCTCTTCAACACTCTACAAGCAAAAAATGCATGATTTCAGCCGCAGACTTTATTGACGTACAGTATAACATCGGCATTACCCATCAGAGGCTGTCCACTGTCTGATACAGACATAGAATATACCTTTGCTATCCGTAGCCTTTGTTTCACCTACACTTGCAGGCACACACTTAAATTGTGACAAACAATGCCTAATGTTTTTTTAAATGGTTATTTTTTATTGTACATTATTGTGTCATCAATCACATTGATGAGTCCATGCTGGACATGTCATACATGCTATAGAAAGTTACGATTTTATGAACTTAAATAATTGAAATGTCTGTGACTGTCACATAAAATTTGCGATGATGATGATGAGTGACTATTACAAAATCCATTGTCTTCACTATGTTATGGTTTAACATAGCGTTCCTTAAGCATTATTCATAAAAAAAAAAATGGACTTTTATTCTTAAATTTACAACACTATATTTTGTTACCAATTTTTTGGGTGTTGTGTTGTTCCATTTATTTTTGGCATGTGCATATATGCGTTTATATTTGTATTTTCTTTATTTTTCCTTCTTGAAATTAGAAAACATGTGTATCTTTGTACCGTGTTAGCCAGTAGATAGAAAAATATTTAGACTTCAGAGTCAGCAGTGGTTGATACCTTTTAATGGATAACTGAAAAGATGGAAACAAATTGCAAGCTTTCAAGGCTACTCACGTCTCTTCATCAGGGAAAGACTAACTAAAAAAATTAAGCATCACATATTTCTATACACAACAGGACACAGGAATAGTGCAATAGGTAAGACAAGTAAGTGACGTGTATCAGAACTGTCATTATCTCACAGGGATGAACATAAATATTGGAACAGTTCCTAGATAAGGATAGAAAGTTTGATTGCCCTCTCATTGGCGTATTTTTTTGGGTTTTCATGACCCTGGAAGGGCATAGACGCAGATTCCTTAATTGATATAGAATGACATAAATCCATGTGATCTATTCATTCCATCACTAACAGTGTCAAAGGTCATGATGAGCTTATATTCTGAAACCTTTGTACGTTTCTCATATTTGAAGTTATATTTTAATACCAGTAATTCCATATCCATGATGCTATGACCGGGCATACAAAAGTCTTTTGCCACAGGTAAATTCATTAATTTATCTGTGATTGTGTGGCGCTGATAATTCATCCTTGTTCTCCTTTTTGTTGCCGGTCTCCCCTCACTTGTCCCTCCCTCACTTGTCTTAGCTATTCCTGTGTCCTGTTGTGTGTAGAAATATGTGATTCTTCATTTTTGGCTTTACTCTTAGCCTGATGAAGACACCTGAGTAGTCTCGAAAGCTTTGAATTTGTTACCATATTTTCAGTTAGCCATTAAAGTTATCAACCACAGAGGACTGTCAAGTATAAATATTTTTCTATTCTTGTAATTGAAATTTATCATTTTATTGTTGTAGTAAAAGTTCATTTATTCTTGTTTGAAGTACATACATTTGCAATGGCCACGTAACAAGGCAATAACTCAATATTTGTGCCTCACACCCTCCTTGACCCTGGGCTTCAACAGCGCCAGTTGCTGCTCAGAAGTGTTAGATGCACAGATGAAAACAATCGCTGATGTGTTTGTGGGGTTCAGTAACGCCTGCTGTTCCCCTGCTGTGTGTCTGGCAAAAATTACTGCTGCTAACTACAACTTCAACTTCAAACGTCTCATACTAGGCCTCTGCCTACACCCTCCTTGACCCTGGGCTTCAACAGCGCCAGTTGCTGCTCAGAAGTGTTAGATGCACAGATGAAAACAATCGCTGATGTGTTTGTGGGGTTCAGTAACGCCTGCTGTTCCCCTGCTGTGTGTCCGGCAAAAATTACTGCTAGCTACCTAATCATGGTGAAAAAAACATGACATCTCAAAGTGTCTAGTGCTACACATAGATATGAGGCTACACCATGATTTCTAAGCTGTAAACATTTGAAACGTCAACTTTCAAACCATAAAATGATTTGTCTTTGTCACAAATCTGTAACAAAATAATTGTGACATATTATTACAGATATGCACATGTCGAAAACAAATGCAAACACAAAAGCCTACTTATGCTATAGGATACTGATGGTCAACCTTGTCACTCCATAGCTTAGACAAATCCAACTCACATCATGATGACTCAAATACTGCAATGTTGGAAGTGCATAATGTGGGTTGAACTTTGACAACTGCTGCAGTGCGAAGGTTATACTTCAGTGTTCTTGCCTTTGAAATAAAAGCATACAAGTAAATATAATATCCAATGTTGATTAAGGGACGTGATGTACACCTGTAATATTGTGCAAACAATGCATGTAGGAATAGTCCTCTTCAACATTACTTATATTTGTGTCATTTTAAAAAATACATATTTGATTAGAAAGTTAACAGCCCATATCATAAAGGTCCTTCATGTAAACATGATAATCGCTAACAAAAATCATGCATTACCTTGGTAAAGTCAATAGTGCATAGTCACAATAGCAAAATATATACCTGTAAGTGGTGCTGAAAGAACGACAACTGATAGAATAGGTGAATGATATCTATTTATCAGACTGAATAGCGACACCTGTACAATGTCGATATAATACTGTACCTTAACAAAACAGCTGTGTCACACCTCACACGCATTTTTCTTGTAGCTTGTTATGTAATAGGGCACATGCGTGTATGTTTCATCATAGGTGCATGTTTACTGAGTAAAGCAGTCATGACAACGCCTTTGTGTTGTCGGTACGCTTGCGATGATGAACGATGCGCACCGTGAATGTTAGTCTGCGTCATAAGACGCACAGACGCTCCAATACCCAACGCGTCACAGCAGGAAGCCAGTCTGTGCGTCCAAACAAAGGCGCAAGCATACATGCACGTACCCTTTTATAAAGCTATATAAAAAAAAGGATGTAGTAGTAACGCACACTTTATTGAGGTACAGTATTACATCGCCATTCACCATCTGTGGCTATGCAGTCTCATCTATATATACCTTATCTATCCGTTGTCATGCTTGCAAGTCCACAGTCAGGCATAAATAGCTGTTTTCACTATGCACTTTTTAAAGGTTTTTTTTGTTAATATAAATGATTGGCACATATTATCAGTATTACATGATGGAAATTTTAGATATTTTTAAAAACTTTTTAGTGATATTATTCAGCAAATGAAAATGGTGTACATACTGTTACTTATCCATCATTAATGGATTCTGATATGTACTTGTATGCTTTTATTTAAAACCGTATAGCAGATTATTTAACCGATTTTTATTGTGGTTTGCATTGCTTTTCAACATGTTAATGTATGCGTTTATGTTTGTCAATTATTAATTTACATATATTTTTTAAAGTAAAATCATCATCTTATGGTACTAAAGGTTATATTTCTCTTGTTTGGAGTATAGACATTTTTAATTGACACGTAACAAGGAAAATACTTGATCTAGTATTTAAACATCCTCCTTGACCCTGGGCTCCAACACCGCCAGTTGTTGCTTGGAAGTGCTGTTAGCACAGTCTACACTTGCTCCTGTGTTACTGGGGTTCAGTAATGTCAGCTGTTCCCCTGCTGTGTGAACGGCAAAAGTCCTGCTGCCTCCACCCTGTTCTCTTCTCATCCCTGGGTTACAACACCGCCAGTTGTTTCTCGGAAGTGCTGTTAGCACAGTCTACACTTGCTCCTGTGTTACTGGGGTTCAGTAATGTCAGCTGTTCCCCTGCTGTGTGAACGGCAAAAAGTCCTGCTGCCTCCACCCTGTTCTCTTCTCATCCCTGGGTTACAACACCGCCAGTTGTTTCTCGGAAGTGCTGTTAGCACAGTCTACACTTGCTCCTGTGTTACTGGGGTTCAGTAATGTCAGCTGTTCCCCTGCTGTGTGAACGGCAAAAAGTCCTGCTGCCTCCACCCTGTTCTCTTCTCATCCCTGGGCTACAACACCGCCAGTTGTTTCTCGGAAGTGCTGTTAGCACAGTTAACACTTGCTCCGTGTTACTGGGGTTCAGTAATGTCAGCTGTTCCCCTGCTGTGTGAACGGCAAAAAGTCTGCTGCCTCCACCCTGTTCTCTTCTCATCCTGGGTACAACACCGCCAGTTGTTTCTCGGAAGTGCTGTTAGCACAGTTACACTTGCTCCGTGTTACTGGGGTTCAGTAATGTCAGCTGTTCCCCTGCTGTGTGAACGGCAAAAAGTCCTGCTGCCTCCACCTGTTCTCTTCTCATCCTGGGCTACAACACCGCCAGTTGTTTCTCGGAAGTGCTGTTAGCACAGTTACACTTGCTCCGTGTTACTGGGGTTCAGTAATGTCAGCTGTTCCCCTGCTGTGTGAACGGCAAAAAGTCCTGCTGCCCCCACCCTGTTCTCTTCTCATCCCTGGGTACAACACCGCCAGTTGTTTCTCGGAAGTGCTGTTAGCACAGTCTACACTTGCTCCTGTGTTACTGGGGTTCAGTAATGTCAGCTGTTCCCCTGCTGTGTGAACGGCAAAAAGTCCTGCTGCCTCCACCCTGTTCTCTTCTCATCCCTGGGCTACAACACCGCCAGTTGTTTCTCGGAAGTGCTGTTAGCACAGTCTACACTTGCTCCTGTGTTACTGGGGTTCAGTAATGTCAGCTGTTCCCCTGCTGTGTGAACGGCAAAAAGTCCTGCTGCCTCCACCCTGTTCTCTTCTCATCCCTGGGTTACAACACCGCCAGTTGTTTCTCGGAAGTGCTGTTAGCACAGTCTACACTTGCTCCTGTGTTACTGGGGTTCAGTAATGTCAGCTGTTCCCCTGCTGTGTGAACGGCAAAAAGTCCTGCTGCCTCCACCCTGTTCTCTTCTCATCCCTGGGCTACAACACCGCCAGTTGTTTCTCGGAAGTGCTGTTAGCACAGTTAACACTTGCTCCGTGTTACTGGGGTTCAGTAATGTCAGCTGTTCCCCTGCTGTGTGAACGGCAAAAAGTCCTGCTGCCTCCACCCTGTTCTCTTCTCATCCCTGGGTTACAACACCGCCAGTTGTTTCTCGGAAGTGCTGTTAGCACAGTCTACACTTGCTCCTGTGTTACTGGGGTTCAGTAATGTCAGCTGTTCCCCTGCTGTGTGAACGGCAAAAAGTCCTGCTGCCTCCACCCTGTTCTCTTCTCATCCCTGGGCTACAACACCGCCAGTTGTTTCTCGGAAGTGCTGTTAGCACAGTTAACACTTGCTCCGTGTTACTGGGGTTCAGTAATGTCAGCTGTTCCCCTGCTGTGTGAACGGCAAAAAGTCCTGCTGCCTCCACCCTGTTCTCTTCTCATCCCTGGGTTACAACACCGCCAGTTGTTTCTCGGAAGTGCTGTTAGCACAGTCTACACTTGCTCCGTGTTACTGGGGTTCAGTAATGTCAGCTGTTCCCCTGCTGTGTGAACGGCAAAAAGTCCTGCTGCCTCCACCCTGTTCTCTTCTCATCCCTGGGTTACAACACCGCCAGTTGTTTCTCGGAAGTGCTGTTAGCACAGTCTACACTTGCTCCTGTGTTACTGGGGTTCAGTAATGTCAGCTGTTCCCCTGCTGTGTGAACGGCAAAAAGTCCTGCTGCCTCCACCCTGTTCTCTTCTCATCCCTGGGTTACAACACCGCCAGTTGTTTCTCGGAAGTGCTGTTAGCACAGTCTACACTTGCTCCTGTGTTACTGGGGTTCAGTAATGTCAGCTGTTCCCCTGCTGTGTGAACGGCAAAAAGTCCTGCTGCCTCCACCCTGTTCTCTTCTCATCCCTGGGCTACAACACCGCCAGTTGTTTCTCGGAAGTGCTGTTAGCACAGTTAACACTTGCTCCCGTGTTACTGGGGTTCAGTAATGTCAGCTGTTCCCCTGCTGTGTGAACGGCAAAAAGTCCTGCTGCCTCCACCCTGTTCTCTTCTCATCCCTGGGTTACAACACCGCCAGTTGTTTCTCGGAAGTGCTGTTAGCACAGTCTACACTTGCTCCTGTGTTACTGGGGTTCAGTAATGTCAGCTGTTCCCCTGCTGTGTGAACGGCAAAAAGTCCTGCTGCCTCCACCCTGTTCTCTTCTCATCCCTGGGTTACAACACCGCCAGTTGTTTCTCGGAAGTGCTGTTAGCACAGTCTACACTTGCTCCCGTGTTACTGGGGTTCAGTAATGTCAGCTGTTCCCCTGCTGTGTGAACGGCAAACAGTCCTGCTGCCTCAACTTTAATTTCCATGGGTACCTTCTGCTACCCATCCGGGTTCCAGTACCGTCAGCTGGTTCTCCGCAGTGCCTTTGGCCTAGGTGCCTCCATGTCGGTATCCGAGTTCCAGCAACGTCTGCTGGTCCTTGGTAGTGCTTTGGAGCACAGGTACCTCCTGCTTAGTAACCATGTCCCAGTAACGTCAGCTGGTCCTCGGTTGTGCCTTTGGCTCTTTTCCTTCTGCTGCCCTCCGGGTTCCAGCACAGTCAGCTGGTCCTCGTCACTTGCATTGGCTCTTGTACCTTCTTCTACCCGTCCGGGTTCCAGTACCGTCAGCTGGTTCTCCGCAGTGCCTTTGGCCTAGGTGCCTCCATGTCGGTATCCGAGTTCCAGCAACGTCTGCTGGTCCTTGGTAGTGCTTTGGAGCACAGGTACCTCCTGCTTAGTAACCATGTCCCAGTAACGTCAGCTGGTCCTCGGTTGTGCCTTTGGCTCTTTTCCTTCTGCTGCCCCTCCGGGTTCCAGCACAGTCAGCTGGTCCTCGTCACTTGCATTGGCTCTTGTACCTTCTTCTACCCGTCCGGGTTCCAGTACCGTCAGCTGGTTCTCCGCAGTGCCTTTGGCCTAGGTGCCTCCATGTCGGTATCCGAGTTCCAGCAACGTCTGCTGGTCCTTGGTAGTGCTTTGGAGCACAGGTACCTCCTGCTTAGTAACCATGTCCCAGTAACGTCAGCTGGTCCTCGGTTGTGCCATTGGCTCTTTTCCTTCTGCTGACCCTCCGGGTTCCAGCACAGTCAGCTGGTCCTCGTTACTTTCATTGGCTCTTGTACCTTCTGCTACCCATCCGGGTTCCAGTACCGTCAGCTGGTTCTCCGCAGTGCCTTTGGCCTAGGTGCCTCCATGTCGGTATCCGAGTTCCAGCAACGTCTGCTGGTCCTTGGTAGTGCTTTGGAGCACAGGTACCTCCTGCTTAGTAACCGTGTCCCAGTAACGTCAGCTGGTCCTCGGTTGTGCCATTGGCTCTTTTCCTTCTGCTGACCCTCCGGGTTCCAGCACAGTCAGCTGGTCCTCGTTACTTCCATTGGCTTTTGTACCATCACCAACAGGACAAAGAAGGTTAAGACAAACTACAAGATACAGAACAAGAGACAGAAGAACAATAAGCAGAAGATCAAAAAGCAGAAGAACATTAAGTATAAGACCAAAATGAAGAGCAAAATATATGCTCTAAATTCTAAGCAGAAGAAGACTAAGCAGTGTATGGGGGTGAGTCCGTTCCTCCTCGTGGTGCCCCTGGAAAATGCCTGATGCTGCTGCAGGCTAAACTGAACGCGGACAAATACTGTTGTAATTAAAATCTTTCGTGACAGCAAGAACGGAAGGATGAAAATTCAGAGTTTTACAGATTACAAGTACAGGAATGTCTGTCACAAATAAGAATATGATGAAAAGGATGAATAGGAAGAAGATGAAGAAGTAGAATATGAAGAATAATAACTGTTTAATAAGAACAATATAAGTAATGTTAACAAAAAGATGAATAGCAAGAAGTTTTAGAAGATTAAGAAGGTGAAGATGAAGAATAATTTGATGAGAAAGATGATGCTGCTGAAGATTATGAAGGAGAAAGTGTGTGAAAAGTTAAAAAGGTGAAGAGCATGGAAGTTGTGAAACAGACATATTTGACAAAATAGAAAAAAGGTTAACAACATTGTCAATTTCTTCGTCAATCCAAACGTATTTCAAAAAAAGAAATATTAATGCTATTCCATTGCATTGTGTTAAACATCTATGCCTTTAATGTCTCCTCAACCTCCCCCAATAAATTCTACATTACTCTTTGTTGTTTTCCTTCATGTACAATTAACCAACAAGGCAAGAATGGGTTTTTTTTAATTCCGATATTTTGTTCCCATAGACTTACATTGTATTTCCGGTATCGGTATCGGGTATCGCCGATATTTTTTGTGTATCGGCGATACCATTCCGATTCCGATACTTTTGGATATCGGAAAGTATCGCTCAACTCTAGTAATTGTAAGTTCAAACCATATATCAAAATACAGGAAATGACATGGTTAACTGTGTCTAAACAATGTATCATTTCATGTCGGCTTCTGTGATTTCACAAAAGTCGGCAATTGAATTAGCGGCTATTACAGTATGTAGAAGTCTAGGAACTATAAATATATATATATATACATGTCACAATTACATGTATATATATATATATATATATATATATATATGTGTTCTATGTGTATATATCTATTCTTTCTTTTGTGATTTAAATACTATTCTTTTGGATCCATTATATGTCAGTTTTGCAAGCCTGCGAGAAATTCTCGCAAGTCGGATGAAAATCGGATGTTACAAGGTACACACACATGCGACTAAATCGCATCTTTGAAGGAAAATCGGATGCCAGACGGATGTGTGATGTTTTCATTTTGGTACGATAATCGACCGACTAAAACGGTCCGATTTTTTGTAGTTGTGTCTGACCCCGGCCTAAGAAGTGTGTGAGCACTTTCATCCATGGTGTCATCCAAAAATTTGATGTCTTGACACCATTACCATGTATGAAATCCGTTTATAACCAACAAAGCCTGCCAGTTGTGGGGTGTGAAGAACAACACAAACATTCCCACAATTACCAATGACCAGCAGCCATATGTAAGGGCTTGCCTTGAGTAAAACATTTTGTGGGTTGTTAATAATTAAGTATAAATATTAAATGTAGCACAGCCAGACTGAAATAGTGGTGTGGCAACCACAAATTTAGAAAAAAACTAAAAAAACAAGGGTGTAGCAGTTTTTAATATGTTGTGTATGGGGGATTAATAATAGCAGGCAGCACATGATGATCCTTACATGTAAAACTCTACATTAGCTATGACGTTATAATTTTACTTGTGTAATTTACACTTTCACAGCTAAAATGATGTTTAATATTCTATCACTAAATGAACACATTGCAAAATATGCAAGCCTATTTAGGCCTAAGGCCAAAAAATGTGAGACATGTGTAAAGATATGGTTTAATACAGTTCAGACTGGAAAATATTATATACCACATTTGTTAGGCCATGGAACATTGGTACAGACATGAAGCTACTGAGCACAACCAAAATACTGCCACAGACACACACTGCATGTTTTTTATATTTTTACCAAGCATGGTAAATGATGAATGAGAAGAATAAATAGAGGGATCATTCTATAATTCCATGAATCAATGTAAAATATATGATAATGTGGTAAAACATACAAATGGAAAAAACACATCAGCTAATGTGTCTGTTGGTTATACATGTAACCTGACAAATATACATCACAATGTAAAGTCTTTATATATGTAAACAATTTTTAAGTTGATTTTTCAAAAGGAACATCTATGGGGTAACTTACCAAACTTTGCCTGCTTTGCTGGGGAATATATGGACCAACCAGGTCTGGGGTAGAGCTGTTCAGCTACAGCAAACCATCCACGTTCTATGGCCAGCCTGTCATGGTATCCCTCGGATCTAGTGTCCCAAAGTTCAGGATGTTGTTCTACCAGACATATTAGCTGTTCTGTGTCCACACGGGGGCCATAATATTGTAAAAAATGACCCAAAATCTAACATTCAACCACTGAGATAACACTCCAACTTCACCTCACTCCAAAAATGCTGTCCAGACTTTCTCAAAAGTTTGTTGCAAGTTATGTCTAGACACCTGGCTAGTATTGATACAATCGGTATCAATTTTAACCCTATATTTTTAAATACGCACACGGACAGCATTCGTTTGCAGTACGTGTTTACACGGACCCATTCACTTGTATGGGTCTGTGTGATCCGTGCTGTCACACAAAAACGGACATGTCAGCGTATTTTCAAATGTGAGGTAGTCCCTAAAAAAAATGGCTTTGTAAATTTTGTTGTAAAAATGAGAAATCGCTGGTCAACTTTTAACCCTTATAATTTCCTAACAAAAAAAATTTTGGTTCCACAATTGTGCTGATGTAAAGTAGACATGTGGGAAATGTTATTTATTAACTATTTTGTGCGACATATTTCTCTGTTTTAAGGAAATAAAAATTCAAAGTTTGAAAATTGCAAAATTTTCAAAATTTTTGTCATATTTGCGTTTTTTTCCAAAATTAAACGCAAGTTATATCAAAGAAATTTTACCACTAACGTGAAGTACAATATGTCTCCTAGGCTTTCATTGTAAATTAAATGAGCATCTTTAGAGTGGAAAGCGCCGAAGAATGAATAGATCAAATTTTTTGGCCACTTGGTGGCTTTCGATTCCTCAAACAGTTAAAAGACATTCAAAAGTCTGAATACTGTATGCACACCAAGTCGTTTTCCCATAGACCTGCATATTGCTCATTCTTTAGCTTTGAATAGGCTTTCTGCAGGGAAAACAGCCTTAAAAAGTCATGTGCACATATCCACTTTCTACTCCAAAAACTTAAAAAAATTGCATATTGCCCAAATCTGAAAATATCAGAAAGCATATACATTCTTGAATTGGATTTATCTGAAAAATCACATCCGATTACATTGTCTCAAAAAAATTCTGTGTGAACCTCAACCTTAGGCCATTTTCACATGTTGTGTAAACACTGTAGCATTGATTTACCATCGCTGTTTCTCTGGTTTTCTGGAATAATTTGCTCCTTTTTAGTGGCTTTAGTATTTGCACCTTATTTGTATACATTTTGTGCTACTTTTTAAGTTGCCTTACTTTCCTAATTTTTTTTTCTCAACTTTGCTTATTCAGATATTTCAGACAGATTCATCCTGTTTGAATTTTACTGAATGTCTCATTTTTTGGCACATCTCACTACAGTGTCCCACTGGAGTAACATTTCTGGAGGAGTTGGTTATAATGTATGTGGAGATGTCTACTATTAGTTCGCACCTGTACATACCTGGCTCCTGTATGAATGTGTCGGTCAGTCTTTTATTTGTATTACAACAGTTTTTGTCTGTAAAGGAGCAATCCCAGAGGGAATTCACATATGAATGTGTTTAAAACTACATATTGCTTAACAGAAAACATGACACGCTATTAAGGTGAGATGTGAATAATTTATAATTTATTAATTAATTGTAGGTTTTTTTAAATGTATTAATTGAAAGTTACTTAAATAAGTTGTCTTTGACTTTTCTATTGATCCTAATATAGGTCATCAATATCTGATAGGTGGGGGTGCAATAAAAGACACCCCTGTTGTGAACGTGTTGGAGACGACTTCGGATCTGAGGCTCCCTCTAGTGGTTGCTGAGGGTATTGAACCTATGTTGGACAGCAAAAGGTGGGACGGACTGGCCTGATATAAGTGAGCTGACCTCCCATGATCCTTGCCTGTGATCAATTGTTCTTCCTGGTCTTGGTTGGAATTCAGCTTGCTTTTCTGCTGTCTCCTGCTATCTCTCAGATAAGTTACCTTCTGTTTTTTTTTTACTGTGGTTTGATTTTCCTTTTATTTGCTGCCTTGCTTTTTGAGTTCAGCCGGGTCCCCTTTGGGGGCTTGTGCTGGTCTCTGTTCTCCTTTTGTATTTGTTCATTTGCTCAGTTCTTGTAATTTTTGTACTGCTGAGTAGCTGCGTGTTCACACCAGAGATCTGATATAGGTGGTCAAGACCGTGTGGTCTCAGCATTTTTGGATTCAGAAGTGTTGGAGTTTTTCCTAGGGTTTTTCTGGGTTGCAGACAGTATTCTCTCCTGTGCTGTCCTATCTAGACAGTTTTGGGCCCCAGCGTTTGCTCATTCTATTTTCTGTCTGTGTTTGTGTTTTCATCTTGTCTAACCGCCATTATATGTTTGGGGGCTTCCTATTCTTTTGGGGCTCTACTCTGGGGCAGTTAGCTTTCCTCTTTCCATCTTCAGGGGTAGCTAATCTCTCCGGCTGTGACGAGGCGTCTAGGGCACCGTAGGAACGTCCCACGGCTGCTTCTAGTTGTGCGGTTAGTTTAAGGGTCTGCAACCTATTAGTTCCAATTTCTCTGGTGTTTGGCTGCCTTTGCTGTTTTTTGCTCCTGTCCTCCTCAGCTACCAAAACATAACACACCCCCACCAATCAGCTGTTCCCAGTACCTACCAATCAGCTGTTCCTAGTACCTACCAATCAGCTATTCCCAGTGCCCACCAATCAGCTGTTCCCAGTGCCCACCAATCAGCTGTTCCCAGTACCTACCAATCAGCTGTTACCAGTACCTGCCAATCAGCTGTTCCCGTTACCTACCAATCAGCTGTTCCCGGTACCTACCAATCAGCTGTTCCCAGTACCTACCAATCAGCTGTTCCCAGTACCTACTAATCAGCTGTTCCCAGTACCTACCAATCAGCTGTTCGCAGTACCTACTAATCAGCTGTTCCCAGTGCCCACCAATCATCTGTTCCCAGTGACCACCAATCAGCTGTTCCCAGTTCCGGCGGAAGCCAGATATGCTCAGTTGTGGACAAAGTTTTGTGATGAAGGTTTTCTGTACAGGTTTGCAGGATAAAATTTGCAGCATGTCACAGTTAAAGCATATTTTAAATGTGCAATATGTCAATTTATGCTTCAGATTTTCTCCACAGATTTCAGTATTCGCAATGCAGAGAGTGAAATCCATGGCAAATCTGTGACAAAATTCAGGAAAAATTTTTACGTAAAAAAAAACCTGCAGATTTTCACAGATGTACCACCAGTCTTCCCTATGTTAGCATACTCTCACTTGTCTGGTAGCTATATTCACACAATTTCAATGCAAAAATACATCATTCGTCTGTTGATTAATGCAAAGAGAATATGAGCACATGGTATCAATATACAGTAATCCAGTGTAGTTTAATTACGAGGGAACATGCGCTTTATGGGTGAATTACATCTAAATATTATAAATTATGGCTCAAAATGTTATGATTGCTTAGTGAAAGTGATTGAAGGCGTAATTACTATGTATGGATCTTTAGTTTTAAGCCTTTAAAAATGTGAAAGTTAAATGTTTAGATACTTAAAATGAAATAATGTATGCCAGATTGGTAGTACTTTCAGAGAAATTATACAAAAATGTGCATATATATGCAGAGATGTTACAATAAAGAAACTTAATGATGGATAGGGATCAACCCAACTTCCTCAATGCACAATCTTCTAAATCACTAACCATAATAATCAACTAAAATGAGAGAATCCAGAATATCTCTAGATTCCAAAATAAAAAACAGCCAGTTACTTCATGGTCAATTTACCCTCCTATTCACACCATTGGATCAGCATATAACTATAGTGATGAATGAGCAGCACTAAAATGCTTGGGTGCTCGTTATTCAGGTCGAGCAAATTGGAATACTCTGGTACTCGACCCGAGCAACGAGCCCAATGTAAGTTTATGGGAAAACCAAGCATTTTTGCCGCGATCGCCCCCGGGGGTCCTTTTAAAGTCTAAAAACGTCTGTAAATGATGGAAACACAGCTCAAATAACACGGGAACATCATGGGAAATGCCCCTGGAAGCATTTCTGACTCCCAGGTCACAGGTCTCACGCCATCTTTACAGGCTCACCAAAAAACATACAAAAACTAAACCAAAATGGATTTTCCTGGGAAATATGTCAAGGAACATCCTTTCCAGGCTAATGACTTTTATATAAGGCAAAATAATTAATCCAAACTAAAAAAGTTCCAACACCAATTTGCCTATGTTCACACGTAGCGCTTTTGATGCATTTTTCAACTTTACCATTACTTTCAACCAATACAAATGCATTTACTGTGAAATGTCATTGTAGCATTTAACAACCTTAGCTGGCCATGTGGTATTTGACACATCATCAGACACATCATGTTTCACTTATGAAGGAGGGACTCTTAAAGTCACAAAGCCAATTTTTATAGGGGCATCAGGCAGCATTAATCTTCTTAAAGGGCCTATTTTAACCCCTTCACCCCCAAGGGTGGTTTGCACGTTAATGACCGGGCCAATTTTTACAATTCTGACCACTGTCTCTTTATGAGGTTATAACTCTGGAACGCTTCAACGGATCTTCGCGATTCTGAGATTTTTTTCTCGTGACATATTGTACTTCACGTTAGAAGTAAAATTTCTTCGATATAACTTGCATTTATTTTTGAAAAAAACGCAAATTTGGCGAAAATTTTTAAAATTTTGCAATTTTCAAACTTTGAATTTTTATTCCCTTAAAACAGAGAAATATGTCGCACAAAATAGTTAATAAATAACATTTCCCACATGTCTACTTTACATCAGCACAATTTTGGAACCAAAATTTTTTTTTGTTAGAAAGTTATAAGGGTTAAAAGTTGACCAGCGATTTCTCATTTTTACAACAAAATTTACAAAGCCATTTTTTTTAGGGACCACCTCTCATTTGAAGTCACTTTGAGGGGTCTATATGGCAGAAAAATACCAAAAAGTGACACCATTCTAAAAACTGCACCCCTCAAGGTACTCAAAACCACATTCAAGAAGATTATTAACCCTTCAGGTGCTTCACAGGAACTAAAGCAACGTGGAAGGAAAAAATGAATATTTAACTTTTTAGCCACAAAAATGATCTTTTACAAACTTTTTTTTTATTTTCACAAGGGTAAAAGGAGAAAATGGGCAGATAAGGTTGTTATGCAATTTCTCCTGAGTACGCCAATACCCAATATGTGGGGGAAAACCACTGTTTGGGCACACGGCAGAGCTCGTAAGGGAAGGAGCGCCGTTTGACTTTTTCAAACTAAAATTGGCTGGAATTGAGATTGGACGCCATGTCGTGTTTGGAGAACCTCTGATGCGCCTAAACAGTGGAAACCCCCACAAGTGACACCATTTTGGAAACTAGACCCCCTAAGGTACTTATCTAGATCTGTTGTGAGCACTTTGAACTCCCAAGTGTTTCACAAAAGCTTATAATGCCTGGGTGTGAAAAAAAAAAAAACAATTTTCCACAAAAATGATTTTTTAGTCCCAAATTTTTGAATTTTCCCAAGGAAATTGGACCCCAAAAGTTGTTGTCCAATTTGTCCTGAGTACGCTGATACCCCATATGTGGGGGGGGGGAACTGTTTGGGTGCACGGCAGGGCTTGGAAAGGAAGTAGTAACGTTTTGGAATGCAGACGTTGATGGGGGTCATGTTCCGTTTGCAGTGCCCCAGATGAGCCTAAACAGTGGAAACCCCCCACAAGTGACCCCATTTTGGAAACTATACCCCCTAAGGAACTTATCTAGATCTTTGGTGAGCACTTTGAACCCCCAAGTGCTTCACACAAGTTTATAATGCCCGGGCATGAAAATAAAAAATCCTATTTTTTTCCCACAAAAATTATATTTTAGTCACTAATTTTTTATTTTCTCAAGGGTAACAGGAGAAATTGGACCACATAAGTTGTTGTCCAATTTGTCCTGAGTACGCTGATACCCCATATGTGGGTGGGAACCACTGTTTGGGCGCACGGCAGAGCTCGGAATGGAAGGAGCACCATTTGACTTTTTCCAACCAAAATTGGCTGGAATTGAGATTGGATGCCATGTTGCATTTGGAGAGCCCCTGATGTGCCTAAACAGTGGAAACCCCCCCACAAATGACCCCATTTTGGAAACTAGACCCCCTAAGGAACTTTTCTAGATCTTTGGTGAGCAATTTGAACCCCCAAGTGCTTCACACAAGTTTATAACGTAGAGCCGTAAAATTTAAAAATCATATTTTTTCCACAAAAATGATCTTTTCACCCCAATTTTTATTTTTCCAAGGGTAACAAGACTCCAAAAGTTATTGTGCAATTTGTCCTGAGTGCGCTGATACCCCATATGTGGGGGTAAACCACTGTTTGGGTGCATGGCAGAGTTTGGAAGGGAAGGAGCGCCGTCTGACTTTTTCAACGCAGAATTGGCTGGACGCCATGTCGTGTTTGGAGAGCTCCTGATCTGCCTAAACAGTGGAAACCCCCATAAATGACACCATTTTGGAAACTAGACCCCTCAAGGAACTTATCTAGATGTGTGGTGAGAACTTTTAACCCCCAGGTGTTTCACTAAAGTTTATAACGTACAGCCGTAAAATAAAAAATCTTTTTTTTTTTTTTACAAAAATGATTTTTTCGTCCCCAATATTTTATTTTCACAAGGGTAACAGAAGAAATTGGAACCCAAAAGTTGTTGTCCAATTTGTCCTGAGTACGCTGTTACCCAATATGTGGGAGAAAACTACTGTATGGGCGCACGTCAGGGCTCGGAAGGGAAGTAGTGACGTTTTGGATTGCAGACTTTGATGGAATGGTCTGGGGGCGTCATGTCACATTTGGAGAGCCCCTGATGCACCTATACAGTGGAAACCCCCACAAGTGACCCCATTTTGGCAAATAGACCCCACAAGGAACTTATCTAGATGTGTGGTGAGCACTTTGAACCCCGAAGTGCTTCACAGAAGTTTATAACGTACAGCCGTAAAAATAAAAAATCTTTTTTTTTTTTACAAAAATGATTTTTTCGCCCCAATATTTTATTTTCACAAGGGTAACAGAAGAAATTGGAACCCAAAAGTTGTTGTCCAATTTGTCCTGAGTACGCTGATACCCAATATGTGGGAGAAAACTACTGTATGGGCGCACGTCAGGGCTCGGAAGGGAAGTAGTGACGTTTTGGATTGCAGACTTTGATGGAATGGTCTGGGGGCGTCATGTCGCATTTGGAGAGCCCTGATGCGCCTAAACAGTGGAAACCCCCCACAAGTGACCCCATTTTGGAAAATAGACCCCACAAGGAACTTGTCTAGATGTGTGGTGAGCACTTTGAACCCCGAAGTGCTTCACAGAAGTTTATAACGCACAGCCGTAAAAATAAAAAATCCATTTTTTTTTTGCAAAAATGATTTTTTTGCCCCAATATTTTATTTTTACAAGGGTAACAGGAGAAATTGGACCCCAAAAGTTGTTGTCCAATTTGTCCTGAGTACGCTGATATCCAATATGTGGGAGAAAACTACTGTATGGGTACACGTCGGGGCTCGGAAGGGAAGTAGTGACGTTTTGGATTGCAGACTTTGATGGAATGGTCTGGGGGCGTCATGTCGCATTTGGAGAGCCCCTGATGCGCCTAAACAGTGGAAATCCCCAACAAGTGACCCCATTTTGGAAAATAGACCCCACAAGGAACTTATCTAGATGTGTGGTGAGCGCTATGAAGCCCCAAGTGCTTCACAGAAGTTTATAATGTACAGCCGTAAAAACAAAAAAATATTTTTTTTTGTACAAAAATGATATTTCCGCCCCCAGTTTTTTATTTTCCCAAGGGTAGCAGAAGAAATAGGACAAATTGCACAATAACTCTTGGGGTCCAGAGTACGCTGATACCCCATATGTGGGGATAAACTACTGTTTGGACGCATGGCAGAGCTGAGAAGTGAAGGAGCACCGTTTGACTTTTTCAACGCAGAATTGGCTGGAATTGAGATCAGACGCCATGTCACATTTGGAGAGCCCCTGATGTGCCTAAACAGCGGAAACCCCCCAATTCTAACTCCAACCCTAACCCCAACACACCCCTAACCCTAGTCCCAACCCTAACCACAAACCTAACCCTAACACACCCCTAATCCCAACCCTAACCCTAATCCTAACTTTAGCGCCAACCCTAACCCTAACTTTAGCCGCAACCCTAACCCTAACCCTAATGGGAAAATGGAAATAAATACTTTTTTTTAATTTTATTATTTTTCCCTAACTAAGGAGGTGATAAAGGGGGGTTTGATTTACTATTTATAGCGGGTTTTTATGATTGGCAGCTGTCACGCTAAAAGACGCTTTTTATTGCAAAAATAGTTTTTGCATCATCACATTTTGAGAGCTATAATTTTTGCATATTTTGGCCCACAGAGTCATGTGAGGTCTTATTTTTTGTGGGACGAGTTGACATTTTTATTGGTACCATTTTTGAGCACGTGACGTTTTTTGATCGCTTTTTATTTCGATTTTTGGGAGGTTAGAATGAACAAAAGTCAGCAATTCATGAATTTCTTTTGGGGGAGGCGTTTATACCGTTCCGCGTGTGGTAAAATTGATAAAGCAGTTTTATTCTTCGGGTCAGTACGATTATGGCGATACCTCATTTATATCATTTTTTCATGTTTTGGCGCTTTTATAGAATAAAAACAATTTTATATAAAAAATAATTATTTTTGCATCGCTTTATTCTGCGAGCTATAACTTTTTTATTTTTTTGCTGATGATGCTGTATGATGGCTCGTTTTTTGCGGGACAAGATGACGTTTTCAGCGGTACCATGTTTTTTTATATCGGTCTTTTTGATCGCGCGTTATTCCACTTTTTGTTCGGCGGTATGATGATAAAGCATTGATTTTTTGCTTCGTTTTTTTTTTTTTTTTTTAAGGGGTTCACTAAAGGGGTTAACTAGTGGGACAATTTTATAGGGGGGGTCGTTACGGACGCGGCGATACCAAATATGTGTACTTTTATTGTTTTTTTTTTTTATTTACAGGAAGAAGTGAATTTATTGGGGAATATTTTTTATTTTTTTTATTTATTTTGGATTTTTTTTTTACACATGTTTATTTTTACTTTTTTAACTTTTTTACTTTGTCCCAGGGTGGGACATCACAGTATTTTATCAGATCGCTGGTGTGACAGTGTGCACAGCACTCTGTCACACCAGCGATCGCACAGGCATAGATGCAGGCTTCTCAGTGCCTGCTCTCGGCAGGCACTGAGGTAGCCGCCTCCCTGCAGGACCCCGGCGCCATCTTGGATCCGGGTCCTGGGAGGGAGGAAGCCCTCAGAACAGCGCGATCACATCGCGCTGCTCTGAGGGTCTCAGGGGGGCGCGCAGGGAGCCCCCACCCTGCGCGATCCTCCCCTGTGCCCCCAGTACACCGCGATCATGTTTGATCGCGGTGTGCAAGGGGTTAATGTGCCGGGAGCGGTCCGTGACCGCTCCTGACACACAGTCATGGGTGTCAGCTGTGATAATCAGCTGACACCCGGCGGCGATTAGCTGCGCTCCCCTCAGGAGCGCAGCTGATCGCCTATGACGTACTATCCCGTCCCCGGTCATACGGGCCCAGGTACCATGGACGGGATAGTACGTCCGATGGCAGTAAGGGGTTAAACAGTGGGTCTCCTATACTGTTATTGCCTAGGCACTGAGCGGCTGGGCTGCCAAAAATGAGGACGCACTCCAATACCCCTGTGATGAGACGTATAGGAGGGCCTCATGAAAAAGTGTTCCAATTATAAGAAAATAGGTCTTCCATAGTGTTAAATGTAAGGCCTGCCCTACAGCAAAGTAACACGCACCCCAATAAGCCTTTGAACTCAGGTACTGGATGGCCACAGGAAAACCAAGTTCACATTACTCTTTTGCCACTGCCATACTGTTAGCTTCTTCATTGAATGCAAGGCCTGCCCTGCATCAAATTCAAACGCACCACAAAAAGGCTTTGAAGCCACCTAGTGGATGTACACAGGAAAACCAAGTTCACATTACTCGTTTGCCACTGCCATACTGTTAGTTTATGCATTGAATACAAGGCCCAGCCTGCATCAAATTCAAACGCACCCAAAAAGGCTTTGAAGCGACCTAGTGGATGTACACAGGAAAATCAAATTCACATTACAGTTTTGCCACTGCCATACTGTTAGCTTCTTCATTGAATGCAAGGCCCGGCCTGCATCAAATTCAAACGCACCTCAAAAGAGCTTTGAACCTATGTACTTGATGGCCACCTGAAAGCATTCTTCCTATTGTTACTCCCATATTGCTTGGCTATGCAGTGAATAGTTGAGCCTGAAGACCCGGAAGTGGACAATTGCAGTGTGGATGCTAAAAACCCAGCGGTGGACAATTGCAGTGTTGACACTGAAGACCCAGCTGTGGACCATTCCAGTGTTGGCGCTAAAGACCCTGCAGTTTAAAACTGCATTGTTGATGCTGAAGAGCCGACAGTGGAAAATTGCAGTGCTTATGCTAAAGACCCAGCGGTGGACAATTGCAGTGTTGAGGGTGAATAACTGGCAGTGGATAATTGCAGTGTTGACGCTGAAGTCCCAGTGGTGGACCATTGCAGTGTTGGCGCTAAAGACCCTGCAGTTTAAAATTGCATTGTTGACGCTGAAGAACCGGCAGTGGACAATTGCACTGTTCATGCTAAAGACCCAGCGGTGGTCAATTGCATTGTTGACGCTGAAGACCCAGCAGTGGACCATTGCAGTGTTGGCGCTAAAGACCCTGCAGTGGAGCATTTCAGTATTGAGCCTGAAGAACCATCAGTGGATAATTGCACTGTTGAGGCTTAAGAACCTTCATTGATCAATTGCTGTGGTGAGTCTGAAGACCCTGCATTTTAGCATTGCAGTGTTGAGGCTGAAGAACTGGCATAGAAGAATTGCATTGCTGAAGAATATTAAGAACCAACAAAGTTCACATTATTATGAAGTGGGTCTCCCATACTATTTGCCTATGCATTAAACGGAAGGCCTGCCCCAAATTTGGTCAAACGAAAATACCACTTTGAAGAGACGTGTATGAAGTCCTCCTAAAAATCAGTTTCCATTACAAAGGAGCGGGTCTTCTATACTTGTAAGGCCATACACTAAATGCGTAGGCTGAAAAACATTTTCCCCTGGAGTGGTCACATCAAACGACTGTGTAAATATTTGTAGTTACGGACATCCTAAACACCCTTACAAAACAATGTAGTGCCTGTCTCATCATGGAACACCTTCACCCTGGTGATCTAGGGGTGGTGTAGGAAGAGACGTGGAGTATGGCCTGCGAAAAAGTTCTTCCTAGTTTAAAGGAGTGAGTCTCCTATACTTGTATTGCACATACACTAAGTGCATACGCTAAAAAACATTTTCCCCTGGGGGGGACACATCAACCAAAAGTGTAAATAATTGTTGTTACTGACATCCTAAACACCCTTGCAAAACAATGTAGTGGCTGTTTGATCACGGAAAGCATAGACTGAAAAAACATTTTTCCCTGGGGGTGACACCTCAACATAGAGTGTAAACATTTTGTAACGGGCATCAAAACACCCTTGAAAAAATTTCTACTGGCTGTTGCATTACAGACCCTGGTCACCCTCGTGTTCTAGTGGTGGTGGATGATGAGGATGAGGAAAAGGAGGAGGATAATAACACACTCAATAACCAAAGTAAGGAAGCACATACCCATGTGTGGGTGTGAAGAGGTGCATGGTAATACACCTCTCAAAAAATACACTGTATTGGAGGTTATGTTTCGCTGTTATCGTTCAGTGGTGTACAGTACAGACATCTTCCCCAATCCAGGCCTTGTTCATTTTATAAGAGTCAGCCTGTCAGCATTTTCTGTTGACAGGTGGATGCACTTATCAGTTATTATTCCACCAGCGGCACTAAAAACCCACTCTGACAAAATGCTAGCGGCAGGGCAGGCCAGGACCTCCAAGGCATAGAGAGCCAGTTCATGCCAAGTGTCCAGCTACCCAATAATTAAAAGGCACAGAGGAATCACCCAGGGCGTTGGTACGGTCAGCAAGGTACTCCAACATCTTCCCAAACTTTCCAGTCTTTGTGACAGTACCCCACGACTCTGGGCCAGGGTGATGGGAGGGTCTGAGAAAAGTGTCCCAGTACTTTGCCAGTGTTCCCCTGCCTCTGCTGGATTGTAGTTGGGTCTCTCTCGCCTCTACTTCTTGGTTGGCTAAAGAACTGTGACCTCTGCCACCAGCATTTTCAGATTGGAATTTTTTCAGTAATTCCGCAACAATGGCCTTCTGGTACTGCATCATTTTAATACACCTATCTGACTCTGGAATAAGAGATTGAAAGTTCTCCTTGTAGCGTGGGTCTAGAAGTATCACCAACCAGTACTGAGTGTCCGCAAAAATTTTGATAATGAGAAGGTCACGGGAAAGGCAGCGCAACATAAAGTCTGCCATGCGTGCCAGACTGATAACTAGCAAACCTTCCGTGTCCTCACCAACAAGACGACTGACCATGCTGTCCTCCTCGTCCTCCTCCCTGTCCTCAGGCCATCAACGCTGAACAGACGGTATGACAGTTGTGCTTGTATTACCATCTATAGCGCAGAAAAGTAGCTCCTGTTCTTCCTTCTCCTCCTCTTCCTCATTGTCAACCAGTTCACATTGGGATGACATGATGCTGGGCTGTGTGTAATCACCCTGCATGGTTCCTTGCTCCATCTCATTGTGCTCTGCCTGCAATGCATCCTCTTTGATTGTGAGCAGAGAGCTTTTTGAGAATACAAAGAAGCGGGATGGTGACGCTAATTATGGCGTATTCGCTGCTCACCATCTTGGCGGATTCCTCAAAGTTTTGTAGGATGGTATATATGTCTGACATCCCTGTCCACTCCTGAGATCTTAAGTGTGGAGTCTGAACTGAATACCGACGCCCTTGTTGATGTTGGTACTCAACAACAGCCCTCTTCTGCTCACAAATCATTTCCAGCATATGCAGTGTAGAGTGTACAGTCATGGACAATAGTTTTGAGAATGACACAAATATTAATTTTTACAAAGTCTACTGCTTCACTTTTTCTAATAGTAATTTTTATATACTCCAGAATGTTATAAAGAGTGATCAGCTTAACAGCAATTACTTGCAAAGTCAATATTTGGCTAGAAAATGAACTTTATCCCCCAAAACACATTTCAACATCATTGCAGCCCTGCCTTAAAAGGACCAGCTAACCTCTTTTCAGTGATTGCTCCATTAACACAGGTGTGGGTGTTGATGAGGACATGGCTGGAGATCAATCTGTCATGATTAAGTAAGAATGACACCACTGGACACTATAAAAGGAGGTTGGTGCTTGCCATCATTGTTTCTCTTCTGTTAACCATGGTTATCTCTAAAGAAACACATACAGTCATCATTGTAATGCACAAAAATGGCCTAACAGGGAAGAGTATCGCAGCTAGAAAGATTGCACCTCAGTCAACAATCTATCGCATCATCAAGAACTTCAAGGAGAGAGGTTCCATTGTTGCCAAAAAGGCTCCAGGGCACCCAAGTAAGACCAGCAATCGCCAGGACCATCTCTTAAAAGTGTTTCAGCTGCGGGATCGGGCTACCAGCAGTGCAGAGCTTGCTCAGGAATGGCAGTAGGCAGGTGTGAGTGCATCTGCACGGACTGTGAGGCGGAGACTCTTGGAGCAAGGCCTGGTCTCAAGGAGGGCAGCAAAGAAGCCACTTCTCTCCAGAGAAAACATCATGGACAGACTGATATTCTGCAAAAGGTACAGGCAGTGGACTGCTGAGGACTGGGGTAAAATTATTTTCTCTGATGAATCCCCTTTTCGATTGTTTCTGACATCAGGAAAACGCCTCATTCGGAGAAGACAAGGTGAGCGCTACCACCAGTCTTGTCTCATGCCAACTGTTAAGCATCCTGAAACCATTCATGTGTGGGGTTGCTCCTCAGCCAAGGGAATCGGCTCTCTCACAGTCTTGCCTAAAAACACAGCCATGAATAAAGAATGGTACCAGAATGTCCTCCAAGAGCAACTTCTCCCAACCCTCCAAGAGCAGTTTGGCGATCAACAATGCCTTTTCCAGCATGATGGAGCACCTTGCCATAAAGCAAAGGTGATAACTAAATGGCTCAGGGAACAAAACATAGAGATTTTGGGTCCATGGCCTGGAAACTCCCCAGATCTTAATCCCATTGAGAACTTGTGGTCAATCATCAAGAGACGGGTGGACAAACAAAAACCTAAAAATTCTGACAAAATGAAAGCATTGATTGTGCAAGAATGGACTGCTATCAGTCAGGATTTGGTCCAGAAGTTGATTGAGAGCATGCCAGGGAGAATTGCAGAGGTCCTGAAGAAGAAGGGTCAACACTGCAAATATTGACTTGCTGCATTAACTCATTCTAACTGTCAATATAAGCTTTTGTTACTCATATGTTTGCAATTATATTTCTGTCTGTGATAAAAACATCTGTCAAACACACATAAAAACCAGAGGGCAGCAGATCATGTGAAAATTTAATATTTGTGTCATTCTCAAAACTTTTGGCCATGACTGTAGAGTTCCAACGCGTTGGGACATCACACACCAGTCGGTGAGCCGGAAGCTGCAAACGCTGCTGAAGCACAGCAAGGGTGGCTGAAGCTGTAGCTGACTTTCTAAAATGGTCACACAGGCGGTGTACTTTCAGAAGCAGATCCGGCAGCTCCAGGTAGTTTTTGAGAAACCGCTGAACCACGAGGTTAAGCACATGGGCCAGTCATGGTACGTGTGTGTCACGTTACTGGCAATACAGGACTGGAAGTCAGTAGCCGGAGCAGACGTGTGCAGGTGAGCGGACCAAGGAAGGACTTCTGGAAGTGCCGTATATGGCGGTGGTGGTTCACTATGTTGGCAGATGCCGGAGCCCGCCCGAGCACGGGCCGGCCGAGATCACACACAAGCACCAAGTCCGTATAGGTGAATAGAGTTGGAGGTAGGAACAGCAGGGTTTCCACAAGAGACATGAAGATATCAGCAGAACACCTTCCAGATCAGGAGCTCAGATAATGCTTCACTCAGTTAGACTGAGCACCACAATATACTCAGCAACAGGAAGCTGCACAGGGCCAGGTATATATAGCAGGGCCAATCAGGCGAGAACAAACAGCAGTGCAGGTGATGATCTCTATCCAATCAGTCTCAATCAGGGAGGGAATAATCAGCAGGGCAGGTGATGATCTCTATCCATACGAAGGTCATATGGTTTCAGGCTGAAGTTATTCAAGTTCCGAAGTAGCTCCACAGCAAGGGAACAGACCAGCAAGCCATGGTTCACAGGTTCAAATCCTAACAATACTCCCCTCTTAACGGCGGCCTCTGGACGCAACTTGTCCAGGTTTTGCAGGATACCGCTGGTGAAATTGTCTAATCAAACGGGGAGCATTGATGTTGCTTACTGATTCCCATGAATTTTCCTCCGTGTCGTAGCCTTGCCATTTGATTAAATATTGTAAACGATTTCTGTGTATTCTGGAATCCAAGATCTTTTCCACCACAAACTGCTCCTGTCCGTCCACTTCAATTGCATCGGGAGGCGGAGGGGATCGTTCTGGAAATGGATTGGCTGTAGCGGCTTTCAACAAAGACACATGAAACACAGGATGAATCTTCATTGATGTTGGTAGCTGTAGACGTACGGCCACTGGACTGACAATCTTACTGATTTTGTATGGTCCCACAAATTTTTGTCCTAATTTAGGAGAAGGAATCTTCAATTTCAAATTCTTAGTGGATAACCACACTCGATTTCCAATCCTAAACGTGGGAGTGGGTCTCCGATACCTGTCGGCCGCTTTTTTATATTTCTCCTGAGCTTCCTTTAGAGTGTCTTTCAGAACATTCAGATTTTGCTGTAGCAGAGAGATTCTTTCTGCGACTGCTGGTATTAATGGTGCCACAGGATTTTTGGGAAGGATGTCCCAGATATCCCAGATTTGCAAAAAAATGGCGTCTGTTTCGTAGAGGCATTCTGTGAATTATTATATGAAAATTCCGCAAATGGCAGCAGATCCACCCAGTCGTCTTGCAGATGGCAAATATAGCAACGAAGATACTGCTCCAGCGTCTGATTTGTACGTTCTGTCTGGCCGTTAGGTTGCGGATAGTAAGCGGTTGACAATCGTACTTTGATGTCTAGTGCTGAGCATAAACTGCGCCAAAATTTAGATGTAAATTGCACACCTCGATCTGAAACGACTTCATCTGGCACTCCGTGGAGGCGAAAAACATTGGAAATTATCAGATCAGCTGTATCTTTTGCTGAAGGCAGACCTGAACACGGAATGAAATGCGCTGCTTTCGTAAGTCGATCCACTACTACCAGAATGGATGTCTTTCCCTTGGATTCTGGTAGATCTACAATAAAGTCCATTGAAATTGATCCCCACGGTCGTGTTGGGATGGCGAGAGGCTGCAATAGTCCCATAGGGGATGCACGTGGAGTCTTATATCTGGCACAGATGTCACAGGAATTAACATACTTCTTCACGTCTTCTTGAAAGTTCGGCCACCAAAAGAAACGTGATAAAAACTCCTGCGTTTTCTGTGTCCCTTTGTGTCCTGCAATCTTAGAATCGTGCACTAGTTGTAGGACTCTTAACCGAGCTGCTTCTGGTACATATAGTCGTCGACCATCAGTCCATACTTGATTTTTAAAAAGCAGATGCACGTCCCCTG
This sequence comes from Oophaga sylvatica, assembly GCA_033576555.1. Lineage (NCBI taxonomy): Eukaryota > Metazoa > Chordata > Amphibia > Anura > Dendrobatidae > Oophaga > Oophaga sylvatica. The sequence continues at coordinate 69,827,458 of JARQOD010000004.1, read as the reverse complement.
ATGGATGTGATAGAAACGAGTCTGTTTCGTATGCTGCCTTCAAATCTTCCAGCAAATCTCCATCATGTATTACTCCCAAGATCTTAGTATCTGCCACAATGGGTTTGGGTGTTGTTACAAGGTTAGCCTCGCTTGAAAACATTCTGGATAATGCGTCTGCTTTCTTGTTGCGGGAGCCTGGTCGATATGAAATGACAAAATTGAACTGATTCAAAAACAGACTCCAACGGGTCTGCCGAGGAAGAGGCATTTTGCAGACCTGATAAACTCCAGATTGCGATGATCGGTCAACACCAAAATTTGTTGTGCAGCCCCTTGGAGATGATGTCTCTACTCTTTGAATGCTGATATGATGGCGAGCAATTCTTTATTTCCCACGTCATAGTTCTTCTCGGCTTCAGACATACGTTGTGAGAAAAATGCACATGGATGCAGCAACTTCTTTTCCCCTGTCCTCTGAGAGAGGATAGCGCCGACCGCACAGTCTGAAGCATCCACCTCGATGATAAAGGCCAATTCAGGGTCAGGATGGCGTAATATGGGAGCCGTTGTGAATTTTGTCTTTAAACGAGAGAACGCTTCTTGTGCTTCAGGTGTCCAGATGAATTTTGCTCCTTTTTTTGTTAATTGCGTGATGGGTAGCACGATTTCTGAAAAATTCTTAATAAAACGTCTGTAAAAGTTGGCGAACCCCACAAAACGCTGAACTTCTTTCACATTTTTAGGGATAGGCCACTCGGTGATAGCTTGCGTTTTCTTTGCATCCATCCGTAATCCTTGAGGTGAAATGACGTATCCCAAGAACTGAATCTCTTCTCGATGGAATTCACATTTTTCTAATTTAATATACAGCGCATTCTCCCTTAACCATTGTAGCACTTGTCTTACATGCGTTTGATGTTCCTCCATAGAGTTTGAAAAGATGAGGATGTCATCTAGATAAACGACCATGAACTGATCCAACAGATCTCGGATAATATAATTTGCCAGGTGCTGGAAGGTAGCTGGAGCATTAGCGAGTCCGAAGGGCATCACTAGACTTTCAAAGTGTCCGTATCGGGTACGAAAGGCCGTTTTCCATTCATCTCCAGGCTTTATACGTACTAAATTGTATGCCCCACGTAAATCTAACTTAGTGAAGATTTTGGCACTTTGTACTCTTTCTAGGAGTTCCGGTATCAACGGTAGAGGATAACGGTTTTTTACCGTGATTTTATTAAGCTCCCTGTAGTCCACTACTGGGCGTAATGTTCCATCCTTCTTCTTGACTAAGAATATAGGGGCTCCAGCGGGCGAGAATGATGGACGAATAAATTTTTTGCTTAAGTTTTCATCAATAAATTCTTTAAGAGCCTTCAGTTCAGGACCCGCTAAAGGGTAGATAGTTCCAAACGGTATAGCCGCCCCCGGGAGTAGTTCTATTGGGCAGTCGTATGGTCGATGCGGGGGAAGTGTATCCGCTCCCTTCTTGTCACAAACATCCAAGAAATCTTCATACACCGCTGGTAGCTGAGGCAATTCTGGATTCTGAACTGCTTCTAATGTGGATTCGCTTGGAACCTCCGTCTGAACTTCCTTTTCGGGGAAACTGATCTTTTTCATCTCCCAATCGATGATAGGATTGTGCTTCTGCAACCAGGGCAAACCCAAAATGATGGGAAAATGTGGAGAAGAAATAATTAGGAATGTCAATATCTCTCGATGCTGCGGCTCAATATAGATCTCCAAAGGTCCAGTTTCATGATCCACTGGCCCGAATTCAGCGGAGATCCATCTACCGTCTCCATCACAATAGGTGAACGTCTTTTCTGCATATCTATGCCATGATTTTGAGCAAATGCAGAATCCATGAACATCCCGCTGGCCCAGAGTCGATCATGGCTGATGCAGTGATCCACTGGGAGTTAACCTTCAGTTTGATAGTTACAAAATAGTGGGATTCACGGCTCTCCTTTCTGGTAGGTGGAACTATGGATGATATGGACTGGATCTCATCTTTAGCATAATCAATCTCTGAGATTAAAGACTCCAGGTCGGAAGAATCAGGATCCATTATAGCCGCCACCATTTTTCTTGAACGGTTTGTGGGACGACTTGGACAGTTAATGAGAAAATGTCCCGCTTCCCCGCAGTACAGACATAGATTCTCTTTAAATCTCTGTTCTCTTCATTCTGCACTTGCTCATCTCTGGATCGCATCCACTTGCATTGGCTCTAGTTCTGTATCTCGGACATTACGGCTAGGCACTTCTTTGGTGACCGATGGCAGGGAGGAGTTATAAGAGTTAGTTGAACGATTCATGGAGGTCCACTTCTCTTGTCGTCGTTCAGACAGACGGGTGTCAACCCAGATGCAATGCTTGATGAAATCATCCAGATCCGAAGGGGTCTCTCCACGGGCAAGTTCGTCCTTTACTGCACTAGAAAGTCCTCTTTTAAAAAAAGATACTTTTGCTGCATTATTCCATTCAGTGTCAACAGCCCACCTCCTAAACTCCATAGCATACTCTGCGACGGGGCGTTTACCTTGTCGTAATGCTAGCAACGTTGATTCAGCAGTAGCTGCACGGTTTGGGTCATCAAACATCTGCTGCATCGCTCGAATAAACTCGTTCAGATTGTCTAAACGTGCGTCCCGAGTCTCAATCAGAGGATTAGCCCAAGCGATCGCTTTGTGGGTTAACAGCATAATGATGCATAACACCTTTGACCTATCAGTCGGAAACTGATTAGCATGTGTATCGAAGAACAGGTAACATTGATTCAAAAATCCACGAAATTTATCTCGATCACCGCCAAAACGAAAGGGTGGTAGCTTGGGGGGCGTGGCAGACGCTGAGGCGGAAGCTTGTCCTTCTTGCTGGGTAATTCGAGCAGTCAACACTTGTACTGCATACTGCAGATCTTGGATAGCTTGTTGGTGGTTCTGGACATTATGATCGCTTTGTGCAATAAATGCGTCCATCCGTGCTTTTCCATTCACCTGTTCGGTGTGCAAACTGGACATTGCACCCTGCAGTTTTCTGACACGTGTTTCCAAAGTTTCTGCTCCAGCGGCCTCCATTTTTGAGAGGCTGAGTATTCTGTCACGTTACTGGCGATACAGGACTGGAAGTCAGTAGCCGGAGCAGACGTGTGCAGGTGAGCAGACCAAGGAAGGACTTCTGGAAGTGCCGTATATGGCGGTGGTGGATCACTATGTTGGCAGATGCCGGAGCCCGCCCGAGCACGGGCCGGCCGAGATCACACACAAGCACCAAGTCCGTATAGGTGAATAGAGTTGGAGGTAGGAACAGCAGGGTTTCCACAAGAGACAGGAAGATATCAGCAGAACACCTTCCAGATCAGGAGCTCAGATAATGCTTCACTCAGTTAGACTGAGCACCACAATATACTCAGCAACAGGAAGCTGCACAGGGCCAGGTATATATAGCAGGGCCAATCAGGCGAGAACAAACAGCAGTGCAGGTGATGATCTCTATCCAATCAGTCTCAATCAGGGAGGGAATAATCAGCAGGGCAGGTGATGATCTCTATCCATACGAAGGTCATATGGTTTCAGGCTGAAGTTATTCAAGTTCCGAAGTAGCTCCACAGCAAGGGAACAGACCAGCAAGCCATGGTTCACAGGTTCAAATCCTAACAGTGTGTGAGTTTACCTCAGAGCCGCCACCAGGTTACAGTCATTGTCACACACCACTATGCCTGGCTGTAGTTTAGCAGTGTCAGCAACATATCTGCCTGCTCTTTCAGAGCTATCCACAACTCTTCAGCATTGTGAGGTTTGTCACCTAAGCAATATTAGCTTCAGCACAGCCGGTTGCTGCTTGGCTGAGGCTGTGTTGCAGTGCTTCCAGCTTGCAACTGATGTCATTTCAGAGATGCAGGCTGAAGATGAGGATGACGTGCGAGAGCCGTGGACTGTGGGGGCAACTCTGATTGACCTAGGGCCCGCAATCCTCAGCCTTGGTAGGATGTGTTCCATCCCAAGGTCAGACTGGATCCCGACTTCCACTATGTTAACCCCGTGTGCCGTCAGTGGGATGTACCCTCCCTGCCCAGAAGCACTTGTCCAGGTGTCCATGGTTAAGTGTACTTTCCCTGTAACTGCATTGTTGAGGGCACGGGTAATGTTGTGGTACACGTGCTTGTGTAATGCTGGGACGGCACACTGGGAAAAATAGTATCAGCTGGGGACAGAGTACATTGGTACGGCCGCCCCCATCAGGTTGTGGAAAGCTTCGGTCTCCACCTGCCTAAAAGGCAACATTTCGAGCGCAAGCAGGTGAGAAATGTGTGAATATAGTACTGTGGCCTGTGGGGCGTTGGCTGCGTATTTCCGCTTTCATTCCAATGACTGGGGTATGGACAACTGAAGGCTGCACTGGGACAAGGACGTGGACGTGCTTGCTGATGGTAGTAGTTGAGTGTGTGCACAGACAGGTGCAGGGCAGGAGGCATCTTCGCAGGCACCATGGACAGTGGATTGGCTTCCAGGCACAACAGCGGAAGAAGCTGTGGTGTCACCTGCAGACACTGTTCCTGGACTCTAGGGTTCAGCCCACAAAGTTGGGTGCTTCATTGCCATGTGCGTGATCATGCTGGTGGTGGTCAGTCTGGTAGTTTTGCTACCACTGCTGATGAGGGCATGGCAGGTAGTGCAAATGGCCTGTTTGGGGTTATCGGCAGAGTCTTTAAAAAACAACCAGACTCATGAAGACCGAACAGTTGTAATGACAACTTCCATCGTGTTGGTGTTACAAGGAACGGTTGCCGCTTTCTGTCAGTGGCCACCACAGTGCTTCTTCCTACCTGGTGTGGTGCTACGCCTCCCTCCCCCTGTGTGCTGCTGTCCTCGCTTTGCATGTCCTCCTGCCAGGTTGGGTCAGTTACTATAACATCCACCACCTCCTCTTCCACTTTCGCACCCTAGTAATCCTCCTGACTTTCTAGAAATTATGTCTCATCATCGTCCACCTCTTGTGACACATTCCCACCATCACCTTCGTGTGTACGTGACTGCGCAAATATTTTGGCATCGCTACATGTAATCTCACTTTGCCCAGCTTCAAGTGGACCGGGTGAGAGGCCAGAATCTGTAAATAGATAACTGAACAGCTCTTCGGAGTGTGCAAGTGTGGGATCAGTTGTCTGCGGGCACTCAGCATGGGAGGTAGAAGGAGGATCAGGGTGAGGAATATGCGGTCCAGACTCACGGTTACTCAGACTTGACCGTGTGGAAGACAGGATGGTGGTGGTGGCAAAGTGAGTGGAAGTATTACCCGCCATCCAACCAACTACCTTTTCATGCTCTGGTGACAAGAGTGGTCCTCTGCCGTCCCCTATGAATTCTGACAGGAATCTGTTGCGAGAAGATGTGGGTGTTTGTTGTGGTACAATTGCAGCTCGCCCTTTGCATGCACCATCACCATCATGTCCACTTCCCCATTCATTGCCACCCACCTATCCCATTTTAAATGGAGTACAATATTTTCAACGTTCAATAAAAAAGTCACAATGTGAGCTCAATTAGATGTGATCCGTGTGCAGGAAAAACGCACTTTCAAATATCTGGAGTGTATTTATTTAACAAACTGCAGTCACTGTCAATAACTGTGTTAAGATGAAGAAAAAACTGTCTAATGTAGCCCTGAAATGCAACAATTTTTAGCACACAGAGAGATAGCAGTCTGGCACAGTTAGTATATAGTAGACCTAGGGTAGCAAACAGCAAAAAAAAGTGTAAGGTAGGCCTGAAAAGCAACTATTTGTAGAGCACAGATACACCAGTCATCTGATGGAGATAACAGACTATTCTGACACCGATATATGTAAGAGACAGCTCTGATCCTTGTGAGTGACAATCTCCGATATAAGCAATGGTAAATAGAGAACTCGCTATAACACTTCCCTCCTAATCTTAATCGTGCACAGATATCTTCTTGAGAAGGTGAACTTGAATGTAACTGAAAGGTTTATTGGCATTACAATACTTTGTGCAGATGAATACATACAATTTCCTTCAGGCAAGAGGTATCAAGGTGGCTTCAGAAGAAAGGACAAAGAGGTCTAAAAGGAATGCTGTGTTGAAGCTCCTAGCATGAATGATGAGACACACAGAATGACGAAGCACACAAGATGGATGCCGGAAAGGGAAAACAGTTGGGAGGAGTGAGAGAGAGCAAAGTATTATGGGAAATAGAACCCAAGACAGCACTAAACAATAACCACTAGGTGGCAGCAAAGTACACAGTAACTATGAAATGTCACATTAATACTGGCTGAGACAGCATACTCCCCGTCTGAAATCTTAGGATTTCACAATATAAACAACCTGTGCGATGTCCTTGAAGAAGAATATCGTAACCTGAAAAATAACAGCAGAAAATGGCAATGCAACAATAAAAACAGGTGTAGTCTAGTAAATGTGAACTGTCTACTGAAGTAATCCAATCGATCACCCATCTTCGGATTGGAGAAGCCGCATTATGCCAAACTGTCTCCAACCCATTTGTAATCCACTGGTCAAGATTTCCTCTGCAGAGAGAGAATTGTGACACACGTGCCAGCCACGGCAGTCAGATTTGGTTGCTGTTATGTTACGGTAGCTGAGGAGTGCAGGTAAAAAAGGAAATACACCAGAGCAGTTGGAATCTATGAGATTGCAGTACCCTGACTAACCACCACAACTAGAGGCAGCCGTGGAGCATTCCTACGATGGTCCTAGACGCCTCGTCACAGCCTGAGAAACTAACTACACCTAAAGATAGAAATAGGAAAGCTATCTGCCCCGGAGCAGAACCCCAAAGATAATAGAAAGCCCCCAAACATGTAATGGCGGTTAGACAAGAGGAAATACTGACACAGAAAGAAAATAGTATGAGCAAACGCTGGGGCCCAAACTATCTAAATAGAAAAGGACAGGAAGGGTACTTACTGCAATCCCAGAAAACCCTGAAAAACACCAACACTACTAATTTCAAAATCACCTGAGATCACACGACCTCTACCACCTAAATTAGTTCTCTGGTGTAACAAAAACAGCAGCCACTGAAAAAACTGCAAAAAGCAAAAGTACAAAACACAGTGGCTGGACTAAACTGAGAGGGCAAAAGCCCCCGGAGGGGACCCAGAAGGTCCCACAGAAGGGCAGGACAAAATGCAAAAATATAGCAAAAACACAAAATAAGAAATTGTCTTATCTGATAGCAGGAGATGCAGACACGACACAGCAGGCTACAAGGGAAACTGGAAAGAAGGATTCAGACCAGAACAATTGATCACCGGCAACCCTGATGGGAAAATGATTCCCTTAAATAAGACCAATCAGTAACACCTGATTCCCAATCCTCACTAGTACCGCTTGTAACCACCAGAGGGAGCCTCTGCTCAGAACTCATCTCAAACCCATTCACAACAGTACCCCCCCTTGAGGAGGGGTCACCGAACCCTCATTTGAGCAACCAGGTCGGTCAGGATGAGTTCTATGATACGCACGGATAAGTCTCCTAGCATGGATGTCCGAAGCAAACACCCAAGAATTATCTTCCTGACCATAACCTCTCCATTTAACCAAATACTGGAGTCTTCGTCTAGAAAAACGAGAATCCAATATTTTCTCAACCACATACTCCAGATTGCCCTCAACCAAAACAGGGTCAGGAGGCACAGCAGCAGGAACCACTGGCTCAACAAACCTCTTCAACAAGGACTTGTGGAACACGTTATGGATCTTAAATGTCCCTGGAAGAAGCAAACGAAAAGAAACAGGATTAATAATCTCCATGATCTTATAAGGTCCAATGAACCTAGGCTTAAATTTAGGAGATGCTACTCTCATAGGAATATTCTTTGAGGACAACCAGACCAAGTCCCCCACTTTAAACCGAGGACCATCAGTCCTATGCCGGTTAGCAAACCGCTGGGCCTTCTCCTGAGAGAGGGACAACCTCTCCACTACCTGGTCCCAAATCTGCTGCATACGCTCACAACAGAGTCAACACCTGG
>JARQOD010000004.1:69773759-69819351 GCA_033576555.1 Oophaga sylvatica | reverse complement strand
GCAAGGGGGGTGGTTCCGCGGGTCATTGTGAAAGATTTTTTCCATAAAGGCCACAAAGTGATCTTTTTTTTCAGGCTTGTTTCGGAATTTTGTTGGAGTAGTAAAAATTGGTTAGGCCTGCCCCCGGGTTGTTGGGAGTCTAGCCTTGTATCTCGAAATGGCAGGGGTGCGATCCAATGGTTAGACTCGCCCTTGAAGAATCCACTATCCATTATTTTCATAAACTCCTTGTCTTCTATAGATAGAGCTATTTTGTCATCTTCACGTGTTGTGCAGAACACAGATTTTCCTATGTCATCATAGGCAGTAGGAACAATGTCGTACTCCTGAATGGTGTTGATAAACTTCTCCTTCACCTCGTAATGATGAGGACATGGTTTGAAGTGAGTTGTGCGACTATTGTTTAGCACATAGGTTTTGAAGGAGTTTACCCTGGATGGTTTGTGGCATTTTTCCATGCATACATCACCCATAATCACCCAGCCTAGGTCGAGTCTTTGTGCATATGGGGCATCATCTGGACCATTGCATTGTTGACGCACCTTATGGACCCTCAGGATATCCCTTCCAAGCAGGATCAGGATGTCAGCATTCGTGTCTATAGGAGGAATTTCTTTAGCTAGGTGCTTTAAATGGGAATGGTGAAGTGCTGCCTTTGGAGTGGGAATCTCCTGTCTTTCATCAGGTATATGGTCACACTCAATTATTGTCGGCAAGGGTATAGGCATGTTCTCTTTGATTGGAGAGATAACATACCCAATGGCTCTTCTGCCAAATGTCTCTACCCGACCGGAGCAGGTATTGAGAGTGTATGGTGTTGCTGGTCCTTGTATGCCGAAGATGTCAAAGAATTTGGGCTTTGCTAGAGACCTGTTGCTTTGCTCGTCTATGATGGCGTACATCCTAGTGGCTTTCTCAGGTTGCCCCTCAGGATACACTTTGACAAGACATACCTTGGCACAACACTTGGGGCTGCTTTCTTCTCCACATACTTCCATGCACGAAGAGGATACAGCAGTTTTTGTTGGCTCATGGCCTTGTGGCTCCCCGCCATACCTTGACTCGGGCTTAGATACTGAAGGTTGGGCATTGTCTTCAGATGTATTTGGATGCATAGCTGTCACATGCTCATTGCTACTGCATTCAGCACACTTAACAATGGTTTTGCAGTCTTTAGCGATGTGGAATGAGGAGGCACAACACTTGTAGCATATTCCAAGCTCCTTGAGGATGTCTTTGCGCTCCTGCACGAGTTTTGCCCTGAGCCCCCGGCATTCTCTCAGGGAATGAGGACTTCTATGGATAGGACACATAAGACTGAGATTTTTGCATTGCCTAGAGGGAAGCCTTGCTTAGTAGATGACGATGTTGCAAGTGGAATGTCTGTCTTTCTCACAGATACCGTCCCTTTGAAGTCTTTATATTCACTCGTTGTTTTACCTTGCTTTGAGAATGATGATGAACAGGTCAAAGCAGGTTCGGCAAAGTCAAAGCTGGGATCATTCTTCTTCTGAGCTTGGTCGCTGATAAACCTGGCAAAATAAGAGAAAGATGGAAAAGACACTTTATGCTCTCTCTTGTACCTCGATCCCAAGTCTGCCCATTTGTCTTGCATGCCGTGTGGTAGCTTAGTGACCACCGGGTTCACACCATGTGCTGTGTCTAGGTAGCTCAGTCCTGGAAGACGAGGGTCTAGTTTGGCTAACTCCAATTCCTTCAGTAGATCACTTAGATCCTGCAGTTTGCGATTATCTTTGTTAGTTATCTTTGGGAAGTTTTGCAGTTTCCTAAATAATGCGCTTTCTATAGCTTCCGCGCTGCCATAGGTTTGTTCCAGCCTCTCCCATGCTGCAGTGAGACCCGCATCTGAATGGCCAACATGGATTGCTCTTAATGTTCTGATGCGCTCTGTGGATTGTGGGCCTAGCCAATTGACAAGCAAGTCCAGTTGTTCCTTGGCGGTAAGGTTAAGACCTGTGATTACAGCTTCAAAGGTTGACTTCCAGGATCTATAGTTTTCAGCAGAGTCATCAAACTTTGAGAGACTACTGTTTACTAGCTCCCTGCGTATCATATATTTGGCAAACTCTGACATGTCTGTGTTCTCGTTCCTTGTTGCAAGATTGACTTGTGGTACCTCTGAGGTGTGTAAGTCCCTTGGCGTGTAAGGATGAGACACTTGAGGCCAGAATGATGTTGCACGAGGGTTTAGGTGTAGTTTAGTCTCTGGAGGGTCTGCTTGTCGTAGCTGAAACTGTGGGTTGGTGCTGAAAGTTACCTTGTCACTATTGGGCAGTCGAATCTGTGGCTGGGCAGGAGCGTCTATGTGGTTGGTTGGGAGAAGTACCGGTGTGTGAGGGTTTAAGGCTTCTGACTCGTGATTTAGGTCATAATTAGCAGGATGTGTGGATGTTTGGTGTTTTAACACGTAATCCTTGGTACGTATAGCCGGATCTTCTATTTCTTCTAGGAAAGGACAGTCTAAGGTGGTCTCGTCAGCTACTGCTTGCTGAAACACCTTCAATTTAGCCATGGCATCTGGGCCTCTGCCTCTGCTTCCTTCACTTTCAGCTGGGCTGCTATCTCTGCTTCCTTCCTAGCAAATGAACTCCTTACTCTGGCTTCTTCTGCATCAGCACGGATTTCTATTAGCTTCTCAGATAATGACGATCTTTTGGAACGAGAAGATCTGGAGGATCGAGATGTGATTTTAGTTGAAGTCGATCGCTGTGACCTTACTTCTTGCAGGTGTGTGATGAGGCACTCTGCCTTGTCTTTGGCATCTTGCACGATAGCATTGTTTCTTTGGAGTAAGGTCTTTCGCTCAGTTAACTCTGCTAAGGCATCGTCCATATCAGAATTACCCAGAAATGTGGCATACTTTGTGGATAGCCGCTGATAGCAATCATAGGCTTCAGATAACCGATGCAAGGCTGTGGTTAGGTCTGCTGCGTTATTCTTATGGCGTGAAATAGCTGCAATACACCGCTCGGTTCTTTCCCATAAGATACTCAGGTTATTGAGGGAACTCATCTCTAGTTGCCTCAAAGTTCTCTCTGACCTTTTGCGTGGGTTTATTTGTGCGCTTAGGTCGGACACTTTGTTCAGGGATCAGCATAGAGTCTGCTTCTCGTGCATCTGCGTTGTCTGAGACGTGATGCGTCTGTTCTGATTCCACATCACAGGGATCCATACTATCTTTCATGGACATGTTTCTATACTTGTGAGATGCGGATGGCGCACACTTGCTAGCAGACTGTATAATATACACACAGGCACAAAGGACTTGGGCTTCCTATGCAAGCAGGAGTAAGAGGTGTCTTTCCTGGTCTGTGAGGTAAACATGCAATAGGCCGCAACAACAGCTCCTTTTGGACTATTCTGCCACCGATATATGTAAGAGACAGCTCTGATCCTTGTGAGTGACAATCTCCGATATAAGCAATGGTAGATAGAGAACTCGCTATAACACTTCCCTCCTAATCTTAATCGTGCACAGATATCTTCTTGAGAAGGTGAACTTGAATGTAACTGAAAGGTTTATTGGCATTACAATACTTTGTGCAGATGAATACATACAATTTCCTTCAGGCAAGAGGTATCAAGGTGGCTTCAGAAGAAAGGACATAGAGATCTAAAAGGAATGCTGTGTTGAAGCTCCTAGCATGAATGATGAGACACACAGAATGACGAAGCACACAAGATGGATGCCGGAAAGGGAAAACAGTTGGGAGGAGTGAGAGAGAGCAAAGTATTATGGGAATTAGAACCCAAGACAGCACTAAACAATAACCACTAGGTGGCAGCAAAGTACACAATAACTATGAAATGTCACATTAATACTGGCTGAGACAGCATACAGACTGTTCAATATGTGCCCTGGAAATTTAAAAAAAAAATTTACCCAAAAAGACTGTCTAGAAATAGGGTAAGACACAGCAAAAAATAGTAATTTTTCCCTGATACGCCACAATTTTTTGCACACAGAGAGATAGGAGTCTGACACAGATACCACACTGTTCAATATGTGGGCTGTATTTTTTAAATTTTTACACCAAAAAGTGTTTTGAGTTAGGGTAACACACAGCAAAAAAAGGTGAAGGGAAGCCTCAAAAGTTCACTTCGTAGCCCTCAGATACATGAGGCGTGTCACAGAGATACCATATTGTTCAATATGTGGCTGGTATTAACCCCTTACTGCCATCGGACGTACTATCCCTCCCATCCATGGTACCTGGGCCCGTATGACCATGGACGGGATAGTACGTCTCGTGCGATCGGACGCGCTCCCGGGGGGAGCGCAGCCAATCGCGCCCGGGTGTCAGCTGATTATCACAGCTGACACCCATGACTGTGTGTCAGGAGCGGTCACGGACCGCTCCCGGCACATTAACCCCTTGCACACCGCAATCAAACATGATCGCGGTGTACTGGGGGCACAGGGGAGGATCGCGCAGGGTGGGGGCTCCCTGCGCGCCCCCCTGAGACCCTCAGAGCAGCGCGATGTGATCGCACTGTTCTGAGGGTTTCCTCCCTCCCAGGACCCGGATCCAAGATGGCGCCGGGGTCCTGGAGGGAGGCGGCTACCTCAGTGCCTGCCGAGAGCAGGCACTGAGAAGCCTGCTGCACTGCCTGAGCGATCGCTGGTGTGACAGAGTGCTGTGCACACTGTCACACCAGCGATCTGATAAAATACAGTGATGTCCCACCCTGGGACAAAGTAAAAAAGTTAAAAAAATAAAAATAAACATGTTTTAAAAAAAAATCCAAAATAAATAAAAAAATATATATATATATTCCCCAATAAATTCACTTCTTCCTGTAAATAAAAAAAACAAAGCAATAAAAGTACACATATTTGGTATCGCCGCGTCCGTAATGACCCCCCCTATAAAATTGTCCCACTAGTTAACCCCTTTAGTGAACCCCTTAAAAAAAAAAAAAAAACGAAGCAAAAAATCAATGCTTTATCATCATACCGCCGAACAAAAAGTGGAATAACACGCGATCAAAACGACCGATATAAAAAAACATGGTACTGCTGAAAACGTCATCTTGTCCCGCAAAAAACGAGCCATCATACAGCATCATCAGCGAAAAAATAAAAAAGTTATAGCTCGCAGAATAAAGCGATGCAAAAATAATTATTTTTTATATAAAATTGTTTTTATTCTATAAAAGCGCCAAAACATGAAAAAATGATATAAATGAGGTATCGCCATAATCGTACTGACCCGAAGAATAAAACTGCTTTATCAATTTTACCACACGCGGAACGGTATAAACGCCTCCCCCAAAAGAAATTCATGAATTACTGATTTTTGTTCATTCTAACCTCCCAAAAATCGAAATAAAAAGCGATCAAAAAACGTCACGTGCTCAAAAATGGTACCAATAAAAACGTCAACTCGTCCCGCAAAAAATAAGACCTCACATGACTCTGTGGGCCAAAATATGCAAAAATTATAGCTCTCAAAATGTGATGATGCAAAAACTATTTTTGCAATAAAAAGCGTCTTTTAGCGTGACAGCTGCCAATCATAAAAACCCGCTATAAATAGTAACTCAAACCCCCTTTATCACCCCCTTAGTAAGGGAAAAATAATAAAATTAAAAAAAAGTATTTATTTCCATTTTCCCATTAGGGTTAGGGTTAGGGTTGCGGCTAAAGTTAGGGTTAGGGTTGGCGCTAAAGTTAGGATTAGGGTTAGGGTTGGGATTAGGGGTGTGTTAGGGTTAGGTTTGTGGTTAGGGTTGGGACTAGGGTTAGGGGTGTGTTGGGGTTAGGGTTGGAGTTAGAATTGGGGGGTTTCCGCTGTTTAGGCACATCAGGGGCTCTCCAAATGTGACATGGCGTCTGATCTCAATTCCAGCCAATTCTGCGTTGAAAAAGTCAAACGGTGCTCCTTCACTTCTCAGCTCTGCCATGCGTCCAAACAGTAGTTTATCCCCACATATGGGGTATCAGCGTACTCTGGACCCCAAGAGCTATTGTGCAATTTGTCCTATTTCTTCTGCTACCCTTGGGAAAATAAAAAACTGGGGGCGAAAATATCATTTTTGTACAAAAAAAATTATTTTTTTGTTTTTAACGGCTGTACATTATAAACTTCTGTGAAGCACTTGGGGCTTCATAGCGCTCACCACACATCTAGATAAGTTCCTTGTGGGGTCTATTTTCCAAAATGGGGTCACTTGTTGGGGATTTCCACTGTTTAGGCGCATCAGGGGCTCTCCAAATGCGACATGACGCCCCCAGACCATTCCATCAAAGTCTGCAATCCAAAACGTCACTACTTCCCTTCCGAGCCCCAACGTGTACCCATACAGTAGTTTTCTCCCACATATTGGATATCAGCGTACTCAGGACAAATTGGACAACAACTTTTGGGGTCCAATTTCTCCTGTTACCCTTATAAAAATAAAATATTGGGGCAAAAAAATCATTTTTGCAAAAAAAAAAAGGATTTTTTATTTTTACGGCTGTGCGTTATAAACTTCTGTGAAGCACTTCGGGGTTCAAAGTGCTCACCACACATCTAGACAAGTTCCTTGTGGGGTCTATTTTCCAAAATGGGGTCACTTGTGGGGGGTTTCCACTGTTTAGGCGCATCAGGGGCTCTCAAAATGCGACATGACGCCCCCAGACCATTCCATCAAAGTCTGCAATCCAAAACGTCACTACTTCCCTTCCGAGCCCTGACGTGCGCCCATACAGTAGTTTTCTCCCACATATTGGGTATCAGCGTACTCAGGACAAATTGGACAACAACTTTTGGGGTCCAATTTCTCCTGTTACCCTTGTGAAAATAAAATATTGGGGGCGAAAAAATCATTTTTGTAAAAAAAAAAGATTTTTTATTTTTACGGCTGTACGTTATAAACTTCTGTGAAGCACTTCGGGGTTCAAAGTGCTCACCACACATCTAGATAAGTTCCTTGTGGGGTCTATTTGCCAAAATGGGGTCACTTGTGGGGGTTTCCACTGTATAGGTGCATCAGGGGCTCTCCAAATGTGACATGACGCCCCAGACCATTCCATCAAAGTCTGCAATCCAAAACGTCACTACTTCCCTTCCGAGCCCTGACGTGGGCCCATACAGTAGTTTTCTCCCACATATTGGGTATCAGCGTACTCAGGACAAATTGGACAACAACTTTTGGGTTCCAATTTCTTCTGTTACCCTTGTGAAAATAGAATATTGGGGGCGAAAAAATCATTTTTGTAAAAAAAAAAAGATTTTTTATTTTACGGCTGTACGTTATAAACTTTAGTGAAACACCTGGGGGTTAAAAGTTCTCACCACACATCTAGATAAGTTCCTTGAGGGGTCTAGTTTCCAAAATGGTGTCATTTACGGTGGTTTCCACTGTTTAGGCAGATCAGGAGCTCTCCAAACACGACATGGCGTCCAGCCAATTCTGCGTTGAAAAAGTCAGACGGCGCTCCTTCCCTTCCAAACTCTGCCATGCACCCAAACAGTGGTTTACCCCCACATATGGGGTATCAGCGCACTCAGGACAAATTGCACAATAACTTTTGGAGTCTTGTTACCCTTGGAAAAATAAAAATTGGGGTGAAAAGATCATTTTTGTGGAAAAAATATGATTTTTAAATTTTACGGCTCTACGTTATAAACTTGTGTTAAGCACTTGGGGGTTCAAAGTGCTCACCAAAGATCTAGATAAGTTCCTTAGGGGGTATAGTTTCCAAAATGGGGTCACTTGTGGGGGGTTTCCACTGTTTAGGCTCATCTGGGGCACTTGCAAACGGAACATGACCCCCATCAACGTCTGCATTCCAAAACGTTACTACTTCCTTTCCAAGCCCTGCCGTGCACCCAAACAGTTTCCCCCCCCACATATGGGGTATCAGCGTACTCAGGACAAATTGGACAACAACTTTTGGGGTCCAATTTCCTTGGGAAAATTCAAAAATTTGGGACTAAAAAATCATTTTTGTGGAAAATTGTTTTTGTTTTTTTTTCACACCCAGGCATTATAAGCTTTTGTGAAACACTTGGGGGTTCAAAGTGCTCACAACAGATCTAGATAAGTACCTTAGGGGGTCTAGTTTCCAAAATGGTGTCACTTGTGGGGGTTTCCACTGTTTAGGTGCATCAGGGGCTCTCCAAACACGACATGGCGTCCAATCTCAATTCCAGCCAATTTTAGTTTGAAAAAGTCAAACGGCGCTCCTTCCCTTACGAGCTCTGCCGTGTGCCCAAACAGTGGTTTTCCCCCACATATTAGGTATTGGCGTACTCAGGAGAAATTGCATAACAACCTTATCTGTCCATTTTCTCCTTTTACCCTTGTGAAAATAAAAAAAAAGTTTGTAAAAGATCATTTTTGTGGCTAAAAAGTTAAATATTCATTTTTTCCTTCCACGTTGCTTTAGTTCCTGTGAAGCACCTGAAGGGTTAATAATCTTCTTGAATGTGGTTTTGAGTACCTTGAGGGGTGCTGTTTTTAGAATGGTGTCACTTTTGGGTATTTTCTGCCATATAGACCCCTCAAAGTGACTTCAAATGAGAGGTGGTCCCTAAAAAAAATGGCTTTGTAAATTTTGTTGTAAAAATGAGAAATCGCTGGTCAACTTTTAACCCTTATAACTTCCTAACAAAAAAAAATTTTGGTTCCAAAATTGTGCTGATGTAAACTAGACATGTGGAAAATGTTATTTCTTAACTATTTTGTGTGATATATTTCTCTGTTTTAAGGGAATAAAAATTCAAAGTTTGAAAATTGCAAAATTTAAAAAATTTTCGCCATATTTGCATTTTTTTCAAAAATAAACGCAAGTTATATCGAAGAAATTTTACTTCTAACGTGAAGTACAATATGTCACGAGAAAACTATCTCAGAATCGCAAAGATCCGTTGAAGCGTTCCAGAGTTATAACCTCATAAAAAGACAGTGGTCAGAATTGTAAAAATTGGCCCGGTCATTAACGTGCAAACCACCCTTGGGGGTGAAGGGGTTAATGTATTTTTTACCCCAAAATTTAAAAAAAAGTGCAAGGTAGGCCTGAAGAGCAAATATTTGTAGAGCACAGATAGACTAGGTGTCTGATGGAGATAACAGACTGTTCTATATGTGCATGGAGTTTTTTAATTTTTTTTTTCCCCCAAATAGTGTATACACCTAGGGTATCAGACAGCAAAAACAATAGAATATAGGCCAGAAATGCCACTATTTGTAGACCATAGATAGATCTGGCATATGACGGAGATAGATCACTGTGGGCTGGATTTTTTTTTGGACCACCAAAATTGTGTCAATAACTAGGCTATAAAACTAAAAAAAAAAATTGTTGGAGTACTAAAATTTTAAAATAGTTATTGCAATGATATGTGATGCGTGTGGTGCAAAAATACAGTGATAAATATAAGAACTGTAGATAAATATTTTTGGCCACCGACAAAAAAAGCCATTTTAAATTGCCAGATTTTCACGCTGTTCTTTTTAAATGACCTGGCTGTAGTCTGCAGTGTGACCAAGCAAATAAATGTAGAAAAAAAAATGGGGGCTCTGGATTGCTTTGTAATAAAATTAGCAGGATTCAGGTGCAAAAAAAAAAATCCTAGCCACGGATACCGGCAGCTAGATTATATATATAATAGGCAGCACCGGACAGTAATGAACCATTTTGAAGTATGCAGTCTGATCCATACACTCACATACAGTGCCTGCATGCCTTGCACTGATGTGGATATGCGCACATAGACTCCCCTGCCTACCTAGCACTGCAATCTATATACCCCCTAATTAGCCCTTAAAAGGACTGTTGATTTAGCTGTATTTGTGGATTGAACAATGGTAGACCAACACTAATTAATAAAAGCACAAATCTCTCCCTATCTCAGCAGCAGCTCTCCCTACATTGTCTGAATCCGGAGCTGAATGCGTTGAGCAGGGCGGCGTCCGGTCTCTTATAGACCTGATGATGCTGTGCGGCCAGCCAATCACTGTAATATCACAACAAAGATGGCTGCGGCATTACTGTGCGTGGCTGACAATCCCTGCATGTTCATTGGTGCTCTAAATAGCGCCAAAATAGCAGGGCAGAGACCTGAGATCCCGCTGAATAATATTGGAAATGCTCGGTGCTCGCCGAGTACACCGAGTACAGTGATACTCAGGTGAGTAATGAGTAGTGGCGAGCACGTTCACTCTTCACTACATATAACGCTTCAAATGTGGCTTCACCACAGAGAGCTCATTGGTATGTATGTATGTTTCTTTCAAAAAAATCATACAAAGGGATACATCACAAAATATTTAAAGGGGTTGTCCTGTACAAATTGATAAGTCTGCAACCATTCTGTGTAACTGCAAACTTATGAATCCCCCAGCACGTGCACTGTGCACTGCCGTGATTCGCTGGTTTCCAAATCGGGACCGCAAGGTATGTATCCTGATCCTAGATACTGATTGGTATAGTTTGATATCCAAATTTGCTTGAGACCAGGAGGTGGGGACCTTTTTAAAATTCTGTCCCAGGCTGAAGGCCGCTGGAGATACCGACTGAATACTGTAGCTCCAGCGGGTCTCAATGAAAGTTTTGGCTTTGGATCTTTTCTGTTACATGGGTATCCTAGAATCGCATTATTTAAAATAAGGAGGGTTGGAACGATTTTAAGTTTATTTTTTTTATGAGTCATAATATGGGCACAAGCATTTACCTAGAGGTGTGTTAGTCCTTCTATGGTGAGGCACTGTCTTATACATTTCTGGTTCCTCTAGTTTAATAATTTTCAATTATCTTTTAATTATTTAGCTCCTGGTGGCTGTAGGGGTGAGAATCATTGGATGATGATCTTTTAGGACATCTAAAGCATCTGGTGGCAAGAGGGATTGGACTCCTTTGATGACTTCTGGGACTCCTTGATAGTTCTTTAATAGCATTAATGGACCAATGGACAAGAAAAGGAGTTTGGACTTTATTTTTTGAAAAACCTTCTCCATGATACTGGAACTACCGACTGGACATGTAAGATTGTAAGTCTTTTCTCATGATTCTTCATGAGTTTGTTGTTACTCTCTGAATGTCCAGCATTATTAAAAGCATATCTTGCAAGCATCATATATATTCCCTGCCGTATGCAACAAAATATGGTATAGGGTCCTGAACATGTTCGTAGTACTGTTCACTTTTTCTTTACATTTTATGCACTATGCACTTTTATCATTGTTAAAAAAATCTCCTTGACTGGTAAAGCGTATGCACTTACAGCAAGGGATGCCAAAAATTAGAGGGAGGCACTCCAATACTCTTGAACAGACGTAGTGTAGAGCCTCAGAAAACATTTTTTCCCATTATTAAGGAGTGGATATCCTAGACTGGTAATACCCAGTGCATGAGCTGAAAAACATTTAGCCCTGGGGGTACACATACAGTACAGGCCAAAAGTTTGGACAAACCTTCTCATTTAAAAATTTTCCATATTTTCATGACTATGAAATTTGTAAATTCACACTGAAGGCATCAAAACTATGAATTAACACATGTGGAATTATATACTTAACAAAAAAGTGTGTAACAACTGAAATTATGTCTTATATTCTAGGTTCTTCAAAGTAGCCACCTTTTGCTTTGATGACTGCTTTGCACACTCTTGACATTCTCTTGATGAGCTTCAAGAGGTAGTCACTGGAAATGGTTTTTACTTCACAGGTGTGCCCTGTCAGGTTTAATAAGTGGGATTTCTTGCCTTATAAATGGGGTTGGGACCATCAGTTGTGTTGTGCAGAAGTCTGGTGGATACACAGCTGATAGTCCTACTGAATAGACTGTTAGAATTTGTATTATGGTAAGAAAAAAGCAGCTAAGTTATTCAGTACGAAAAATTGGTAAAACTTTGAAAGTGTCCCCAAGTGCAGTTGCAAAAACCATCAAGCGCTACAAAGAAACTGGCTCACATGAGGACCGCCCCAGAAAAGGAAGACCAAGAGTCACCTCTGCATCTGAGGATAAGTTTATCCGAGTCACCAGCCTCAGAAATCGCAGGTTAACAGCAGCTCAGATTAGAGACCAGGTCAATGCCACACAGAGTTCTAGCAGCAGACACATCTCTACAACAACTGTTAAGAGGAGACTTTGTGCAGCAGGCCTTCATGGTAAAATACCTGCTAGGAAACCACTGCTAAGGACAGGCAACAAGCAGAAGAGACTTGTTTGGGCTAAAGAACACAAGGAATGGACATTAAACCAGTGGAAATCTGTGCTTTGGTCTGATGAGTCCAAATTTGAGATCTCTGATTCCAACCACTGTGTCTTTGTGAGACGCAGAAAAGGTGAACGGATGGACTCTACATGCCTGGTTCCCACCGTGAAGCATGGAGGAGGAGGTGTGATGGTGGTGACATTGTTGGGGATTTATTCAAAATTGAAGGCATATTGAACCAGCATGGCTACCACAGCATCTTGCAGCGGCATGCTATTCCATCCGGTTTGCATTTAGTTGGACCATCATTTATTTTTCAACAGGACAATGACCCCAAACACACCTCCAGGCTGTGTAAGGGCTATTTGACCAAGAAGGAGAGTGATGGGGTGCTACGCCAGATGACCTGGCCTCCACAGTCACCAGACCTGAACCCAATCGAGATGGTTTGGGGTGAGCTGGACCGCAGAGTGAAGGCAAAAGGGCCAACAAGTGCTAAGCATCTCTGAGAACTCCTTCAAGATTGTTGGAAGACCATTTCCGGTTACTACCTCTTGAAGCTCATCAAGAGAATGCCAAGAGTGTGCAAAGCATTCATCAAAGCAAAAGGTGGTTACTTTGAAGAATCTAGAATATAAGACATATTTTCAGTTGTTTCACACTTTTTTGTTAAGTATATAATTCCACATGTGTTAATTCATAGTTTTGATGCCTTTAGTGTGAATGTACAATTTTCATAGTCATGAAAATACAGAGAAATCTTAAATGAGAAGGTGTGTCCAAACTTTTGGTCTGTACTGTATATATCAAAGAATGTTAAAGGTAGGCCTCTCAAAATTCTTAATGCAGGCATCATAAACACCCGTAAAAAATTTATAACGAGTGTGACATGATCACCCTGTTGATATGGTGGTGATGGAGGAGGAGGAGGACGACAAAAAAAAGACGAAATCCTGAAGCATATACCCATGTTTAGGTGGGAAGGGGTGCATGGGAATAGACCAGAAAAAAAAAACACTGGATTTGAGTTTATGATCCGCTGCTATGTTTCAGTGGTGTTGAGAAGTAGAAGTCTGGGCCAATCTAGTTCTTGTTCATTTTGATAAGAGTAAGCCTGTCAGCATTTTCAGTTGAAAGTTATAATACCCTCGAAAGCCCTAAAAACCCACTCTGACAAAACGCTAGTGGCAGGGCAGGCCAGGAACTCCAAGGCATACAGAGAAAGCTCATGCCACATGTCTGGCTTGGATACCCAATACTTGTAATGCACAGAGGAATCCCGGAGTATGCTGGTATGGTCTGCAAGGTACTCCAGCATATTCCAAATATGTTCCTCCTTGTCAGAGTACCCAACGCATCTGGGCCTGGGCAATGGAGGGTCTTAGAAAACTGTCCCAAACCTTTGATAGTGTTCCCCTGCCTGCATATGGTGTGTGTCTCCCTCGTCTCTACAGTCATGGCCAAAAATTTTGAGAATGACACAAATATTAATTTTTACAAAGTCTACTGCTTCACTTTTTCTAATGGCAATTTGCATATACTCCAGAATGTTATAAAGAGTGATCAGCTTAACAGCAATTACTTGCAAAGTCAATATTTGGCTAGAAAATGAACTTTATACCCCAAAACACATTTCAACATCATTGCAGCCCTGCCTTAAAAGGACCAGCTAACCTCTTTTCAGTGATTGCTCCATCAGCACAGGTGTGGGTGTTGATGAGGACAACGCTGGAGATCAATCTGTCATGATTAAGTAAGAATGACACCACTGGACACTTTAAAAGGAGGCTGGTGCTTGGCATCATTGTTTCTCTTCTGTTAACCATGGTTATCTCTAAAGAAACACGTGCAGTCATCATTGCAATGCACAAAAATGGCCTAACAGGGAAGAGTATTGCAGCTAGAAAGATTGCACCTCAGTCAACAATCTATCGCATCATCAAGAACTTCAAGGAGAGAGGTTCCATTGTTGCCAAAAAGGCTTCAGGCCGCCCAAGAAAGACCAGCAAGCGCCAGGACCGTCTCTTAAAAGTGTTTCAGCTGCGGGATCGGGCTACCAGCAGTGCAGAGCTTGCTCAGGAATGGCAGCAGGCAGGTGTGAGTGCATCTGCACGCATTGTGAGGCAAAGACTCTTGGAGCAAGGCCTGGTCTCAAGGAGGGCAGCAAATAAGCCACTTCTCTCCAGAAAAAACATCATGGACAGACTGATATTCTGCAAAAGGTACAGGCAGTGGACTGCTGAGGACTGGGGTAAAGTTATTTTCTCTGATGAATCCCCTTTTTGATTGTTTGGGACATCAGGAAAACGCCTCATTCGGAGAAGACAAGGTGAGCGTTACCACCAGTCTTGTCTCATGCCAACTGTTAAGCATCCTGAAACCATTCATGTGTGGGGTTGCTTCTCAGCCAAGGCAATCGGCTCTCTCACAGTCTTGCCTAAAAACACAGCCATGAATAAAGAATGGTACCAGAATATCCTCCAAGAGCAACTTCTCCCAACCCTCCAAGAGCAGTTTGGCGATCAACAATGCCTTTTCCAGCATGATGAGCACCTTGCCATGAAGCAAAGGTGATAACTAAATGGCTCAGGAAACAAAACATAGAGATTTTGGGTCCATGGCCTGGAAACTCCCCAGATCTTAATCCCATTGAGAACCTGTGGTCAATCATCAAGAGACGGGTGGACAAACAAAAACCTAAAAATTCTGACAAAATGAAAGCATTGATTGTGCAAGAATGGACTGCTATCAGTCAGGATTTGGTCCAGAAGTTGATTGAGAACATGCCAGGGAGAATTGCAGAGGTCCTGAAGAAGAAGGGTCAACACTGCAAATATTGACTTGCTGCATTAACTCATTCTAACTGTCAATATAAGCTTTTGTTACTCATATGTTTGAAATTATTATATTTCTGTCTGATAAAAACATCTGTCAAACGCACATAAAAACCAGTGGGCAGCAGATCATGTGAAAATATAATATTTGTGTCATTCTCAAAACTTTTGGCCATGACTGTACTCATTAGTGTCCAAAAAACTCTACCACCAGCGTTGTCAGATGGAAATTTTTAAAAAAATTCTTCAACTAAAGTCTTCTGTTACTGCAACATTTCATTAGAGCTCTCCACCATGGGAAGGAGAGATTTAATGCATAGGTCTAGAAGGGTGACCAACTGTTCGGGTTGGCGTATCGCACTTTACTAATGACTTTATTTAGTACGATCACAACCCAGGGTCCACCGTGCAGAGATGAAAACCTGCTGCTAGCGAATAATGGCAGAGCAGAGCGGTGAGCGATCACCTAGTACACACGGGGTTAAACGTCACACCATGTGGAGTGAGCACAGGTCACCCTACTCTGATAGCTTCTCAGAGAGGTGAGGACCGGCCAAGGAGTACCAACTCAGAAAATGGCGAGTGGCAACAAAAATAAACTAACTACGTTAGCACCACGGCGTGGCGCAAAAATAAGAGCTACAAGCTCAGCTGGCCGTAGAGTGGTAGCAAAAGATGTGTGCCAAAGCACGTGGTTTGACTGACCCCTGTAAACAGCCAGTGCTAAGCAGCACACGTGGCCAAGACAGGCGCTAGGTCAAGCCGAGGAAAAACCTGTCTCTCTAAGGAAAACTGGACATTCACACATGCCGACAGAGCGGCAGAGTCTCGGCCCAAACACACGTGTACACACAGAGTGGTAGCGTATCCACTCGCAAACACAAATGCTCTTAGCGTGCCGATGGGCGCCCCAAAGATCCTTTTGTAGATTGCGCCTAAGTCCAGTCAGACAGGACCTTGCTTGCTGACCAATCTGGAGCTGGCACAGAACCTGAACAGCTGACAACCAACCACTAATGAGAGGTCACCTCATGAGCATGCTCAGTAGAGTGAATCCTGGACTTAGTCTCAGGAATCGCCGCTCACCTCTATCTATTGCTAGTTACCATAGCTGCATCTGTAGAGGGAGCGGTAACAACACGCACAGACCAACGTCTCTGCTGAGCAGCATCTGCTGTGGGCGGAACTGAATGGGAGACCGCAGGAGAAGACAAGGCTTGGAATCTCCCCTGTGCAGAAATAGAATCCCGACGCCTAACATTACCCCCCATGTGCCTTCCTCCCTGAGAGCCTGATCATGCTCAATGGACGCAATAAGCTGGGGGGTACGAATGTGCTCAACCGGCTCCCAGGTCCTATCCTCTGGCCCAAGACCCTTCCAGTCCACTAAATAAAATTTTTTGCCGCGTAACACCTTGGAACCGACAATCACGTTGACCTCAAAATCGTCTGAAGACGTACCCGACGTCCCGGCAGATGGCTCAGAAAACCGGGACATGTGAACGGGTTTCAAGAGGGACACGTGAAAGATGTCAATGATATTCAGGAGCGGTGAAAGGGACAGGCAATACACTACAGGATTAACCTGCTCATGGACTTTAAAAGGACCTAGATAATGGGGAGCAAACTTAGTGGACTCTAAGCGCAGCTTGATATTACGAGATGAGAGCCACACCAAGTCGATGGGGGCAAAGACAGGAGCGTGGCGGCGATGCGCATCAGCAGACACCCTAATTCTCTCCTTTGAGGCCTTAATGGCATCCTGAGTAGTGATGAGCCACCCCCCGTAGTGTTTGAGTTCGGTTCGGTTCGCCGAACAGCCGTGTGTTCGACGAACTGTTCAACGAACAGTTCGTCGAACACCATTAAAACCAATGGCAGGCAAACCAAAACACATAGAAACACATAGAAAACACACAGAAAACACTTCAAAGGTGTCCAAAAGCTGACAAATTGCTCAGAAGACACAACTATCACATGGAAAAGTGACAAGTACATATAGTCATGCGAAAAGAAAAGAAGTGGAGTAAAAGGAGGGGGAGACACAGATATAGGCATGTCATGCCCTTCTAAAACCAAAAAAGTGAGAATCCGACATGGCTAATCCGTTCCTGCCCATGCGACCTGCGTGTCGCCGGGTTTCTGCCAGACCTGCGGTGGACTCTGACGGCCAGCCCCCCTCTCCAATACTGGTGCCTGTCCGCTGGTGGGTCGAGCGACCCCCCCTGCGGTGGAGGCAGATCTAATCTTTTTAATTTAAATTGTCTCTCTAATTTGAATGAGTACACTTTAAATCCTTTTACAAGGATCTATTGGAGGGTAAGTCTCATGCCAGCAGCCGTGGTAATTCCAGCTCCAGTAGCGTCCAGTAAAGCTGCTGCAGTTAAAAAGCTTTTATAAGGATGGAGCTTGGCGGTCCACCGCAAGGCGTCCTACCACCAGTCACAGCCCCTGTGCCTTGGGGTGTCTCCCCGATGCTCTTCACTGATTGTCCCAGGGGCCCGAAGCATTTCCTTTGAAAAAATTAAGTGTCCAAAGTACAGGTGGTGTAGCTTGCTTAACAGCTGGGTTAATCAGCTGACTAGCAGACACTGCTACTAGGCCCAAAATTATTGTCTGGGCTAGATGCAGTTAAAAATTTCTAATTAGATCTACAGCCGGTGGCTACTCCGCTGACTAGCAGACACTGCTACTAGGCCCAAAATTATTGTCTGGGCTAGATGCAGTTAAAAATTTGTAATTAGATCTACAGCCGGTGGCTACTCCGCTGACTAGCAGACACTGCTACTAGGCCCAAAATTATTGTCTGGGCTAGAAGCAGTTAAAAATTTGTAATGAGATCTACAGCCGGTGGCTACTCCGCTGACTAGCAGACACTCAAGCTTTGGAGCAGACTTCTGATTCCCAGGCTATAGTATGAGTAAACAGCTCTTCACACTCAACATCTGTGTTACCCCAAGCCATAGTGTATGTAGTTTCTTACGGTTAAAAGGAGGGTGGGGAAAGACCCAACACACCTGTAATTGACGATGCCAACGTCACGTAAAACACAGCAAGGGGACTCCAAAATGAGTCTCCATTCTTTCCAAAAATTTGGGGCACAGACACCACTTAGGTAGCAACAATTGCCCCAGAGTTGCTTAAAACGGTTGGTGAGGTGATTTGAACAAATCCTCAAGCTTTTACTCTCCCCAGGATGACACAGGGGTAGAAAAGTCCTTGCGGATCCATGATTTGTTCATCTTTATGAACGTGAGTCTGTCTACATTCTCAGTGGACAGCCGCGTGCGCTTATCTGTCAGACTCAGCCCACCACCAGAAGCGCTGAACACACGTTCAGAGAGAACAAAAATTATTATTAATTTGAAAGCTGGTGAAGCTTAGTATAGATGGCCTAATAGAATGAGTACCACATACTGATATAGGCCCAAAGTTATTTTCCAGGCAAGATGCAGCTAAAATTCGTATTAATTTGAAAGCTGGTGGAGCTTAGTATAGATAGCCTAATAGAATGAGTACCACACACTGCTACAAGCCCAAAATTATTGTTCAGGCAAGATGCAGCTAAAAATTATTATTTATTTAAAAGCTGGTGGAGCTTAGTATAGATGGCCTAATAGAATGACTACCACACACTGCTACAGGCCCAAAATTATTCTACAGGCAAGATGCAGCTAAAAATTCGTATTAATTTGAAAGCTGGTGGAGCTTAGTATAGATAGCCTAATAGAATGAGTACCACACACTGCTACAGGCCCAAAATTATTGTTCAGGCAAGATGCAGCTAAAAATAATTATTAATTTGAAAGCTGGTTGAGCTTAGTATAGATGGCCTAATAGAATGAGTACCACACACAGCTAGAGGCCCAAAATTATTTTCCGGCCTAGATGCAGCTAAAAATTATTAGTAATTTGAAAGCTTAAAATGGTTGGTGAGGTGATTTTGCCAAATCCTCAAGCCTTTACTCTCCCCAGGATGACACAGGGGTAGAAAAGTCCTTGCGGATCCATGATTTGTTCATCTTTATGAACATGAGTCTGTCTACATTCTCAGTGGACAGCCGCGAGCGCTTATCTGTCAGCACACCACCAGCAGCGCTGAACAAACGTTCAGAGAGAATGCTGGCTGAGTCATGACAAGATCTCCAAGGCGTGAGTGGCGAGCTCCGGCCATTTATCCAGATTGGAAGCCCAAAAAGAGCAAGGGTCCAGTGGCACAGTCATGGCTTCGATGTTCAGTTGGAGATACTCCTGTACCATCGTCTCTAGGCGTTGACTATGTGTCTGACTTCTTGTCTCCTGTGGCCTTGCAAAGGATGGGCTAAAAAACTGGTGAAAGGATTCCGCAAAATTGCTGTTAACACCAGCAGATACTGTGTTTCTCTTACGGTTTGAGTGCTGAAGACTCGACAGTCCCATGGTTGGCAAGTTAGAACTGTGAGATTCACTACGTGCACCACTGGTGTTTTGTGGAAAAGCACATGTAAGATTCTGCTACAGTCTCTGCTGATACTCCTGCATGCGTGAATCCTTTCTATGGCAGGAATTATTTCGGCAAATTTACTTTTGTTCCGGGGATCTAACAGTGTGGCTACCCAGAAGTCAGAATTATTTCGAATTCTGACAATTCGAGGGTCATGTTGCAGGTAGTGCAGCAAGAAGGCACTCATGTGTCTTGCGCATCCAGGAGCACCAAGTCCCTGTTGTGTTAGTGGCGAGGTACAAATCATGCATCCTTCCTCTTCCCTCTCCCCCCAACCTCGCACAACAGAAATGTGATCAAGGTCTCCCTCATCTGATGAGTCTTCCATGCCCATCGCCAGTTCGTGTTCCTCTCTCTTCCTGGGCTCCTGCACCTTGCTCACTAGTTTGGCTGCTACCATGCGCCCTGTTTAATCCCTCTCCCGCACCCTCCCATGCCAGCCGCCTTGGTGCTGCCGACCGTCTGGACCTTGCAGATGTTAGCCCTTCCGCATACAACTCCTCCTCCTCTACTTCCTCCACCTCCTCTTGTTCCACCACCTGACTCCGAATTCTGTTTAACATCTGCTACAGCATGTAAATCACCGGAATAGTCATGCTGATAATGGCATCGTCAGCACTAAACATCTTCGTGGCCATTTCAAAACTGTGCAGAAGGGTGCATAGGTCCCTGATCTGAGACCACTCCTCCAGTGTGATTTGCCCCACCTCTGGATCTCGTTGGCCCAGGTTATAATTCAGAAGGTATTGCACCAGGGCTTGTCAGTGCTGCCACAGTTGCTGCAACATGTGCAGAGTTTAATTCCACCGTGTTGGCACATTGCAATTTAGCCGGTGAAGTGGCAGGCCCAACGACTTCTGTAGAGATGTAAGTCGCTGAGATGCGGGATGCGAACGGCGGAAGTGAGCACACAGCGACAGTGCCCACTGCAGAAGGTCATGTAGTCCAGGATAGTGGGCTAAAAATTGCTGGACAACCAGGTTCAACACGTGAGCCATACAAGGCACGTGTGTGACATTGCCCCGGTGAAGGGCCGTGCCCAGGTTTGCGGCATTGTCGCACACAGCCTTCCCTGGTTGCAGGCCCAGTGGAGACAACCATTCATGAAACTGGTTCTCCAGAGCTGACCACAACTCCTCAGCTGTGTGACTCACATTTCCCAGACATTTCAACTTAAAAATCGCCTGATTACGTTGAGCCCTTCTGCCAGCATAGCAAGGAGGTGTGCAGGATCCCTTCTGCACAGTTAGAAAGCCCGTGGCATGACCAGACAGGCTTTGGGTGCAGGTGGAGGACCGAGAGGAGGTTGAGGAGGCAGAACAGTGGAGGAACTTCAAGATATAGAGGATTGATGCACAACTCGTGGGGACGGCAAGACTTGGACAGTAGCCCCTTGTCCTGTTGTCACCATAGTTACTCAGTGCCCAGTCAGCGACATGTAACGCCCCTGTCCATGCCTTCTCGTCCAAGTGTCTGTGGTGAAATGCACCCTGTAACACACTGAGTTTCTCAAAGAAGCGGTGATGTTGTGTGCGACATGCTGGTGGAGTGTAGGCACACCTTTCTTTGAGAAGTAGTGCCGACTGGGCATCTGGTACTGGGGCACTGCGACGGACATAAGGTCTCGAAAATCTTCTGTGTCCACAAGGCGGAAAGGCAGAATTTCTGTAGCCAAGAGCTTGCAGATGGTGAAATTCAACCTCTTAGCTTTCTCATGGCTAGGAGGAAATGGTCTTTTACTTGTCCACATCTGAGGGATCGAGGGCTGGCTGTTGTGCGTAGACGGGGTTGAGTAGGGTGTCCCCAGACAACTGACGGTCTGTGAGGAAGATGCAGGCGCAAAAGTTAGGTTGCCTTGAACCAAAGGTGGTGCTCTCGATGTCGGAGAGCGCTCAACACCAGCTGGTGTTTCCACTTCCAAATGAACTGATGACCTGCCAATCAGACTGGCTGTTGCGGGAAAAGAGGTGCCAGGTCTGAGTCTCAAAACAGGTCTGACTGCTGCCCCCCAGTCACAGAGGATGAAGAGGCTACGGTCGCGGATGCACAAGATGGGGCAGACGGTGGTTGGGCCGGCCCGCTAGGCCGCATTGTAGCACAGTGAGCTTGCCACTGCAACTTATGCTTCATATCCATGTGACGGTTCATGCATGAAGTACTCAAACTATGGATTTTTTGGCCTCTACTTAGCTTTTGGTCACAAATGTTACAGATAACACGAGTTGGGTCATCCTTATCAATGTTAAAAATGCCTAGGCTACGCAAGGCTTAGAACCCATGCAACCTGAAGAGCCACCTTGACTTGTGGTCAGAGGCAGAGTTGTGGTTGAGGATGTAGTTGGTGACGTGCTTCCAGTACTACGTCTCTGTCCAGGAAGGCGCACCCTGACCTCGTCGTCACTCGAATCCTCCTCCACCTCCTCTGCTGACCTCATCAACTGTCTCACTGTGGGTTGACAGTAAGTGGGATCTGCAACCTCGTCATCATCACCATGTGTGTTCTCACTCCCGTCGTCCTCAGAGCCAACCTCTTCCTGCCCTGACACAAAACTCAAGTTGTCACTCAAATCAGGTATTTGAGTCTCATCATCGTCTTCCTCATTGTCTCCACCAACAGGAGTTACAGTTTGGGAACGAGGGTCTACATTATGCTCAGAACCTTCTTCATCTGGTCCTGGATCCGACTCATAAACATTCTGGGCATCAGTGCAGATCATTTCCTCGTCTGGATTCACAGAAGCTGTGGAGACTACCTCTGATTCCCAGGCTAAAGTATGAGTAAACAGCTCTGCAGACTCAACCATCAGTTCTACCCCTTACTCAGATGGGCAGCTGGAGACTTGGGAGCTGTGAGGAAGCAAGTGCAATTGGGGTGACACCTCTGAGGACTGGAGTTTTTGTGATGTTGAAGTTGAGGTGGAGGAGAGCCGACTTAAAGTAGCACTTGATATCTGTTGAAGCACCTGCTCTTTTTTTGCCTCATCTGGAATTTGTAGCGATGGGCGTGCCGTAAGAAAGGGATCGTACCACATTGTCCACTAAAAGAAGTAGACATCTTAGTTTGGCTGGAAGATGGTCTTTCTTCTGCAGATGTTACTGTTGCTTTAACACCTACCCCATGGACACAACATTTTTTTCTCTTCACAACACGCCTGTTCCCCTTTCCACCAGCAGCAGGCCTTTTGCCACTCATTTTGGTGGTTACCTAATTGACAACTCTGGAGTTGTTTGCACAAAACACGATGGATGCAAAAAATTCTTAGTATTTTAACGCTGGTGGAGCTTTGTACAGTCATGGCCAAAAGTTTTGAGAATGACACAAATATTATATTTTCACATGATCTGCTGCCCTCTGGTTTTTATGTGTGTTTGACAGATGTTTTTATCACAGACAGAAATATAATAATTGCAAATATATGAGTAACAAAAGCTTATATTGACAGTTAGAATGAGTTAATGCAGCAAGTCAATATTTGCAGTGTTGACCCTTCTTCTTCAGGACCTCTGCAATTCTCCCTGGCATGTTCTCAATCAACTTCTGGACCAAATCCTGACTGATAGCAGTCCATTCTTGCACAATCAATGCTTTCATTTTGTCAGAATTTTTAGGTTTTTGTTTGTCCACCCGTCTCTTGATGATTGACCACAAGTTCTCAATGGGATTAAGATCTGGGGAGTTTCCAGGCCATGGACCCAAAATCTCTATGTTTTGTTCCCTAAGCCATTTAGTTATCACCTTTGCTTTATGGCAAGGTGCTCCATCATGCTGGAAAAGGCTTTGTTGATCACCAAACTGCTCTTGGAGGGTTGGGAGAAGTTGCTCTTGGAGGACATTCTGGTACCATTCTTTATTCATGGCTGTGTTTTTAGGCAAGACTGTGAGAGAGCCGATTCCCTTGGCTGAGAAGCAACCCCACACACGAATGGTTTCAGGATGCTTAACAGTTGGCATGAGACAACACTGGTGGTAGCGCTCACCTTGTCTTCTCCTAATGAGGCATTTTCCTGATGTCCCAAACAATCGAAAAGGGGATTCAACAGAGAAAATAACTTTACCCCAGTCCTCAGCAGTCCACTGCCTGTACCTTTTGCAGGATATCAGTCTGTCCATGATGTTTTTTCTGGAGAGAAGTGGCTTTTTTGCTGCCCTCCTTGAGACCAGGCCTTGCTCCAAGAGTCTTTGCCTCACAGTGCGTGCAGATGCACTCACACCTGCCTGCTGCCATTCCTGAGCAAGCTCTGCACTGCTGGTAGCCCGATCCTGCAGCTGAAACACTTTTAAGAGACGGTCCTGGCGCTTGCTGGTCTTTCTTGGGCGCCCTGAAGCCTTTTTGGCAACAATGGAACCTCTCTCCTTGAAGTTCTTGATGATGCGATAGATTGTTGACTGAGGTGCAATCTTTCTAGTTGCGATACTCTTCCCTGTTAGGCCATTTTTGTGATTGCAATGATGACTGCACGTGTTTCTTTAGAGATAACCATGGTTAACAGAAGAGAAACAATGATGCCAAGCACCAGCCTACTTTTAAAGTGTCCAGTGGTGTCATTCTTACTTAATCATGACAGATTGATCTCCAGCCATGTCTTCATCAACACCCACACCTGTGTTAATGGAGCAATCACTGAAAAGAGGTTAGCTGGTCCTTTTAAGGCAGGGCTGCAATGATGTTGAAATGTGTTTTGGGGGATAAAGTTCATTTTCTAGCCAAATATTGACTTTGCAAGTAATTGCTGTTAAGCTGATCACTCTTTATAACATTCTGGAGTATATGCAAATTGCCATTAGAAAAAGTGAAGCAGTAGACTTTGTAAAAATTAATATTTGTGTCATTCTCAAAACTTTTGGCCATGACTGTGTAGATGGCCTAATACATTGAGTACCACAGACTGCTACTATGCCCACAATTATATTACAGGCAAGATGCAGCAAAAAAATTATGAGTATTTCAACGCTGGTGGAGTTTTGTATAGATGGCCTAATAGAATGAGTACCACACACTGCTACTATGCCCATAATTATTCTATAGGCAAGATGCAGCAAAAAATTATGAGTATTTCAACGCTGATGGAGCTTTGTATAGATGGCCAAATAGAATGAGAACCACACACTGCTACTATGCCCAAAATTATTGTCCAGGCAAGATGCAGATAAAAATTCTTTTTTTTAATGCTGTAGGAGCTTTCTATAGATGGCCTAATAGAATGAGTACCACACACTGCTACTATGCCCAAAATTATTGTCCAGGCAGGATTCTCATGTGGAACATGTTCGGAGTGTATTCCGGATTTTGAAAGAAAATGCTTTGTATGTTAAGGAACCGAAATGTCTCTTTGGTGTACAAAAAAAATTGTTTTTGGGATTCATTTTGTCTCCCTCCACTATTGAAATGGACCTGGTCAAGGTTCAGGCCAGTTATGATTGGGTTCAGCCCACTTCTTTGAAGGCTCTTCAGAAATGTTTAGGTTTTGCTAATTTTTACCGTAAACTCATAAGTAATTTTTCTGGTATTGTGAAACCACTGACTGATTTGACCAAAAAAGGCGCTGATGTGGTGAATTGGTCTCCAGAGGCAGTTTCGGCGTTTCAGGAGCTTAAGCAGACATTCACTTCTGCTCCTGTTCTACGGCAACCTGATGTTTCTCTCCCATTTCAGGTGGAGATAGATGCTTCTGAGATTGGTGCAGGAGCCGTTTTGTCACAAAGAAATCCGGTAACCTCTAAGATTAACCCTTGTGCCTTCTTTTCTCGAAAATTTTCCCCATCTGAACATAATTATGATGTGGGGAATCAGGAATTATTGGCTATGAAGTGGGCGTTTGAAGAGTGGAGACATTTGTTGGAGGGAGCCAAACATCAAGTTGTGGTCCTTACCGACCACAAGAACTTGATCTATCTCGAATCAGCCAAGCGATTGAATCCTAGATAGGCTAGGTGGGCCTTGTTTTTCACGCGTTTTAATTTTGTGGTCTCCTTTCTTCCGGGCACTAAGAATATTAAGGCGGATGTCCTCTAGGAGTTTCTTTGCGGATTCTCTTGATGTGACTGAGCCTACTACCATTCTGAATGAGGGTGTGGTTCTTTCCGCTATCTCACCAGATTTGAGACTTGCCCTGGAGGAATTTCAGGAGGATAAACCTGAACGATGCCCTATGGGGAAATTGTATGCCCCCAACCAATGGAGGAGGAAAGTAATGTCTGAAATTCATTGCTCCGCGTTGGCTGGTCATCCCGGTATTTTTGGTACCAGAGATTTGGTGAGTCGGTACTTTTGGTGGCCTGCTTTATCTCATGATGTTAGGAATTTTGTGCAGTCCTGTGGGACTTGTTCTCGGTCCAAACTCTATTCTCGCTCTATAGAAAACTAGATCTGAACTGAAAAAGTAAGTTGATGTGTATGCAAAATGTAAATGCATATTAACACATGACCATTACACAGAAAACAGGCACAAAAAACAAAAGTCCAAAAATAATTTTTTTTTTTTGCAAAAATTGCATGAAGGTAGTAATAATTATAAGGGTATTTAGTAAACATAATTTTGATCAAAAGAATGTACAAGCCATCCCGCCACGTCAAGTCAACCCTTTGTGGGACAGTCCTACTCTAATATTAAAAACCTTTCCACTTGTCAAGTGACGTAAATGTGAACAAGGCAGAGGGACTGAACCCACCAGTTGAAGCATAGGCCAGACAGGATGGATTTCTTTTGTGCCTGTTTTCTATTCTCGCTCTAGTGGATTGTTAGTTCCACTACTGGTGCCCTCGTGGCCATGGACAAATAGCTCAATGGATTTTATTTCCGACCTTCCTGTCTCTCTGGGAATGACTGTTATCTGGGTGGATCTGTGATAGATTTTCCAAAATGGTCCATCTTGTACCACTGCCGAAGTTGCCATCGTCTTCCGAGTTGGTGCCTTTGTTTTTTCAGCAGGTGGTTCATTTGCACGGCATTCCAGAGAACATTGTGTCTGACAGAGGAGTCCAGTTTGTTTCCAGATTTTGTAGAGCCTTTTGTTCTAAACTGGGAATTCTATTGTCCTTCTCCTCTGCATTTCACCCTCAGACCAATGGGCAGACTGAGAAAGCAAACCAGACTTTGGAAACTTATTTGAGATGTTTTGTGTCTGCTGATCAAGATGACTGGATCCCTTTTTTGCCCTTGGCTGAATTTGCTCTAAATAACAGGGCTAGTTATGCCACTTTGATGTCCACTTTTTTCTGCAACTTTGGGTTTCATCCTCGGTTTTCTTCAGGGCAGGTGGAGGCTTCAGCCTGTCCTGGTCCTGATTCTATGGTAGAGAGAATGCAGCAGATTTGGAATCAAGTAGTGGATAAGTTGTCTCACTCTCAGGAGAAGGCCCAATGGTTTGCCAACCGGCATAGGACTGATGGTCCCCGGTTTAAAGTAGGTGACATGGCTTGGTTGTCCTCTAAAAATATTCCTATGAAGGTTGCATCTCCAAAATTTAAGCCAAGGTTCATTGGACCTTATAAGATTTTGGAAATCCTTAATCCCGTTTCTTTCCGTTTGGCTCTTCCAGGAACGATCAAGATTCACAACGTCTTTCATAAATCCTTGTTGAAAACGTTTGTTGAGCCAGTAGTTCCCATGACTGCGCCTCCTGATCCTGTATTGTTTAAGGGCAATCTGGAGTATAAAGTATAGAAAGTATTGGATTCTTGTCAGGCTAGATGGAGACTCCAGTACTTGGTCAAGTGTAAAGGTTATGTTTAGGAGGATAATTCTTGGGAGTTTGCTTCTGACATTCATGCCGAGAGATTGGTTCGCACCTTTCACCGGGCCCATCCTGATCGGCCTGGTGGCTTGGTTGAGGGTTCGGTGACCCCTCCTCAAGGGGGGGTACTGTTGTGAACACTTTTGATCTGGCTTCTGAGTTTGGGCTCCCTCTGGTGGTTGCTGCTGGTAATGGAACTGGTCTGGCTGACAGAAGTCAAACACCTGAAGAGGATGATTGGAGATCAGTTGTTACTGACTGGAGAGATTTAAAAGTGAGCAGCCTTCTCTTAAGGTACTGCCACACTAAGCAATCCCGCTAGCGATCTCGTTAGCGTTGCATACTAATGAGATCGCTAGCGGGATTGTTTCTATATCGCTAAATGCTGCCGCATTTAGCGATATAGTTAACGACGCTATCGCCGTTAGCGATCTTCTTAACGACTTTAGCGGTACAAAAGTACCGCTAAATCGCTAAGAAAAGGTGCCACACAGCGATAAGATACTTACCCAGCGGGAGCTCCAGCGATGAAATAGGGTCCGGAGCGATTCCAGCGACGAGCGAGATCACAGCAGGAAGCTCGTCGCTGGAAGCTGCCGCACTGAACAATATCGCTAACGGGATCGCTAAATAGTGACGTTTTTTAGCGATCCCGTTAGCGATATTGTTTAGTGTGGCATACCCTTTAGTGGTTGCCGGTGATTTGTTCTTCTTCCTGAGCCTTCTGGAAGTCTGCTTGCTCCCTGCTGTGTCCTGCATCTTTCAGATAAGTTATTTGTCTGTTTTACTCTGTGGCATTTTTGCTTTTCTCTGTTCTCTGCCTTGCTGGTGTGAATTCAGCCGGGTTCCCTGTTGGGACCTGTGCTGGACTCTAATTTCCTTTGCCACAGCTTATATCAGTCTTTTCTGTATTTCTAGTCCCCAGTTATTTCATTATCTGTTGTTTTGCGTCAAGTTCACACCAGAGTTCTGATTTAGTGGGTGAGAGGTCGTGTCGCCTCAGTATTTTCGCATATCAAACGTGTTGTAATTTTTCTTAGGGTTTTTGCGAGATTGCGACAGTATCCTTTCCTGTCCTGTTCTATCCAGACAGTTTGAGCTCCAGTATTTGCTCACTCTATTTTCTGCCTGTGTTTTGTACTTCATCTGTCTCACTGGCAATATATGTTTGGGGGCTATCTATTCCTTTGGGGCTCTACTCCGGGGCAGTTTAGCTTTCCCCTTTCTATCAATAGGCTTAGTTAACTCTTTGGCTGTGTCGAGGCATCTAGGGCTTCGTAGGTACGTCCCACGGCTAATTCTAGTTGTGTTGTCAGTTTAGGGGTCTGCAATCCGCTAAGTTACCAACCTCTCTGGGTGTCTGGTTGCCTAGCCTATTTCTCTGTTATCCTCCTCGGTTACCGAATCATAACACCTGGGGTAACGCCAAAAGTTGGAGCACAGTATCATAGGTGACACTAGGCCTTTAAAAGACCTGCTTCAGAGCAATCAAAAAATGCGAGACGCTCTGCACCACTTGATCATTGCACTCCCACAGTGGCCTTGCCCACTCCAACGCTCTGTCCATCAATAGGAAAACCACGAATCCCTCTTTAGCCCGCTCAGATGGGAAACGTGACACCAGCAGCTCCAAATGTATAGCACACTAGTTCATGAATCCCCTACAGGTTTTACTGTCACCTGTGAACTTATCGGGCAGAGGGAGATGAGGGAAGGACGGAACAGAGGTGGCAGCGGACACGCGAGAAGCAGCTTCAGAGGCTGAATGAGACGCTACTGCGGTAACATCCACTGTTGAGGTTGTGCACTCAAGAGCAGACAACCTTCCCTCCAGCTGCTGGATGTACCGCTGTAACCGCTGCTCGTCCACCATTGCTAGCCAGACCCTGGTGCTAAGATTCTGTTAGGGTGGGCGGATCACACTTTATTAATGACTTTTATTTAGTGCGATCGCAACCCGGGGTCCACCGTGCAGAGATGAAAACCTGCTGCTAGCGAATAATGGTGGAGCAGAGCGGTGAGCGATCACCTGGAACACGCGGGTTTAAACGTCACCCCGTGTGGAGTGAGCACGGGTCACCCTATTCTGATAGCTTCTCAGAGAAGAGACCAGCCGAGGAGTACCAACTCAGAAAATGGCTGACTGGCAACAAAAATAAACTAACTACGTTAGCACCACTGCGTGGCACGAAAATAAGAGCTACAAGCTCAGCTGGCCGCAGAGGGGTAGTAAAAGGTGTGTGCCAAAGCACGTGGTTTGACTGTGCCCTGTAAACAGCTAGTGCTAAGCAGCACACGTGGCTGAAACAGGCGCTAGGTCAAGCCGAGGAAAAACCTGTCTCTCTAAGGAAAACTGGACATTCACACACGCTGAAAGAGCGGCAGAGTCTCGGCCCAAACACACGTGCACACACAGAGTGGTAGCATATCCACTCACACACACGCAAACACAAATGTGACGGGCGCCCCAAAGATCCTTTTACAGACTGCGCCTAAGTCCAGTCACACAGGATTTTGCTTGCTGACCAATCTGGAGCCGGCACAGGACCTGAACAGCTGATGGCCGACCACCAATGAGAGGTCACCTCACGAGCATGCTCAGTAGAGTGAATCTTGGCCTTAGTCTCAGGAATGGCCACTCGCCTCTGTCTATTGCTAGTTACCATAGTTGAACCTGGAGAGGCAGTGGTAACAATACGCACAGCCCGAGTCTGAGCAAGACGCCGAGACCAACGTCTCTGCTGAGCAGCATCTGCCGTGGTCGGAACTGAATGGGAGACCACAGGAGAAGACAAGGCTTGAGATCTCCCCTGTGCAGTGAGAGAATCCTGACGCCTAACACCAACCAGTAATTAGTGTTGATCTAAATGCGAACTACGCTAGGGTTACAGGAAAGGCAGCGAAACATAAACTTAGCCATGTGTGCGAGACTGCCAACAGCCAAGACGTCCCTGTCCCCACTAAGAGGATGTATCACGAACACAGCACTGCACTTGCTCACTGAGCCAGTGCGCGTGTCCTGAATAAGACAGACTGCACTCAAAGATACCTGTGGAGCGGGGCAGTAGTGGTGAAGATGCGTGCTTCAGACTAACAGGACCCTAAGCACGTGACTGCCAAGGGGCGGCGCCGGCCACAGGTCTCTCAGAGAAGGCAGTAACAGACAGAGATTGTTTCAGGCCAGAGGACCTTAAGCATGTGACTGCTGATGGGCGTGGCCTAAGCTCCAGAGAGCTATGAGCAGAAGGAAAACTCCTAGAAGGGTAACTACGGGACAGAGTTACCAAGGGGCATAGACAAAACGGATAGTCAGGATAGCCAGGTCATACACAGAGGGAGCAACGCAGTACAAGTGGAGCAGGCAGAGAATAACCAGAACGTAGCCAAGGGATCAGAAAACCAGAACGGGCAAATACACAGTACCAAGACAGTAGACAAACTCACAACGAAGAGACGGACCGGGTCAAAACCAAACAAGCAACAAGATCAGGCACAAGGCACAGGCACACAGGAGGTCAACTAACTCAGCCGAGGGCAGGAGTATAACTGACACCAGACCTAAGTCAATTGGCAACTAAATAGCCGCCCTCTGCCAGAGAGAGGCTGAAACCATTAACCCCAGTCTGACCAGGACGGGGCAAAGACAAAACCCCGTCCTGGGTCATGACAGTACCCCCCTCTCAACGGTGGGCCACCGGACCCCCGGGTTTCTCAGGACACCTGGCATGAAAGGCCCGGACCAACTGATCCGCATGAACAGATCGGGCAGGAACCCACGACCGGTCCTCTGGACCGTAGCCTTTCCAATGTATCAGATACTGAAGAGCACGACGGACAAACCTAGAGTCAAGAATTCATTCCACCTCGTACTCAGACTGCCCATCTACCAAAACCGGTGGTGGGGAAGACAACGATCCTTCCCTACAGGACCCCACAGGTTTCAAAAGGGCCCTATGGAAAACGTTGGGAATCCGTAGAGACGGAGGGAGACGCAACCGAAATGCCACCGGGTTAACTGCTTCCGTAATTTCATAAGGACCAATAAATTTAGGTCCAAGTTTCGCAGAGGGGACCTTGAGCCTTATATTCCTAGTAGATAACCATACCTTATCCCCAACCTGGAACACTGGCCCACAGACCGTTTTTTGTCAGCAAAAAACTTATATTTAGACTGAGCCTTCGTAATGTTCCTTTGGATCTCCTGCCATAACTCCCCCAACCGCTGTATTGTCCCATCCGCCCCAGGACACCCAGAGTCCAAACGGGAGAACTCCCCAAAATGTGGATGAAACCCATAATTGCAGAAAAAGGGAGATGTGCCCGTAGACTGGTTAGTGTGGTTGTTAAACGCGAACTCAGCCAAAGGTAACGCAGTACACCAATCATCCTGTCGGGCTGAGGTCAGGCAACGCAGGATTTGCTCTAAAGACTGATTGGTCCGCTCAGTCTGCCCATTAGTCTCTGGATGATAAGCGGATGAAAAAGACAGATCAATACCCAACCTCTTACAAAATGCCC
This sequence comes from Oophaga sylvatica, assembly GCA_033576555.1. Taxonomy (NCBI): domain Eukaryota; kingdom Metazoa; phylum Chordata; class Amphibia; order Anura; family Dendrobatidae; genus Oophaga; species Oophaga sylvatica. Next base: position 69,787,611 of record JARQOD010000004.1, on the reverse strand, counting down.
TCCAAAATCTGGAAACAAATTGTACCCCCCTATCAGACACCACATTCAATGGTACCCCATGCAACCGCACCACATGCTCAACAAACAATCTGGACAACGTTTCTGCATTAGGTAAAGCCGACAAGGGTACAAAATGTGCTTGTTTACTAAACCTGTCCACCACTACCCAAATGACAGTATTACCCTTGGAAGGAGGAAGGTTGGTGATAAAATCCATGGACAAATGGGTCCATGGTCTATCAGGAATTGGCAGTGGCACCAATTCCCCGGTCGGCCGGTTATGGGGGGGTTTCGCACGGGCACATACCCCACAAGCAGACACAAATTCCCCAACATCAGAGGCTAAAGAAGACCACCAGAATATCCTAGAGATGGCCCTCCGGGTAGCCGAGATTCCAGGATGTCCACCCAGAACTGAGTCGTGGAATTCCCAAAGGACCCTGAGACGAAATTGAACTGGTACAAAAAGTTTATCCACCGGCTTAGCCGGAGGGGCAAGAGACTGAGCTTCCCGAATCTCCTGCTCCAACCCAGCAGAAACAACTGCCACCACCACCCCAGGCTGAAGAATGGAGGATGGAGGTTCGGGGGGAGACACCGGATCCAGACTGCGTGACAAGGCATCAGCCTTGACATTTTTGGATCCTGGCCGAAAAGTGATGGAGAACTGGAATCTGGAAAAAAAAAGCGACCATCTTGCCTGTCTAGGAGTCAACCTTTTAGCAGACTCAATGTAAGCTAGGTTCTTGTGGTCCGTAACCACGGTAATAGGATGGACAGCACCCTCCAAAAAATGCCTCCATTCTTCAAAGGCCAACTTCACGGCCAGAAGTTCTCGATTCCCAACATCATAGTTTCTCTCCGCAGGAGAGAATTTCTTAGAGAAAAAGGCACAGGGTCTCAAATTAGTCAAAGTGGCGGGTCCCTGGGACAACACTGCCCCCACCCCCACCTCCGAGGCGTCCACCTCAACAATAAATGGTTCAGACGGGTCCGGTTGAATAAGAACCGGAGCAGACATGAAACATTTTTTTAAGAACTGAAACGCCGCCACCGCTGCGGCTGACCAATTCTTGACATCAGCCCCCTTTTGAGTCAGATCTGTGAGAGGTTTAACTACCTGCGAGAACCCCCTTATAAACTTGCGATAGTAATTTGCGAATCCTAAGAAACGCTGCAGAGCCTTCAAATCACGAGGTTGTACCCAATCAACAATGGCCTGCACCTTATTAGGATCCATGCGATACCCCTCAGCAGACACAATGAACCCCAGAAATGACAGTTCCTGAACGAAGAATGAACATTTCTCTAGCTTAGCAAAGAGACAGTTCTCCCGGAGCCTTTGGAGAACTGCCCGAAGATGATCATTGTGAGTTTGTTTATCAGGCGAGTAGATAAGAATGTCATCCAAATACACAACCATAAAACGCCCAATAAAGTCAGAGAACACATGATTAATAAAATTTTGGAAGACTGCTGGTGCGTTGGTCAGACCGAAAGGCATGACCAAGTTTTCAAACAACCCTTCAGTAGTGAGAAAAGCAGTCTTCCACTCATCCCCCTCCCGGACCCGGATAAGGTTATATGCCCCCCGCAGATCCAATTTCGAAAACCACTTAGCCCCAGACAACTGGTTGTACAAATCAGGAATAAGTGGGAGGGGGTAAGTATTTCTCACAGTTATCTTATTTAACTCTCGAAAATCGAGGCATGGGTGCAAACCACCGTCTGTTTTCTTAACGAAAAAGAACCCCGCCGCCATGGGGGAAACAGAAGGACGAATGTGTCCCTTACGAAGGCTCTCGGAAATGTATTCTTTCATAGCAGCCCGCTCGGGACCCGAGAGGTTATACAAGCGGGCCTTGGGCAATTTAGTACCTGGAACCAGGTCAATGGCACAATCAAATGGGCGGTGTGGTGGTAAAACTTCAGCCTCTTTTTCAGAGAAAACGTCCGCATAGTCCTTCAGGTACTCCGGAATACCTTCCAGACCAACGACGACACAGACACAGTAGCAAGACATCTTTCAGAACAATTAGATCCCCATTTAACAATATCACGGGAATCCCAGTCAATAATCGGGTTATGCCGTTGCAACCAGGGAAACCCTAACACCAGGCCAGCAGAGAGGTTATCCAAAACAAAACATGACATACGCTCCTGGTGAAGGGCCCCCACCCTGAGGGTGAATTCTTCAGAGACAAAATGGACACCGTCCTTGGTGAGAGGTGTAGAATCAATGGCCATTATTTTTATAGGAGTCTCCAACCTAACTGTCCCTAATCTACAGCTGGCCACCAGCTTAGAGTCAATCAGGTTCAAGGATGACCCACAGTCCACAAAAGCTGAAGTAAGGAAAAAGCAGTTCTTCACACCAAGTTCCACCTTTAACAGTATCTTAGAAAATGAAGGAAAGGGTACCTGAGAGTCTGAGTGACCTCCACGATGATCACCCAGACTCAGTCGCTTGTTAGTCGGTGGGCAGGAGGGACAGTTCTTTTTCCAATGTCCAGGATCACCGCAGTAAAAACACAGCTTTTCTAAATGCCTCCGTCTCCTTTCTTTCTCTTTGAGGTCGATGGCTCCCATCTCCATGGACTCCAATACAGGACTGGCTCCCCTTCCACTGGAGAAAAATGGTGTCTCAACCTGCATCACACTTCTCGCCCGCAGCCTGCGATCCATTCGGACGGCCTGCGTCATGGCGTCCTCTAGAGAATCAGGCGGAGGGTGAAGTGCCAAGGCATCTTTCAGACGTTCAGACAGGCCTCTACGGAACAAGCCCCGGAGGGCGGCATCATCCCAACAGACCTCAGCAGCCCAGCGTCTGAACTCTGAGCAAAACCACTCGGCTGAGTGCTTCCCCTGACATACACTCATCACCATGTCCTCAGCCATCAGCACTCGATCAGGCTCATCATAAATATGCCCCAGGGCCTCAAAAAATGCATCCACAGTCATTCTCTCAGGGGCAGTGGTAGGAAGGGAAAAAGCCCAAGCCTGGGGGGCTCCCCTTAACAGAGACATAATGACCCCCACCCTCTGACTTTCATCCCCAGAAGAGTGCGGTCTTAAAGAAAAAAAAAGCTTACAGCCCTCTTTGAAAACTTTACATTCCTTTCTATCTCCGGAAAAGGTATCTGGTAATTTAACCGGGGGCTCTGGGGAAACTAATGTAACATCTTGAACCCCTGTCCCATGAGCACCAGATGATAAAGCCCCCTGCACAGTGTCAGCCATCAGCTGCTGAGACTGAGACAGAGCTCGTTGTTCCTCATTCAGTTTCTGAGACATCTGAGTCAGGTGCTTTACCTGCTCAGAAAGGGCATACATAGGATCCATAACACACACAGGAAGAAAAAAAAAAAAGGTAGCGGTCAGTTATAATATCACGAACACCGCACTGCACTTGCTCACTGAGCCAGTGCGCGTGTCCTGAATAAGACAGACTGCACTCAAAGATACCTGTGGAGCGGGGCAGTAGCGGTGAAGATGCGTGCTTCAGACTAACAGGACCCTAAGCACGTGACTGCCAAGGGGCGGCGCCGGCCACAGGTCTCTCAGAGAAGGCAGTAACAGACAGAGATTGTTTCAGGCCAGAGGACCTTAAGCACGTGACTGCTGATGGGCGTGGCCTAAGCTCCAGAGAGCTATGAGCAGAAGGAAAACTCCTAGAAGGGTAACTACGGGACAGAGTTACCAAGGGGCATAGACAAAACGGATAGTCAGGATAGCCAGGTCATACACAGAGGGAGCAACGCAGTACAAGTGGAGCAGGCAGAGAATAACCAGAACGTAGCCAAGGGATCAGAAAACCAGAACGGGCAAATACACAGTACCAAGACAGTAGACAAACTCACAACGAAGAGACGGACCGGGTCAAAACCAAACAAGCAACAAGATCAGGCACAAGGCACAGGCACACAGGAGGTCAACTAACTCAGCAGAGGGCAGGAGTATAACTGACACAAGACCTAGGTCAATTGGCAACTAAATAGCCGCCCTCTGCCAGAGAGAGGCTGAAACCATTAACCCCAGTCTGACCAGGACGGGGCAAAGACAAAACCCCGTCCTGGGTCATGACAGGATGACTGTCAATCTTCTGCTCCTCATCCTTGTCTTTCTCCTCAACCTCCCTCTTCGCCTTGTCTTCAGGCCTTCCACACTGAATAGATGGGATGAAGGTGGTGTAGGTAGTACCGTCTTTAGCGCAGGTAACCAGATACTGTTCCTCCTCCTCCTTATTATCACCCAATCCGCATTGAGAAGATGAGATGAGGCTGGGCTGTGTAGCATCACCCTGTATGGCTTCTTGCTCCATCTCAACTTGCTCCGCCTGCAAAGCCTCCTCTTTATTTGTGACCAGTGAGCATTTCAGTAGAAAGAGAAATGGGATGGTGACACTGATTATGGTGTCATTGCTGCTCACCACCTTGGTCGAGTTCTCAAAGTTTTGAACAATCACACAAATGTCGGACATCCATGCCCACTCATCAGCTTTTACTGTATGTGCGGAGACTGATCGGAATACCAATGGGCATGTTACAGCAGGTATTGAACTACTGCCCTCTGCTGCTCACAAAGTCTTGCCAACATATGTAACATTGAGTTCCAACACGTGGTGAAATTGCACACCAGTCGGTGAGGTGGAAGTTGCAAACGCTGCTGCAGCACTGCCAGGGCAGTGGCAGCTGTAGTTGACTTGCGGAAATGGGCACACTTGCAACGTACTTTCACAAGTAGCTTAGACAGATCTGGGTAGGTTTTGAGAAACCACTAAGTTGAGCACGTGGGCCAGGCATTCTACATGTGCGAGGTTGCTAAACTACAGAGCTACTACCAGGTTCCGGCCATTTTCACACACAACCATGCCTGGTTTTAGATTCAGGGGAGACAGTTACACATCAGTCTGGTCTGTTAGACCTTTCAGTAACTCTGCGGCGCAGTGCGGTTTGTCGCTGAAGCAGATTAGCTTCAACAGACCCTTTTGCCACTTGGCTGAGGCAGTGCTGCAGTGCTTCCAGCTTATGACTGTTGTTGACGTTTCTGAGATGAAGAGTGAAGAGGAGGAGATGCAGGAACTGCTGTAGGCTGTAGAAGGTGGGAGAAACCCTGATTGAACCAGGGCCCACAATCCTCAGTGTCGGTAGCATGTGTCCCGTCCCAGGGTCCGACTGGGTCCCAGCTTCCACAATGTTCACCCAGTGTGCCATCAGGGAAATGTAGCATCCCTGGCCACAAGCACTTGTCAACGTGTCCATGGTAAAGTGGATCTTCCCAGTATCTTCATTGGTCAGGGTGTAAGGTTCTGTGTACATGTTCCTGAAACTCAGTTTGTTCGTCAGCCATTTTACTTTCTGTCTTGCTGCAGTTATCTTGCCCTCAGTCAAAATGGAGTTTCCAGCTTGCATGTTCCCGCCCTGATTCTCTCCTTTTGCTTCTTAAGCAGCCACAGCTGAGCAATCAGTGCTTCAGAATCTAGCCTGCAGTGAACCTGTGACCTGACCCCTGAAGCCTTGGACCTTGTACTCCAGCTATTCCTACTGAGGAACTCTGAAGCACTTGTGGACTCTGAACCCTGCTCTTTGAAAGACCCACGTTTGCATGGACTTACGGTAACAGAGAAGAAGATCCTGAACCTGTTGTGGAGAGTGATTGCTGAGCTTAGATTACTCTGGCCTGCTGTGTCTCCTGCTTCTGTGTCTGCAAACTGTGTGACTATTTTTGCCAACTTGTATGAAGTAATACAAGACTTTCTATATCAAACCTGTGTCTCATGTATTTTCATAGCACCCAAGCACAAGACGCTATATGAACTGTATTACATACATTACAAGATTCTGAAGCCAAACGTTAGTGTCTGCTGGGTCTGGAAAGGCTGTGTCTGCTGTAACTCTGGATATCGGATGTCCGGTTGTACTTTCTGTGATGACAGTGGTTGTGACTTCTCACAACCATTCCAGGTGAGCAATTCCCTTAAGTGTTTTTTTTTTTTATGCAGTGTTACCACAGGTAAACACTATTGTTTTTTTTTTTCTTTTCTCTTTTTTGTTGCTGTAACTGTGGATATCAGATGTCCGGGTGAACTTTCTGTGATGATAGTGGTTGTGACTTCTCACAACCATTCCAGGTGAGCAGTTCCCTTAATTTTTTTTTTCTCTCTGCAGTGTTACCACAGGTAAACACTATTGTTTTTTTGTTTTTTTTTTCTCCTCTCCTCTTCTTCCAGTACTCCTGTCCTAAAAGATCTGGAAAATGGAGGCCCGCATAAAGGAACTTTGCGGAGTGACTGATAATATCCTTGCAGATTTGCAGAATATAAGGACCCGTTTTACAAACCTACAGGACCTCACTAATCACAATTTGCAAGTGTTTGGACAGACTGCCCAGGATTTGCGAGCCAGGATTGAGGTTCTAGAGGAGCGAGTCCAGGCTCCTGCCGTAGCCCCGAGTTCTGGGATTCCCAAGTTGCCCCCTTTTCGTTTTGGCGGTGAACGTGAGAAATTCAGGGGATTTATTAATCAATGCAATCTTTTTTTTTCTGCACATGCTTCACAATTTCCCACTGAACAATCTAAGGTGCTTACTATAATTATGTTGCTTACCAACAAGGCTTTGATGTGGGCAAACCCTCTGATTGAGACTGAGGATGATTGTTTGAATCACCTTGATGCTTTTATTTCAGCCATGGGGCAGGTGTTTGATGACCCCAATCGAGGTGCAACAGCTGAAGCAGCCATGTTAGCTTTGCGCCAAGGTAAGCACTCGGTAGCTGAATATGCCTTGGATTTCAGGAGATGGGCCCTTGATACCACCTGGGACAGTTCCGCCAAAAAATCTATTTTTCGAAAGGGGTTATCTCCACTGATTAAGGATGAACTTGCTCGTGCCGACCCTCCCACTGCGTTAGGTGACTTTATTAACTACTGCATCCGTATTGATACTCGTCTGACTGAACGCAGGCAAGAGAGATGGTTCGAAAGCAATCGCACTAACCTTTTCCTACCTTCCTCTCCAGCTAAGGAACCTTTGAGTAGGATTACACGGGAACCTGAACCCATGCAGGTAGACTCTTTACAACGACGGGTTAGTGATGCACGCAAGGAACATCGTTTTAAGGAGAATCTATGTTTCTATTGTGGTAAGTCAGGGCACTTCATTATAAACTGCCCCAGCCGTTCTCGTAAGACTACTGCAGCACTCATTCATTGTGAGTGTTGCGATAGGGGATCTGTCAGGTCCGAGCCTCAGGCTCCAGAGAGATCTGCAGCAACAGATTTTGATTTCTCGGACTTAAACTCCGTTACCTCTGAGGACGTTGACTGTGTAAACGCTGCCATTTTTCAAGTTTCCTCAGCGGTGTCCCAGCTGAGTTGTAAGAAAAACAATTCTCATTGCTTTCTTTCCATCAAACTCTGGGTTGACTCAGCTTGGGTGTCTAGCTCTGCTATGATCGACTCAGGGGCAAGTGGAAATTTTATGGATGTCTCCTTTGCTCTGAAACAGGGGATACGTTCAGTGAAGAAGGCTACTCCAGTACAGATGGAAACTGTGGATGGCTCCCTGCTGACCTCTGGACCAGTGGATCAGGAAACAGAGCCTTTGAGGGTTCTTATGGGTAAAGATCATCAAGAGAAACTGTCCTTTATGCTTATCTCTTCTCCCCACTTTCCCATTATTCTAGGGCTACCATGGCTGCAGGCTCAGAATCCTACCATTAACTGGGAGACCAAGGAATTACACTTTCCAGAGAAACAGATGAGTCCAAAAGTTTCAGCTTGTTCTGTTCCTAAAGGAACCATGTCAGTCCCTGAACTACCAGCTGTATACCAGGACTATGTGGATTTATGTGACAAGAAGAACGCTGACCAGCTTCCTCCTCACCGTCCATATGATTGTCCAATTGAATTATTGCCTGGAGCAGAGATACCTTTTGGTAAGATCTACCCCCTGGCGGGGCCCGAGCTAAAGGCTTTAAAGGATTACATAGACGAAAATCTAGCCAAGGGCTTCATACGCCCCTCTTCATCTCCTGCAGGTGCACCCATCTTCTTTGTAAAGAAGAAAGATGGATCTCTGAGACCATGCGTAGACTATAGGGAACTCAATAAGGTTACTATTAGTAACCGTTATCCATTGCCTTTAATCCCTGAGTTATTGGAGAGAGTGCGACATGCCAAAATTTTCTCTAAACTAGATCTTCGTGGGGCCTATAACTTAGTCCGTATTAGACCTGGGGATGAATGGAAGACTGCATTCAGGTCACGCTATGGACACTTTGAATATCTAGTTATGCCTTTTGGTCTGAGTACCGCCCCAGCCACTTTCCAGCACTTGGTGAATGACATCTTCAGGGATCTCCTAGATACATTCGTGGTAATTTATTTGGATGATATTCTAATTTTTTCTAACTCCACAGAGGAACATCATGGACATGTGAGAATGGTCTTGGAACGTCTAAGACAAAATCATCTTTACATCAAACTTGAAAAGTGTGAATTCCATAAGACCGAAATTCAATTTCTGGGGTATGTACTGTCTACACAAGGAATTAGTATGGATGGAAGCAAAACCCAAGCCATCAAGGATTGGCCAAGTCCTAGAAATGTGAAGGAGGTACAGCGCTTCATCGGGTTTGCCAACTTCTATAGACGTTTCATTAGAAATTTCTCTGAGGTAGTGTCACCTATCACCCAACTTACCCGGAAAGAGTCTAGGTTCTCCTGGACTCCCCAAGCCCAGGAAGCATTTTCCCGTCTAAAAGATAAATTTACCACTGCACCTATCCTAGTACATCCCAACCCCGAGCTTGCCTTCATAATAGAGGTGGATGCTTCAGACTGTGCCGTTGGAGCTATACTCTCTCAGAGAACAGGTGAGAAGAATGTCTTGCATCCCTGTGCCTTCTTTTCCCAGCAGTTGTCTTCGGCTGAGAGGAACTACGATGTGGGCAATAGAGAGTTGTTGGCCATTATTGCCGCCTTCAAAGAATGGAGACACCTTCTTCAGGGAGCTGCACAGCAAATAGTCGTCCTGACAGACCATCGTAACCTTGAGTTTATCAGGTCGGCTAAGTGCCTGACTCCTCGCCAGGCTCGCTGGAATCTTTTCTTAAACCAATTTAATTTTATCATTTCTTACAGACCAGGATCGCGCAATGGAAAGGCTGATGCACTCTCTAGGATTTACTCAGCAGAGACACGTCCAATTACTCCTCCTAAGACTATTCTTCCTGACTCTAGATTCCTAGGAGTAATTCATAATCAAGACCTACTTAAGGACATCAAGGAAGCATACCATGCGGATTCCTTTTTGGCACAACCCCCAAGGGACGTAAGTCTTGTCTTTAAGAATGGTGTGTGGATTCAGGGACAACGCCTGTATATTCCTGAAGCAGTCAGATTGAGAGTATTGCAACTCATTCACGATTCCAAGATAGCTGGGCATAGAGGAATTCTAAAGACACAGGAATTTCTTTCTCGTTTCTTTTGGTGGCCCACTTGCAGGAAGGATGTTTTAAACTATGTCACTTCATGTGAAGTTTGTGCAAGATGCAAAACACCTCGCTCCTCACCAACTGGTCTGTTACAGCCTCTTCCCACCCCGTCCCGCCCGTGGGGATCCATTTCTATGGACTTCATTGTGGAGTTACCAACCTCTCAAGGGAAGAACACCATTCTAGTGGTGGTTGACCGTCTAACAAAGGCAGCTCATTTTATTCCTTGTGTCGGCTTACCCACTGCAAAACAGACATCAGATCTGATGATTAAAGATGTGTTTCGCTTACATGGAGTACCGGATGAGGTTATTTCGGATCGAGGGGTGCAATTCACTTCTAGGTTTTGGCAAAATTTCTGTGCAGCATTGGACATTAAAGTAAACCTTTCTTCTGCTTTTCATCCCCAGACTAATGGACAGACCGAACGAACCAATCAAACCCTGGAGCAGTATCTCCGCTGCTTTATCTGCCACCTACAGGATGATTGGGTGGATCTACTTCCATTAGCTGAGTTCTCGTATAACAACTCTCAGAGTGCCTCCACTAAGCAGTCTCCTTTTTACTCTAATCTAGGTTATCATCCTAACATTCTACCACGATTTCCCATAGAAACGCCTTTACCAGCAGTGGCTGAAAGAATCACGTCTTTACAGAAGAATATGGATCTTCTAAAGGAGAATCTGGAATCGGCTCAGGAAAGGTACAAGAAAGCAGCAGATAAATTTCGTAAACCTGCACCAGCTTTCAAGGTAGGAGACTTGGTCTGGCTGTCAACCAGAAATCTTAAGTTAAGGATTCCATCGTCTAAGCTGGGACATAAGTACATTGGACCTTATAAAATCAGTAAAATTATAAGTGCCGTTGCTTGTCGTCTTCAACTGCCCAGAACTATGAGAATCCACCCTGTCTTTCATGTATCCCTACTAAAGGCTGCGACACCCAATACGTTTCCTGGACGTTCTTCTCCTTGCCCTGACCCAGTGCTAGTCGATGGTCAGGAAGAATTTGTGGTGGAAAGGATTTTAGATTCCAGGTTGTATAGAAATCAGTTACAATATCTGATTAAATGGCAGGGCTACCCAGTGGAGGACAACTCATGGGAACCAGTCAATAACGTTAATGCTCCTCGCTTGCTCCGTCAGTTTCATCAGAGGTACCCACACAAGCCTGGTCTGAGGTCATCCGGAGGTTGTCCTAAGGGGGGAGTAATGTAAGGTTCTGTGTACATGTTCCTGAAACTCAGTTTGTTCGTCAGCCATTTTACTTTCTGTCTTGCTGCAGTTATCTTGCCCTCAGTCAAAATGGAGTTTCCAGCTTGCATGTTCCCGCCCTGATTCTCTCCTTTTGCTTCTTAAGCAGCCACAGCTGAGCAATCAGTGCTTCAGAATCTAGCCTGCAGTGAACCTGTGACCTGACCCCTGAAGCCTTGGACCTTGTACTCCAGCTATTCCTACTGAGGAACTCTGAAGCACTTGTGGACTCTGAACCCTGCTCTTTGAAAGACCCACGTTTGCATGGACTTACGGTAACAGAGAAGAAGATCCTGAACCTGTTGTGGAGAGTGATTGCTGAGCTTAGATTACTCTGGCCTGCTGTGTCTCCTGCTTCTGTGTCTGCAAACTGTGTGACTATTTTTGCCAACTTGTATGAAGTAATACAAGACTTTCTATATCAAACCTGTGTCTCATGTATTTTCATCGCACCCAAGCACAAGACGCTATATGAACTGTATTACATACATTACACAGGGCTTGGCTGATGTTATGGGATGTGCTTGTGTAAGGCGGGGATGGCACACTGGGAGAAATAGTGGTGGCTGGAGATAATTTGATAAAGAACACCTCGAGCGTTTGAAACGCGTAACTATATCTTGCCATGTGAACTTTACCTTGGCCATGTTTTTTTTAAAAGGCAATTTCTAATACATTTTTGGATTCAAAAAAGCTGGAACACATTGTCTTTTTCTCATTCACTGTGGGCCAATGTCTGGGTGTGCAATTTATCAGCTTCTGTGGGATAAATGTGGAAACATGCTCTGTGGGTGAAATTTGGTATTACCTTCTGTGGGGGTACTGTGCCCAAAAACCTCTGTGTCCTTTGCAGTCATATCTTTACGAGTAATATGCCTAAAAAATAATTTTACTATACCTTTGTGGCAGGGCCTAAAGCCCATTAAATGATTTAACTACTCATTCCAATTACTGATCCTCTAAATCATGGATGGCTGTTCGGTCTTGCAATATCAGCTGCTGAGAAGTGGTTAATTTGCTTGACTGCTGTCTCTCTTGGATGTGGTACATGTTTATAAGGTTGCGTCTTTGAAATATAAACCTGATTCTACGTTATACGTGTGTATTCTGCAACCCTGCCTGTGGGTGGTTTGAGATTGGATGGCTGAGAGTTCGTCCGGTTCCTTCACTCTGTGTTCCACCAGATCTCCTCTTAATCATGGCCCCAGTTGGAACAAACAGGAAAATATAAACAAAGTACAATTCCATATCCCTAACTGAAGTATTCAGGCATTGTTATCTGACTTGAACACTCATTTTTTCCAAGGAAAATATTTCAGGCCCCCAGAACCTCCTAAGGCAAGGGCATTCGAAGTCGTCTCAAGGCAAAGGGGCTGGAACTGGCAGTAGCAAGTCTTGTGGCGGACCGCCAGCTGTATACAGAATCAAACTACAAGCTTTTAATCTGTGGCTGCTTGTACGCTACTTTAAGTGAAATTTTGTACCTGTGGGGAAAATATTTAAATATTGTTGTGTCAACAGCAGGCTATGTGGGTGAAATATTTAACTTGACTTCCATTAGCAATCCTCGCTGTGGACTGCCTGCTCAATCAAAGATCATACTACCAGCTTTTCATCAGTAGCATTTGTAATATGTGCTACTGAAGCAGACATTTTTATAGGTGGTGAAGTGCAGCAGGGTTTGTGCAGTGTGACAAAAGGGCAGTGACCACAGGAAAGTTCACAGCACAACGTGTTTAATGTCCAAACTCACACAGTGCACAGCACGCGGTATCCTCCGGATCGCAGCCGGGAAAACAAAGACAGTCCGTGAGCGGTTTCCTTGGGCGTATGCACCGCCATGTACACTGAGGGTGCCAGGCCTTTCGGCTCCGCTTGGCCCTGTGTTGCCTCACACAGGTTGAGCTCTGCAAAGCCTTCTTCTCTGGCTGCTTGCAAGACCAAAACTGACACACCCAACCCCTTTATTTGAGGGTTTTCACAATAGAACCTGTGGCCGTAGGCTACATGGAAAACCTGGGGCCAAGGGAGGAAATGGACCGCCCCACTAACATCCTGTAGTCAATTTAAAAAATTCAAGCCCATGGCTGGTTTTCTTAAATCCGTCTTGGACAAATAGCTTGCCCAAGAACAACACTTACTTCTATTCTGCTGTGCAATCACAGCTATGCCTGTGACTGCAATACACTCCTAATGCCTCCATATGCTTCTTTACACATCCTGGGGGACACATAGCGACCCTCGCATATGCCACCAGTCACTGCCTCACAGCTGATAATGTAGGGGTACTGTGGCCCATGCTCTGTGGGTGAAATTTTTAACTGGAATGTAAATAGCAAGTCTCAGTCTCTGTAAGGGCAGTGTAGGGCACTGTTAAAATTTTTATGCTTTTCATTTACTTCCTATTTTACCATGATTGCTATGGTGAAAAAAACATTTTAAGTCATTTTCCTATCCACATTTGGTTGCAGAGCAATTTTCCTGCTTTTGCCCTATTTAGCTTCTTTCTGAAGGCCAAGGCTATGCCATTTTAAAGCAACAAATTTTGTTTCCCCATTGATTTGATGCGGGGAACCCAAACATCCACGGATTCGCTCATCTCTACTTTTGATATATACCATCAAGCTTGGTTCATGTGAAATTACGTTGGTTTTAAATAAACAAAATTGTCCTGGTACAGGTGTAGACATTTGGTCCCTCGGTACTCAGTCCTTACCCGACACACTTTCTCCCCTTGTGGCATCCTTATCTTGTACCAGCACATGTCCAGTAACATCACTTGTGCCCTTACCAAAGTAGTTACTGGGATTGTACTTCTATCAGAGTATCCTCCACCTCCTACACCAGTTCCCGCAGCCCCTCCTTCTCCTCCTCATCCTCCGTCTCTGATGTGCTATCTCAGAACTCATCGTCCACATCAGCTGGAATCTCTGCAGCACTGCCTCAGCGAAGCAGAAACAGGCGCTGCAGAAACTAATCTGTCTAGGAAACAAACCGCACCACGCAGCAGAGTTACTTAAAGAAATAACAGACCCAGGGGTGGGATTCAAATTTTTAACAACAGGTTCTGTGTTTGTGCGTCGGAAAACCACACCCATTTTTT
>JARQOD010000004.1:69692518-69773659 GCA_033576555.1 Oophaga sylvatica | reverse complement strand
TTTAGCAGAGATAAGACTAAGTCTTCTCCATGGGAAACTTGATATATGAGGCAAGTAAAGTCTTTTAAGGAATGCCACACTGAACAATATCGCTAACGGGATCGCTAAAAAACGTCACTATTTAGCGATCCCGTTAGCGATGTTGTTCAGTGCGGCATCTGCCAGCGACGAGCTTCCTGCTGTGATCTCGCTCGTCGCTGGAATCGTTCCGGACCCTATTTTCTCGTCGGCGCTCCCGCTGGGTAAGTATATATCGCTAGTGTGGCACCTTTTCTTAGCGATTTAGCGGTACTTTTGTACCGCTAAAGTCGTTAAGAAGATCGCTAATGGCGATAGCGTCGTTAACTATATCGCTAAATGTGGCCGCACTTAGTGATATAGAAACAATCCCGCTAGCGATCGCATTAGTATGCGTCGTTATCGTGATCGCTAGCGGGATTGTTTAGTGTGGCAGTACCTTTAGGCATCATGGACAGCCACAAACATGATGGGATAATCTTCTTTGTCACCTCTAGCCTTCAAATGTTTTGTTATCACCATACTTCATATCAGTGTTGTCATTTAATGCATTTTTCTGATAAAGGGGTTGTCCCATTAACAAAGTACATTTTAATCAATAGATTGTGGAATAATATTAAGTTCCACAACTGGATGTGTTAAAAAAAGAAAATGTTCCTGTGTTGAGATAATTTATAAATGTGCCTCTGCTATGTACTGTCTAATGGCTGTGTCTAGCTATGCGGGAACATGGTCTGGACATACCACAGCCAGCACTATATAGATGAAGGGGATAGCAATCCACAATAATAATGCCGCCAGGAAAAGCAAACAGCATAGAATGAAAAACCTGAGGCATAAAAGTCAAAGTCTTGACCAGAACTCTTATATTTATTGATATGATCAGTCACACAGTACCGACTTTTCGGCCAACAGAGGCCTTTATCAAGACATTTAACTAAAAAAAGCATAAAAAATATAAAAAAAGTTTACATAACTGATCATATATCATATGTCAAAACAAGATTATATACAGAAAAAAAGAAACAAAATTCCGAAAAAAAGTGAACCACAATGAATCATTCATATGGGGCCCTCATCAAGTCAAATGAGCAATGACTGTGTAGACTGTGAAAAGAAAAGGTAAGGCATAAATAGAAGTTGCCATAATGATGTAAAATGCCATTGGAATGTCATGAAGGACATAATGAAGACTTAAAGTGGTTGTCAGGTATAAAAACGAAAACTTAAGGCGGTTGTCAGGTATGAAATGAAAATGAAAAGGTGTGGATAATCAAGTACAAGCCCAAACTCCCCCAAAAACTTACAAAAAAATACACATGCTACAAAGAGGAGTACCTGTATGAGTCCTGAGACACGTTCTAAAAGGGATGAGGGGAAGGTAAAGTAAATATCGCAAAATGACATAAATAAGAGGAGCTAAAGGCCCAAAACTATTAAGAAAAATAAAAGACATGTTACCTTCATGTTGCTTGATAGATGAATCAGGGACTAGCCGCTGTAGTGAGAGCAGGTGTAAAGGGTTTGAGGGAAACGCCTATATATAGGGGAAAAGGACTATGTAGCTACGGAAATAATGTCCCACAGCTGTGGCTTCAGGAAGTGCCGAACAGCATTACCAGGTATTCGTAGTGGCCATCTCGAGTGTTGAAAGCGGTTTTCCACTCGTATCCCTCTCGTATGCGAATTAGGCTGTAAGCCCCTCTGAGGTTCAGTTTGGTGAAGATCCTAGCTCCTCTGAGGCGGTCAAACAGCTCTGAAATTAGGGGTAACGGATACCTATTCTTTACCGTAATTTGAGTTAATCCCCGGTAATCAATGCAGGGCCGTAGAGATCCGTCTTTTTTCTTTACGAAGAGATTCCTGCCCCTGCTGGCGAAGATGATTTTTGGATAAATCCTCTGGCCAGGTTTCCTGAATGTACTCAGACATGGACTGGGACTCTGCTTGGGAAAGAGAATAAATTCGTCCCCGAGGAGGAGACGTTCCGGGGAGCAGGTCAATTGGACAGTCATACGACCTGTGTGGAGGTAGTCTTTCTGATTCCTTTTTCCCGAAGACGTCAGAGAAGGCCCAGAGAAGGCCCCCAGCACTTTGAACACATTTTATAAGTGGT
The DNA here is from genome assembly GCA_033576555.1 of Oophaga sylvatica. Lineage (NCBI taxonomy): Eukaryota > Metazoa > Chordata > Amphibia > Anura > Dendrobatidae > Oophaga > Oophaga sylvatica. Next base: position 69,771,525 of record JARQOD010000004.1, on the reverse strand, counting down.
CATAAACTAGTAAATAACTAATGAAAGAATAAAGTTATGTTAAAAACAAGCACATCATTGTTTTTCTTGTGAAATTCTCATTAAGTTTGATGTGTCACATGACCCTCTTCCCATTGGAAACAATAAAGTTGGGTCCAAAATGACCGACTTCAAAATGACCACCATGGTCACCACCAATCTTGAAAAGTTTTACCCCTTCCATATACTAATGTGCCACAAACTGGAAGTTGATATCACCATCCATTCCCATTTTATTTAGGTGTATCCATATAAATGACCTACCCTGTATATATACACTGCTCAAAAAATAAAGGGAACACTCAAATAACACATCCTACATCTAAATGAATGAAATATTCTCATTGAATACTTTGTTCTGTACAAAGTTCAATGTGCTGTCAACATAATCACACAAAATCATCAATGGAAATCAAATTTTTGAACCAATGGAGGCCTGGATTTGGAGAGACCCCCAAATTAAAGTGGAAACAAGTCAAAATGATGCTCAGTATCATGTGTGGCCTCCACGTGCCTAAATGACCTCCCTACAACACCTGGGCATGCTTCTGATGGGGTTGTGGATGTTCTTCTGCGGGATCTCCTCCCAGACCTGGACTAAAGCATCCGTCAACTTCTGGACAGTCTGTGGTGGATGGAGCGAGACATGCTGTCCTAAATGTGCTAAATCAGATTCAGGCCTGGGGAATGGGCAGGCCAGTCCATAGCTTCAATGCCTTCATCTTGCAGGAACTGCTTACACACTCCAGCCACATGAGGTCTGGCATTGTCCTGCATTAGGAGGAACCCAGGGCCAACCGCACCAGCATATGGTCTCACAAGAGTTCTGAGGATCTCATCTCGGTACCTATTGGCAGTCAGGCTACCTCTGGCGAGCAAGTCAAAATGATGCTCAGCATTGTGTGTGGCCTCCACGTGCCTCTATGACCTCCTACAACGCCTTGGCATGCTCCTGCTGATGTTGCAGATGTTCTCCTAAGGGATCTCCTCCTAGACCTGGACTAAAGCATCCGTCAACTTCTGGACAGTCTGTGGTGCAACGTGACATTTTTGGATGGAGCGAGACATGCTGTCCCAGATGTTCTCAATCGGATTCAGGTCTGGGGAACGGACAGGCCAGTCCATAGCTTCAATGCCTTCATCTTGCAGGAACTGCTGATACACTCCAGCCACATGACGTCTGGCATTGTCCTGCATTAGGAGGAACCCAGGGCCAACTGCACCAGCATATGGTCTCACAAGGGGTCTGAGGATCTCATCTCAGTACCTAATGGCAGTCAGGCTACCTCTGGCGAGCACATGGAGGGCTGTGTGGCCCTCCAAAGAAATGCCACCCCACACCTTTACTGACCCACTGCCAAATCGGTCATGCTGAAGGATGTTGCAGGCAGTAGATCGCTCTCCACGGAGTCTCCAGACTCTGCCACGTCTGTCACATGTGCTGAGTATGAACCTGCTGCCTGCAACATCCTTCAGCATGACCGGTTTGGCAGTGGGTCAGTAATGGTGTGGAGTGGCATTTCTTTGGAGGGCCACACAGCCCTCCATGTGCTCGCCAGAGGTAGCCTGACTGCCATTAGGTACTGAGATGAGAGCCTCAGACCCCTTGTGAGACCATATGCTGGTGCAGTTGGACCTGGGTTCCTCCTAATGCAGGACAATGCCAGACCTCATGTGGCTGGAGTGTATCAGCAGTTCCTGCAAGATGAAGGCATTGAAGCTATGGACTGGCCTGCCCGTTCCCCAGACCTGAATCTGATTGAGAACATCTGGGACAGCATGTCTCGCTCCATCCAAAAACGTCACATTGCACCACAGACTGTCCAGAAGTTGACGGATGCTTTAGTCCAGGTCTAGGAGGAGATCCCTCAGGAGAACATCTGCAACATAAGCAGGAGCATGCCAAGGCATTGCAGGGAGGTCATAGAGGCACGTGGAGGCCACACACAATGCTGAGCATCATTTTGACTTGCTTCCACTTTAATTTTATCTAATTTTGATTTTTATTTTGACTTGTTTCCACTTTCATTTTGGGGGTCTCTCCAAATCCAGGTCTCCATTGATTCAAAAATTTGATCTCCATTGATGATTTTTGTGTGATTATGTTGACAGCACATTCAACTTTGTACACAACAAAGTATTCAATGAGTATATTTCATTCATTTAGATTTAGGATCGCAACACAAAAAGAACTGAAGCAAAATACCATTAAGTAATTGTGAGACAGTGAAGGAATATGTGGTGAATGAGGTGTATATTTCACCTAAGTACCTTGCTGACTGGTATGAGCGAAATGTGTGGCTTTGTAAACCTGGTGGTAAAGAAAGGTCACTACACCTGCCATTCAGTACACGCTTGCAGCTCAGACCTGAATCCACTCAGGTGTTGATTAGGAAGCCAGAAGTAGGTGCTTGGGAGCACAGTCAGAGAGCTCATTCAGTCTGGACAAGGGTCTAGGCACAGAAGGTGTCTCCAAGAGTGTGGGAGCTGTCTTTAGCCCGGACACAGGGAGGTGTCCTGGCACAAGGAAGCAGTCTCTAAGAGTGTGAGCTATCTCAGTCTGGGTGCAGGAAGTACCCCGGACACAGGAGTAGTCACAGTGAGAATCCGTGCGAATAGCGACTGAATAGGAGGTGACCTCTCTCAAGTCTGGACATTGGAGTTGCCTTCGGACATAAAGAGGAGTGTCTGTGAAACTCCATACTGGTAACATATGTGATATGTGTTGTTTTGGGCACAGACTGGTAGAGTCTGGGTCCCGGATAGAGAGGGCCATCTATCTAAGTGTAATTAGAGGCTAGACAAGCCCAGGTTTTCTGTTTATGATTTGTTTTTATCTGTGTGCTGTGGACTTTAATAAAACTGGTTGCGGCCAGTTTTCACCAAACTGCTGTCTGAATGAACTGTTTCCGTGCCATTCTGTCTACCCAGACAGCGATCCTAGAGCTAAACCCCCCGGAAAGCTTACATAATATATAAATAATTTTTTTATTTTTAAATTATTATCAGTAATAAATAGAATAAATATTACAGTACAGGAATCATATAGAAATCGATATAGAACTGGTGAAGTGGTATGAGAACTGCTGCTAGATGTATAATGCAGCTGCAAAGCGGTCAATATAAGGGTGAGAAGGGGAATTTCAATTGTAGGGTATTACCTATCCATAAGTCATTTGCCCCAAAATAACAGCTACAAATGCACTCCCATATAATAATGAAATCCCAATAAATGCATGTGCATCCTGATCAAAATCTGGATCCCCGATCAGGCAATGGGAGGGCAAAGAATTATACCAAAATAGCGCCACAGTAATTAATGTAGCAACACACCCATACAGCGATCTGACAGGCAGTGTATGAGGCTTTTCAGGGCCTGCTCTCAGCAGGCACTGACAAGCCACCTCCCTGCAGGACCCGGAAGGACACCGTGGCCATCTTGGATCTAGGGGCCTGTAGGGAAGAGGTCCTCGGAGCAACACAATCACATCGCATTGCTCTGAGGGTCTCAAGGAAGCACGCAGGGAGCCCCCTTGTTATGTTTCGGCAGCTGAGGAGGACAGGAGCAACAGCAGGGCAGCCGAACACCTGAGATGTTGGTAACTGATGGGTTGCAGATTCCTAAACTAACGACACAACTAGAGGTAGCCGTGGAGCGTTCCTACGTTGATCCTAGATGCCTCGTCACAGCCTGAGAGATAACTACACCTAAAGGCAGAAAGATGAAAGCTATCTGCCCCGGAGCAAATCCCCAAAGAAAATAGGAAGCCCCCAAACATATAATGGCGGTTAGACAAGATGAAAATACAAACATAGGCAGAAAATAGACTGAGCAAACGCTGGGGCCACAAGCTGACTAAATAGGATAGGACAGGAGAGATTACTTTCTGCAACCCAGAAAACCCTACAAAAATCCAACAATTCTGATTACAAAAATACTGAGATCACACGATCTCGCCACCCACTAAATCAGATCTCAGTGTGAACAAAAACCAAGCCGCAGCTGCTGAAAAAACAGGAAAAAGCTAATGAGAAAATAACAGTAGCTGCAATAAACTGTGAGGAGCTCAAGCCCCAGGAGGGGACCTGGCTGACCTCCACAAACGTGCAGAAAACAATGCAAAAAGCAAGCACAAAAAGAAAAGCAAAATATATCTTATCTGAAAGCAGGAGATGCAGGCAAGACTCCAGCAAACTTCCAAATGAACCAGGAACCACAATTGAGACAAGAACAATTGATCACCGGCAACCATCATGGGAGGGAAACTCTCTTATATCAGACCAGTCCATGATCCCTGATTGCCACTCCTCGCTGAAAGGTTCAGTACTGTCTGTAACTACCAGAGGGAGCCTCTGCTCAGAAACCATCTCTAGCACATTCATAACACCCCTCCCTGCGCGATGCTTCCCTATACCACCAAAATGCTGTGATCATGTTTGATCACAGTGTTCCGGGGGTTAAAGTGCCGGAAGCGGTCTGTGACTGCTCCGGGCACTTAGTACCGGATGTCAGCTGTGAGAATCAGCTGACAACTAACTGCGATCAGTCGCGCTCCCCCCGTGAGCGCAGCTGATCACGTATGACGTACTATTCCGTCCATATGAATTAAGTCCCAGGTCACATAGACAGAATAGTACCTCAGATGGAAGAAAGGGGTTAAATTTGTGTCAATTTATGAAGTAATGAACCTTGGAATACTTAAACATATCCAACTGATTCTGGGATTGTTCTTTCATGACAAATTGTACTTTTAAGTTAGCAGTAAAATTAATTCAACATGTTTTGCTTTTTTTGGGAAAATAACTGAAATTCTATGAAAATTTTGAAAAATTAGAAGTTTGTCACGGTTTACAGTGACAGAGAGAGTCCAGAAAATATAGCATCTGATTTCATGTACTCCTGCACTGATTAGAAGCACATCTTCTTCATATTAAGCACTGCAGGTTTCTGTTAGCAGTTCAGGAGTTAAACTTTTCAGCTTAAGGTACTGCCACACTAAACAATCCCGCTAGCGATCACGATAACGACGTATATAAGACTGGCTTAAATGAAAGGAAAAGATTAATATGGGCAGAAGAACACAGACATTGGACAGAGGAATATTGGCTTTTGTTTTGCCAATCTGCCCTGAAGGCCAGCATCCCCAAATCGCCTCTTCACTGTAGATGTTGACACTGGCGTTTAATGTGTACTGTTTAATGAAGCTGCCAGTTGAGGACCTGTGAGGCGTCAATTTTTCAAACTAAAGACTCTAATGTACTTGTCTTGTTGCTCAGTTGTGCAGCGGGGCCTCCCACTTGTCTTTCTTCTCTGATTAGAGCTTGTTTGTGCACTCCTCCAAAGGGAGTACTACACACCATTGTATGAATTCTTCAGTTTCTTGGTAATTTTTCGCATGGAATAGCCTTCATTTCTAAGAACAAGAATAGACTGTCGAGTTTCACAAGAAAGTTTTTTTTTTTGGCCATTTTGAGAGTTTAATGGAACCAACAAATGTAATGTTCCAGATTCTCAACAAGCTCAAAGGAAGGTCAGGTTTATAGCTTCTCTAATCAACCAAACGGTTTTCAGCTGTGTTAACATACTTGCACAAGGGTTTTAAAGGGTATTTTAACCATCTATTAGCCTTCTTACACAGTTAGCGAACACAAAATACCATAAGTACACTGGAGTGATGGTTGTTGGAAATGGGCCTCTATACACCTATGAAGATATTGCATTACAAACTAGACGTTTGCCGCTAGAATAGTCATTTACCACATTAACAATGTATAGAGTGTATTTCTGAATCATTTAATGTTAGCTTCATTGGAAAAAAACTGCTTTTCTTTCAAAAATAAGGAAATTTCTAAGTGACCCTAAACTTTTGACCGGTAGTGTATATACTAGCCTCTGGCAGTCTGGATTGCCAGTGTTAAGTCTTGTACTGCCTGGTGAGGAGTGGAGGAGTCAGTTGTTGGTAGAGGCATTTGGAGTATTGTTCTGTGACTGCAGCATGGAGTTTTTGGCTGTTTTCAAATCCCATTCCTCTCCTATTTGGTTTATATTCCTTTTCTACCAGTGTTTCCCTCTTATGTCTGTGAGTGCATATTTGTATGATTGGTATTTTTGTTTTATCCCTGTATGTCCTTCCTTGTTTGTCTGGTTTGTGTATATTCATATACGATTACTCTCCATTTCCCTGGTTGGAGAAGTGGGATAGATATAGGACGGATTCAGGAGTTCAGCAAGGTATGTGGCCCCGGCGTCTTCATCATTAAAAGTAATTCAGGGAGCAGGGACCCCTAGGGCACCCCTACTGTTAGGAAGAAGGAAGGAGCCCCTGGCCCTGGGTAATCTGACAACCAAGTCATGACACAATTTTTGAACTTTGAATACTTTTATCCTTACACTAGCATATGGCAGGAATTAGGTGCTATTTAAATATTGGAGCTCAAATTTGGCTGTAATAGTTTGCGGACGCCATGTTGCATTTAATCAACACAATCAGTCACATCCCTGAAAACAAAAACCTCCAAACTTTGAAAGACAGAATACTACCAAAGGAACATAGTCTTGGGATTAAGAAAATATATATGTAAGGTTAAAAAATTCAATTTTTATTGAAGAACTACATTAAAAATAAAATGAAAACACAAGCAGGGATTTCAAACTGCAGCAAAAAAAATCTATATTGAAAAAGTCTAGGCATAGGTAAATATGGGCACTAGTGATGAGCATATGTGCTCGCCAGTACTCGTTACTCGCCCAAGTATCACGGTACTCAGTGTACTCAGCAAGCACCGAGCATTTCTGGGATTACTCAGTGGGAACTCGGGTCTCCACCCAACTTTTTTGGTGGACTGTAAAGACCCAATCACGATGCAGTCTGCCAGGCAATGAAACGCTGCAGCCATCTTTGTTGTGGTCGTGCAGTGATTTGCTGGCCGCACAGCATCATCAGGGGTATAAGATACCGGACACCGCCCTGCTCGGCGCATTCATCTCCGTATTTAGATAATGTAGGGAGAGCTGCTGCCAAGATAGGGTCAGAATTGGGGAGTTATTAGTCAGTGTGGGGTCTATCATCGTAAACTACTCAAATCCAGATAAACCAACAGTCCTTTTAAGGACTAATTCCAGAGTTAGGTAGGCAGGGGAGTGTATGTTGCTTTATACACATCAGTGCAAGGCCTGCAGACTCTGTATGTGTGTATATAGATCATTGCATATATCAAGAGGGTCCATTCCCTTCTTGTGTTCTGGTGCTGCTGCTGCTACCTGTAGGATATATTGGCCGTATATAACTAGCACCAGGTGTAATTGGCTTTGAAAAAAATTTTTGCCAGGACTAACAGAGATTTTTTAATTACAAAGCAATCCAGAGCATTTTTTATTTTTTTTTATTTGTTTTTGACAGTGCACAATACAGCCAGATCCTTTTCCTAGCACAGCGTGAAAATCCAGCAATTTTAAAGGGGTCCCAAACATCCCTTTTGAGTGCGCAGAGAAATATTTAATTTTTATGTGATACGGTTGAGTAGATTTTCTTTTGAGTGTCTTACACAATTTCTTGACACTACTTTACTGAACCCCCCGAAAAATACATACAGGCCACATATGTGGTATATCTCTGACACGCCTCATCCATCCGTCTGCTAAAAATTTTGGTCTTTTTAGCCCTAAATTCAATTTTTTTTGGCTGTCTGGTACTGTACTTACAGTATAGACCAAAAGTTTGGACACACCTTCTCATTCAAAGATTTTTCTGTATTTTCATGACTATGAAAACTGTAGAATCACACTGAAGGCATCAAAACTATGAATCAACACATGTGGAATTATACATTACACTTTACAAAAAAGTGTGGAACAACTGAAAATATGTCTTATATTCTAGGTTCATCAAAGTAGCCACCTTTTGCTTTGATTACTGCTTTGCACGCAGAAAAGGTGAACGGCTGGACTCTACATGCCTAGTTCCCACCGTGAAGCATGGAGGAGGAGGTGTGATGGTGTGGGGGTGCTTTGCTGGTGACACTGTTGGGGATTTATTCAAAATTGAATCGGTGAGCGGTCCAGCTCACCCCAAACCATCTCGATTGGGTTCAGGTCTGGTGACTGTGGAGGCCAGGTCATCTGGCGTAGCACCCCAACACTCTCCTTCTTGATCAAATAGCCCTTACACAGTCTGGAGGTGTGTTTGGGGTCATTGTCCTGTTGAAAAATAAATGATGGTCCAACTAAACGCAAACCGTATGGAATAGCATGCTGCTGCAAGATGCTGTGGAAGCCATGCTGGTTCAGTATGCCTTCAATTTTGAATAAATCCCCAACAGTGTCACCAGCAAAGCATCCCCACACCATCACACCACCTCCTCCATGTGGGAACCAGGCATGTAGAATCCATCCGTTCACCTTTTCTGCGTGCAAAGCAGTCATCAAAGCAAAAGGTGGCTACTTTGAAGAACTTAGAATATAAGACATATTTTCAGTTGTTTCACACTTTTTTGTAAAGTGTAATGTATAATTCCACATGTGTTAATTCATAGTTTTGATGCCTTCAGTGTGATTCTACAATTTTCATAGCCATGAAAGTACAGAAAAATCTTTGAAAGAGAAGGTGTGTCCAAACTTTTGGTTTGTACTGTATATACAGCATTATTTAGCCAAATAATAAAAAAATTACAGGCCACACATTTGTCGTAGTGGTATCTCTCTGCCAACTCATATCTGTGCGTGCTCAAAGATTGGCCAGTTTACGGAAGTTTTCTTTTTTTGTCCTGAGTGTCACTGTATTTGTATACAGCAGTTTTTAGCCAAAAAAATATATACAGGCCAGTAGGCCATACATTTTCCGGTGTGGTATCTCCGTGCCAGCTCATATCTGTGCGTGCTCAAAGTTTGGCCAGTTTATGGCAGTTTTCTTTTTTTGTCATTAGTGTCACTGTACATATATACAGCAGTATTTAGCCAAAAAAAAATACAGGTCACACATTTTTCGGTGTAATATATGCGTGCCAGCTCATATCTGTGCGTGCTCAAAGTTTGGCCAGTTTACGGCAGTTTTATTTTTTTGTCCTGGGTGTCACAGTATTTACCGTATATACCCATGTATAAGCCGAGATTTTCAGCCCATTTTTTAGGGCTGAAAGTCCCCCTCTCGGCTTATACGCCGGTCATATACGGGGGGCAGCGGGGGAGGGGGAGCGGGGGTGTCGGATCATACTCACCCCTCCGCCGGCGCGGTCTCTGCAGCCCCCTGCTTCTCCCACGATCTCCGGCTCCTTCCTGCAGCGGTCACATGGCACCGCTCATTAAAGTCATGAATATGCATATATTCATGACTTTAATGAGCAGTACCATGTGACCGCTGCAGGACTGAAGCGCTGCGGAGACCGCAGGGAGAACAGGAGAGGCTGCAGAGACGCGCAGCGGAGGGGTGAGTATAGTGATATTTACCTGTCCCTCGGTCCACCGCAGCGCGCTGCTCCCTCGGTCCAACTCCTCTGGCTGTGAATGTTCAGGCAGAGGGCGCGATGACGGTGTTAGTGCGCGCCCCGCCCCCTGCCTGATCATTCACAGCCAGAGGAGTCAGACCGAGGGAGCAGCGCAGCGGTGGAGAGAGGACAGGTAAATATCTCAGGTGCCGGGGTCCTGAGCGAGCGGTGACACCGGAACCTGTCCCCCATAACGCACCGGTGTCACCGCCTGCTCAGGACACCGGCACCTGGCCCCCAGCGACGAGAGGTGAGTATGTCATTTTTTTTGCAGCAGCAGCATATGAGGCCTATACTATGGGGCATAATTGTGCAGCATATGAGGCATAATATGGAGCATATGGGGGCATAAGCTGTGGAACATATGGGGGCATAATATGGAGCATATGGGGGCATAAGCTGTGGAACATATGGGGCATAATCTGGAGCATATGGGGGCATAATATGGAGCATACGGGGGCATAAACTGTGGAACATATGGGGCATAATATGGAGCATATGGGGGCATAAACTGTGGAACATATGGGGCATAATCTGGAGCATATGGGGGCATAATCTGTGGAACATATGGGGGCATAATATGGAGCATATGGGGCATAATCTGGAGCATATGGGGGCATAATCTGTGCAACATATGGGGCATAATCTGTGGAGCATATTGGGCATAATCTGTGGAGCATATGGGGGCATAATCTGTGGAGCATCATATGGGGGCATAATCATTTTTCACCCTAGGCTTATACGCGAGTCAATAAGTTTTCCCAGTTTTTTGTGGCAAAATTAGGGGGGTCGGCTTATACACGGGTCGGCTTATACATGAGCATATACGGTATATACAGCACTATGTTGCATTATTTTAATAAATAGGCCACATTTTACAGTGGGTTCTATCTCTGACACGCTTCATACATCCGTGTGCCAACAATTGAGGCATTTTAGGCCTAAATTCCCTTTTTGGGGCAGTCTGTCACTCTCATTATATGCAGCACTCTTTTGCATCCACTAAAAAAAAAACAACAATATTTTACAGTGTGTTATATCTATGACACACCTCATACGTCCGTGTGATAAAAATTGGAGGATTTTAGGCCGGTACTCCAGTATTTTCCTGTCTGTTACTCAAGTTACATACAGCAATATGTTGCATTATTTTAAAAAACAGGCCACATTTTACAGTGGGGTCTATCTCTGACACGCCTCATACATCTGTGTGCCAAAAATTGAGGCATTTTAGGCTTAAATTCCCTTTTTTTGCAGTCTGTCACTCTCAATATATCCAGCACTCTTTTAAATCCAAAAATAAAAAAAAGTTTACAGTGGGGTATGTCGGTAAAAAGATTTCTGTTTCAAGTTGTTATGGCAGCTTCATGATTGTATTAAATACTCCAACTACTACCACCATGCTAGTACTGACTAGAGCTGAGCGAAACAGGTCGGTCACATTCAAAAGTCGCCAACTTTCGCCAAAGTCGGGTTTGGTTGGCTGAAACCCGACCATAGCGTGAGGTCGGCCATGCGGTCGGCAAAGCAAGCGCCAAAGTCGAATTTCCCAGAATGCTTTCAGGCACCTTTTTTCAGCCAATGAGCAAGGACATACACTGTGGGCAACGAGATGACATGGGCAGCATCCACCACCATCTTAGAGAAGGGCATTGCAGTGATTGGCTTGCTTAGGGGGGCGTCATAGTGTCTATAAAAGCCCTGACCGCCGACTGTCATTTTACTTCTGCCAATCTTAACAGTAGGGAGAGGTTGCTGACGCTGTTTATCAATAGAGAGAGAGTTAAGGTACTGCCACACTAAACGTTCCCGCTAGCGATCACGATAACGACGCATACTAATGCGATCGCTAGCGGGATCGTTTCAATGTCGCTAGTACCTGCCAAACTTAGCAATGTCGTTAAGGACGCTATCGCGGTTAGCGATCTCCTTAACGACTTTAGCGGTACAAAAATACCGCACATCGCTCACAAAAAGGTGCCACACTCAGCGATATATACTCACCAGCGGGACGCCAACGATAAAAATAGGGTCCGGAACGATGAGAACGATGAACGAGATCACAGCAGGATCACAGCAGGGGCCACGTCGCTAGTACATGCCACACACAACAACGTCACTAACGAGATCGCTAAATAGTGACGTTTTTTAGCGATCTCGTTAGCGACGCTGTTTAGTGTGGCATACCCTTTAGGGCTGTAAAGAGAAGTTCTTATGTGCTTGTGCTGATAGCAGTTGTGCTGTACAGTTAGTGTGCAGTGACAGGGGAGGATTTTCTTTTGTGCAGCAGTGCTGGTTATTAGGCTGCCTGCCAGTGACAGGGGAAGATTTTCTTGTGTGCAGCAGCGCTGGTTATTAGGCTGCCTGATAGCTGTGTGTACACTGCTGTGCAGACTGCTTTTTACACAGCACTAATACTTTAAGGCCGGGGTCACACACACCGTCTAAAAAATCTGACCGTTTTAGTCGGTCGATTATCGCAGCAAAATGTCATGAACAATCATCCGTCTGTCATCCGATTTTCCGGGAATGATGCGATTTAGTCGCATCTGAGCGTTCGTTACACATCCGATTGACATCCGACTTGCAAGATTTTGTCTGTGGCTAGCAAAACCGACATATAATGCATCCAAATGAATAGTTTTACAAAATTACAAAAGAAAGAATATATATGTACACATAGAATACATATATATAATATATATATATATAATATATATATATGTCATTGAGACATATATATATAAATATTTATAGTTCATGCACTTCTACATAGTGTAATAGCCGCTAATTCAACTGCCTGTCGCTGGGAGAGGAGATCATTCATTCAGGGGCTTACAGCTGAGCATCCAGTATTAGCTGTGCTGCTAGCTGTAAGGTAGTTAACCCTTTGTGAAGGATTACAGCGTGGGACCTGACAGAGCACCGGATAGGTAAGTATAATGTTGCTTTATTATTTTTTCTTTATTACAGGAGAACAAGAGCTTCACACGGATTACCAGTTAAATAAAAGATGGTCAAAAAATGTGTGATTATTTCATTAAAATTATTTTTTTTAAAGTGTGTGATTTTTTTATTTCCTTCAGTAGGATTAATAATTGATAGTTGTCTAATTGACAGCTCTCAATTATTAACCTAGCTGAAAGTCACCTTTCAATAGCAAGGTGGCTTTAACCCATTATTAACCCATTCACCACCGCTACAGGGCAATGGGAATAGACGGGCAAAGTGCCAGAAAGGGCGAATCTAATTATAGATTTGCCTTTTCTGGGGTGGCTGAGGGCAGATGGTAGTAGCCGGGAGGGGCACAAAATGAATGCACCCTCTCTAGGCTATTATTATCTGCCCCCACTCGCTGGCTTTGTCTGTCTGGTTGAGAAAATAGCGCGGGAGCCCACGCATTTTTTTTCAACAAATTTACACCTTTAATTATCCCCTACATGTGTGAAATTTTGCACACATACACTCATGTAATTGTTAGTGAAAACCATATATCAAACTACATTAAATGACATGGTTAACTGTATGTAAACCATGTGTCATTTCATGTCGGGTTCTGTAATTTCACAAAAGCCGGCAATTGAATTAGCGGCTATTATACTATGTAGAAGTGCATGAACTATAAATATATATATATTTATGCCTCAATGACATGTACATATATATGTATATATTCTATGTGTGTATATGTATTCTGTCCATTCTTTATTAAGCTGTCAGTGTGATTTTACAGTATAGCCGGGGATGAATTGCCGGCTTTTCTAAAGGACACTGGTGCGATTTAATCGCAAGTCACACGTGCGGTCCGTTTGTAATCAGATTTTTCATCACACCCATAGACTTGCATTGGCGATTGTCGACCCACAATTGGTGACAATCGCAGCATGCTGCGATTGCACTCGCACGTATAAAACGGACCACAAAAAATCTGATGGTGGGAGCTGATCCATAGATTAACATTGGTCCGACTGCAATACTATAGTTCATCGCATTGCAGTCGTCCGATTTTGTCGCCAGTGTGACCCCGGCCTTATTCTTTTTTTCTGCACAGTTACCGAGTATTCATTTTTTCCCACACCATATAGAGCTGTACGCTCCTCACACACTACCATGTACCGGCTGATATTACGGACAAATACTTGCTGACTATCTGTCTGTAACTTCGAAAATATATACCGAGATTGAAATTTTTCCCTACACCGTATACAGCTGTCCGCTTCTGATACAGTACCGTATATCTGCGCTTTGTATTAGGGTCAAATCCATACTGAGAGAGCGTCTGTGTGTGACTCCGGAAATATATACAGAAATTGAAATTTTCCCCTACACTGTATACAGCTGTACACTTCTGATACAGTACCGTATATCTGCTCTTTGTAGTACGGTCAAATCCATACTGAGAGAGCGTCCGTGTGTGACTCCGGAAATATATACGGAGATTGAAATTTTCCCCTACACTGTATACAGCTGTACGCTTCTGATACAGTACCGTATATCTCCTCTTTGCATTACGGTCAAATCCACACTGATAGAGCGTCCGTGTGTGACTCCGGAAATATATACAGAGATTTAAATTTTCCCCTACACAGTATAAAGATGTACGCTTCTGATACAGTACCATATATCTGCTGTTATTTTTGGTACATTTTCCCAAACATGAGGAAGTATGGTGGAAGAGGCCGCGGACGTGGGCGGTGTGAGCCAGCTGGTACTGATGGTGGTGGTGGTGCATCTGCTGGTAGTGCCAAAAGCACAATAGCACCTAAAACATGGGGTGTTGAGCTTGCGTCGTCATCTCGCTCCAGAAGGCCTGTAAGGCTCCCTTTCCTGGGAGTAGGTACACCGGTTTTAAAGCCGGAGCATTAGGAACAGGTTTTGGCTTACATTGCTGAAACAGCCTCCAGCTCTATCGCCTCCTCTTTTGAAGATTCAAAAGATGCAAGCACTGAGTCGTCAGTGCAGGCTCCTGGTCAGGAAAGACACCTTTCCTTGTGTCCTTCACCCCCACCACAAGTGAAGGATGCGGCAGGCCACACTTCCGATTACTCACTGGAGCTCTTTTCACATACCATGCCTGGGATATAAAGTGAAATCCTGAATTCCCCAGTCCAAGATGAATATGACATGGAGAGCACTGATGCACAGCCAGTGCTATATGATTCTGCTGGTACATTCACCCAGAGCACTGCATTGCCCTCGCAGTCTACTGAGCCAGATTCTGACCCTGATGAAACTCAGATGCCCCTTCCCGCAAACTATACAACCTTACATGTTGATACAGAGGAAGGTGCAGATGAAATTGAAGAGGAGGTGATGGATGACCCAGTTGTTGACCCGGATTGGCATCCATTGGGGGAACAGGATGCCGCTGGCAATAGCTCAGAAGAGGAGGAGGATCCGCAGGAGGCATTGACATCGCAGTTGTGGTTATCTGGCATGCCCGTAGCAATCCAAAAACGTGTTAAAAAAAGAAAAAGAGTTGCATAACAGCTTGGCCAGACGGTCAAATTAGCACAGCGTGCTAGCCCTGAAAATTTATCCCATAGTAGGAAGAGTGCAGTGTGACACTTTTTTGACCAAAATCCTATTGATGAGGCAAAGGTTATCTGTAAGAAGTGTGGAAGGACCTTTAGCCGAGGAAAAAATCTCCAAAAATTGAAATCCAGTTGCATGCTTAGACATTTAAACACCATGCACTTGCAAGTGTGGACGGACTACAAAACCTCACTGGCTTTGAACGTCTACATTGCCAAACTGATCTCGTTAGAGATGATACCCTTCCGTTTGGTTGAAAGCGCAGCTTTCCAAGAGCTCATGGCCTACGCTGTCCCACACTATGACCTACCCAGTCTAGAAAAGCCATCCCTGCCCTCCACCTGCATGTAAATGACCGCATTGTCCATGCACTCAAACAATCAGTGAGTGGAAAGGTGCACCTCACAACAGATGCATGGGCCAGTAGGCATGGCCAGGGCCGTTACGTGTCCATCACTGTGCACTGGGTTAATGTGGTGGATGCAGGGTCCACAGGGAACAGTGATGCCTAGCCCACGGTATGGGCAACAATTGGCTGGAGGCGTTCGAGCCTCCTCCTCCTCCTCCTACTCCAGAAGCGAAAGCTCATCGGCAGAGCGCAGTCGCAAGAGCACTCCATCCGCAGCTGCCAGTGTTGCACACGAGGTGTCCCACTGTCGAACAGCTAGTGGTAAGCGTCAGCAGGCTGTTTTAAAGATGATGTCTTTGGGCGACAACAGACACGCCGCAGAGGTACTGGCCGACTACTTGCAGCGAGAAACTGTGTCATGGCTGGGTAGTCTACATCTTGAGCCAGGCAAGGTAGTCAGTGATAACGGCAGTAATTTTGTGGCGGCCATAGCCCTGGCAAAACTCAGACACATACCTTGCCTGGCTCACACCTTGAACCTGGTGGTGCAGTGCTTCCTAAATATCCGGAGTTACCAGCCCTGCTCCATAAGGTGCGAAGACTGTGCTCGCATATCCTTTGCTCGCCCGTAGACTCCAGTCGTTTGCAGAGGCTGCAGCAATCGCTCCACCTCCTCAAGCACCGCCTAATCATAGACGTTGCAGCAAGGTAGAGCTCCACCATGCACATGTTTGAGAGGCTGTGCGAACAGAGGCAGGCTGTAATGCATTTGTGGAGGATACACGGGCAGGCAGTTTGAGGGCAGACATCGAGTTGTAGGGTGTGCAGTGGTCAAAGCTGAAAGACCTCTGTAAAGTCCTTCAGTGTTTTGAGGAATGCACACGGCTGGTAAGCGCAGACGACGCCATCATAAGCATGAGCATCCCACTTATGCATCTGCTCATGCAAACTTTGACGCACATTAAGGATCAGGCGTCTGCAGAGGAGGAGGAGGGAAGCCGTGATGACAGTCAGGCATTGTCTGCTCAGGGAACTGTCCTGGACGAGGTGGAGGAAGAAGAGGAGGATGAGGGGGATGATTATTTTGGGGAGGAGGATGCTTCTCAGGGGGCAAGAGAAAATGTTGGCTTGCCAATGTCAGGTTCAGGGTTTGTGCGTGACTGGAGGGATGTGGATTTGGCAGAAAGTGCTCCTCCACCCACCACTGGCAGTGCATCATTGACACCTGGAACATTGGCCCACATGTGTGATTATGTCTTGCGGATCCTAAAAAGGGACCCCCGCATTGCCAAAATTATGATGGATGACGACTACTGGTTGGCCAGCATCCTCGATCTACGCTATAAAGGCAAATTACAGAACATCATGCCACAGGAGAACCTAGAGCTAATATTGGCGAACAAACAAGCAACTCTGGTAAACCGTTTGTTAGAGGCATTCCCAGCACACAGCAGCGGTGCAGGTTCTACCACGAGCCATACTGGGCCAAATGGAAGAGGTGTTCATGGTGCACACAGCTGAAGTGGCATTGGAGACGGGTTTCATGACCATGTTGTGGTCTGATTTCTCGAGTAACGCTCACATGACTGGTAATAATAAATCGATTGCAACAGACAGGAGACAGCAGTTGTCAACTATGGTTCAAAATTACCTCTCCTCCCCTATCGATGTTCTCCCTCACAGTTCATTCCCCTTTGACTACTGGGCCTGTAAACTGGACACCTGGCCTGAATTGGCACAATATGCCTTACAGGAGCTCGCTTGCCTTGCTGGTAGTGTGCTATCAGAAAGAGCCTTCAGTGCTGCTGGATCAATCCTGACAGAAAGATGGACCTGGCTGTCGACCCAAAATGTTGGTGATCTCACCTTCATTAAAATGAACCATGCCTGGGTTTCAAAGGATTTTGTACCACCTTCCCCTGATGACACATAGGTTGCCAGCAAAATGGCTCGCTTTGTCCTCCTCTTCCTCCGACTTCTCCAATTCCTCCATTTGCAGCTGCTGAACGTCCAGCCTACACCTCAACATATGCCAGTTTTTCCACCTCCCTAACTGGGCTGTACCCCCCCAGGGCTGGCGTCAGCACCTGGCTCAGCAGGGCAAGTGCCGGGGCCCTGAGCAGGTGGGGGGCCCACTCGTGGGTGACGGCACTGGCACAGGGCCCCTCATAGTACGCCGGTGTCTCTGACAGTGGGGGGGCCCACTCGCCATCAGAGACACTGGTGTGCTATGAGGGGCTCTGTACCAGTGCCGTCGCCACGAGTGGGCCCCCCCTGCTTGCTCAGGGCCCCAGCACTTGCAAATACTTACCTCTCCCTGCTCCACCGCTGTGACATCTTCCGCGTTTCCTGACAGTGCCATTCAGGTCAGAGAGCGCGATGCATTATGTCTGTGCGCCCTCTGTCTGTCACAATGCCCAGAACTGGAAGATGGCGATGCTGAGGAGTCCAGAGTATAGCAGTGCCCAGCAAGGAGAGGTATTTTAATTTTTTTTTAATATTTGGAGCAATATATGGGGAGCATTATACACTGGAGAATTATATATGGAGCCCATGATACACTGGAGCATTATAAATGGGGCCCATCATACAATGGAGCATCATATACGGGGCCCATTATATACTGGAGCATTATATGGGGCCCATTATATATGGAGCATTATATAGGCCCATCATACACTGGAGCATCATCCATGGGGCCCATCTGTCATGGTCTGCTGAGTTTCTGGGATTAGGTGGTTTTAGGGTTAACCGGGATGGCCTCACTCTGGGATTCTGGGAGGCTTTTTATAGCCTCATTGTGGGGCCATCCTCTGTCGCTTATACTCTGACCCTTGGCCGAGTGTGTGTGACCCTGTTGTGCTTGTGCCAGTGCTTTGTGCCTGTGCTACGTTCTGTTTGTCTGGTTCTGATTTGGCTGTGTCCCTGTTTCGAGTTTTGCCTGTCCCTTTTGTACTCTGCTGCCCTCTACGTGTATGACCCTTGGCTACGTTCTGACTTCGCTCTGCCTGCTCCTCTTGTACTTCGTCGCCCTCTATGTGTATGACCCCTTGGCTACGTTCTGATTATCCGTTCGGTATATGCCCCTTGGTAACTGTGTCCCGTAGTTACCCTTCTAGGAGTTTTCCTTCACCTCATAGCTCTCTGGAGCTTAGGCCACGCCCACTAGCAGTCACGTGCCTGCAGGTCCTTTGGTCTGAAGCATTCTCTATCTGCTACTGCTGACTCTGAGAGACGTGTGGCCGGCTCCGCCCACTAGCAGTCACATGTGGAAGGTCCTGTTACTGAGAAACACACGTCATCTCTGCCGCGGCTCTGCTACAGGTATCTTTGGCCATAGTTTGTTCACTAAGGACACACGCACTGGCTCAGTGAGCAAGTGCAGTACGGTGTCCCTGACACCATCATATACTGGAGCATCATATGGAGCCCATTATATATGGAGCATTATATAGGCCCATCATACACTGGAGCATCATCCATGGGGCCCATCATATACTGGAGCATTATGTGGAGCTCATCATATACTGTATGGAACATTATATAGGACCAATTATGTATGGAGCAATATATGGGGCTCATTATTCTGTATGGCGCACTATGTGGTGCCCATAATACTGTATGGAGGACTAAACTGTCCGTTTTTTGAGCTATTGTAGAATTTACAATAGATATCACTCATGTAATGTAAGAAGTGAAGTATTTGGCATTGGACTATACCTATAATTCTCTGCCGTATCGGAGCATCATGAATTGTGTTATGTGTTAAAGGGGTCCACTGAGATTCTTTGCCCGGGACCCACGAAAACTTGGAGCCAGCCCTGCCCCTCCACAACTTAAGCCAAATAACCCCCAGTTTTTAATGCTCAACTAATATTATAAAGTAAATTAAGGTTGACAAGCTTAAGTAATAAGAATTGATGTCATTGGCATAGAAATGGGCAATGTAGGTGTGTTTACTGTCCTCCACTCCCTCCTGACTTTTATTCCCCATTGACTTGCATTGGGGTCGGATTTTCGACTCCGACTTAACTTCGTTCGACTCCACTTTTGGGAGTCGGGTGGTCCAAAACCCGACTCGACCCTCCCGGAGCCAAAGTCGCTCATCTCTAGTACTGACTACTAGTTACTGTGCATATGTAGCATAGGGTGAACGCTTAGGCGGTGTTGTACTCTGCATATTACTATGTCTCTGTATTACGAAGGCTAAATCTTCTTGATGAAATCATGCCTGGAAGAGTCATACCAAGATAACGTTGAAGATCATGGGGACAGGACTAGCAACTACTGAAGACTGGTGATCCTGGGCAGGATTCTGACAAGCCCTCACCTACTAATACTGAACTGGTTGGATGATGGCGTTTAAAAGGAGCCCATGCATTTTCTATAACTGAAGCTAGAGATTTTGACATTTTGGATGAATTTTCAGAGATGTCAATTGGAGAGCATGGTGGTCGGAGATGTGACTTCTACACCACCACATGAGCTGCCTCCTCTCCACCACCCAAGGTGCCGCACCCACCACCTTCTGTCTCTTTCCCATTCTCCTGCAGAATAAAGGTCGGTAAGGACAAAGTCCTCACCCCTCTGTAACAGTCTGTCATTGTAATTTTTTTTGGGGGGAAACAATATCTATTACTATGTATGTAACCCCTTGTCATGTACAGCACCATGGAATTAAGCTTGCACAAACTATGTCAACTTGATAGCTATACCCCATTGGGTGTTGGCACAGTGTTATGTTGACTACAGTCTCCAGATCTTATGTAGGTCACTAATCTCACCTCTACTTCATCAGCATGATGAATTAATAGGAAAAGCCCGTGTTATTGGTGTAGCTGTTGTTTTTTTTACAAAGAAACTCAATAACATCAATGAGGTGGTTAACCACACATAGAATGGAGAAATAGTAAAGATGACAATTGACAAGTAGTTTCACATTTGAGGTAAAACACACTTCAACAAGTTGCTTTAACTCTTACAACATTATATTCAAAAGCCTTGAGGAAAAAGATGAATATATTGTGAACCAAATAGGTATGAATAATTAACCACACAAATGATGTAACATAATTTTAAACATACACAAGCTAACAGTGGGGAAATTATTTTCCACCAAAAATTTAAAGTTTGAGACTAGTGTCATCTTGTGGAAAGATATGAGCCACAAAGTCCTTCAAATTGAAACTGTTCTGGATGTACTGTACAATTTTCTCTAGAAAATTGGAAGTACATGCCTTCTATGCCACTTGCATTAAAGAACTGATTGTTCAGATATGTATGGATTCAGGATGATTGGGCTGCGGGTACCTGTGCTGCACCGTGTCCGGAACTGTCAAGGCTGCGTCCCCTGTTTCCCGGTGGTAGGAATAGAGTAAGGGACAGGCCCCATTACACAGAAAGAGGGGTCTTGTTTAGACAGGGAACCTGAGGTGAAAAAAGGTGAAAAAAAAGCAAAGCAGTAGTGAGTCCCCAGCTGTGACAATGTGAGCATCAAGGGGGGCAGTGCAATGTGCACCCGGAGCGCCGACGCTGTGGCGATATGCAGCAGACAAACCTGGTAACCTAGAGGCATGGGGCCAGCTTAAGAGAAAGCAGGCAAGACATCAAAGATTTTTGGCGTGGACAAGCAGCGCATAGGAAGCTGAGTAGCATGCTCCATCCTTAGAGCAGTAGCGCTGCAAAGGACAGTTCCCATTGTCTCCCACCACTAAAAGCGGTACTGCCATTTACCAATGTGCCGTTTGCCCAGTAACCGCCAGAGAGCGAGGCGCCGTGCGCTCCTTGACCATGAGTACAGCGCAAGTGTGTAGTAGAGAGCCAGTTCATGCCACGTGTTCAGCGTGGATAACCAATAATTAGAAGGCACAGAGGAATGACAGAGGACATTGGTACGGTCAGAAAGGTACTCCCTCAGCATTTTCAAAAACTTTCACTCCATGTGAGAGTCCCCTGCGCCTCAGGGACATTGCGATGGGAGAGTTTGAGAAAACTCTCCCCAAACTTTGCCAGTGTTCCACTGCCTTTGCTGGCTTGGAGTTGTGTCTCTCTCAGCTGTACTCCTTGCTTGGCCAACAAACTTTAACCTCTGCTGCCAGCGTTTTCAGATGTGAATTTTTTTAATAATTCTGCAAGAAGGGCCCTCTGTTCCTCCAACATGTTAGTACACCTGTCTGCCTCTAGAATAAGAGATGTATAGTTCTCCTTGTAGCATGGGTCTAGATGTGTCACCAATCAGTATTGTCTGTCACTCAAAATTTTGATAACGCGAGGGTGACGAGAAAGGCAGCGTAACATAAACTCAGCCATGCATGCAAGACTGCTAACAGTCAATATTTCCATGTCTTCACCAAGAGGACAACTGACCATGCTCTCCTCCTCCTCCTTGTCCTCAGGTCTCCAACACTTAAAACTAACCTCAGTAATATCATTGTACAAACATCATTGTAAATACCTTCTTGTAAATACACCCCTGAATTTTTTATCTCACGCACCTCATTTTAGATTGTAAGCTGTCACCAGCAGAGTATTTTTGTTTTGGTTTAATTATTGGATTATTGTTATCATTGTTACTTAGGACTGTTGTGTTTGAAACTATTAAACTGTAAATATGTTTTAGCTCTATAATAACTCTCAATCTTCAAATTAGAACACAGATAAGCAGGATGGAGACATTAATTATGGTGTCATTGACGTTCACCCACTTTGTGGATTCGTCAAAGTTTTGGAGGATGTTACATATGTCATACATCCATGTCCACTCCTTAGATGTTATGTGTGAAGACAGAACTGAATACCGACAACCTTGTTGATGTTGGTAGACTATTCACCAACTGCCCTCTTCTGCTCACAAATCCTTTCCAACATCTGCAGTGTAGAGGTCCAAGGCCTGGGGCATCACACACAAGTTGTTGAGCCAGAAGCTACAAGCGCTGCTGAATCACGGCAAGGGTGGATGAAGCTGCAGCTGACTTTCTAAAATGGGTATTTAGAGCGTTGCACTTT
Source organism: Oophaga sylvatica (assembly GCA_033576555.1). Classification (NCBI taxonomy): domain Eukaryota; kingdom Metazoa; phylum Chordata; class Amphibia; order Anura; family Dendrobatidae; genus Oophaga; species Oophaga sylvatica. The sequence goes on along the minus strand of JARQOD010000004.1, from coordinate 69,749,138 downwards.
TCCAAGTAGATCCGCCAGCTCCGTGTCGCTTTTCAAAAAATGTTGACCAATTTGGATAAGCGCATGAGCCAGGCATGGCACATGTGTGAGCTCGCGTCGCCACAGAGCAGCCACCAGGTTCCAGCCATTGTCACACACAACCATGCCGGGCTGTGGGTTCAGCCATCTCAGCCACCGATCTGCCTGCTCTTTCAGAGCTGTCCACAACTCTTCAGCATTTTGGAGTTTGTCACAGAAGCATATTAGCTTCAGCACAGCCTGTTCCCGCTTTAATTTGGCAGTGCTGAAGTGCTTCCAGCTTGTGACTGATGTACTACCTTTTGTAGCTGGAGGCTGAAGAGGAGGAGAAGGAGGAGGAGGTGCAGGAGCTGTAGACTACGGGGGCAGCCCAGATTGACGTAGGGCCCGCAATACTCGGGGTTTGGAAGGACGTGCAGCATACCAAGGTCAGAGTGGGTCCCGGCTTCCACTATGTTAACCCAGTGTGCCCTCAGTGAGATGTACCGTCCCTGACCACAAGTACTTGTCCACGTGTTTGTGGTTAGCTGGACTTTCCAAGTAACAGCATTGTGGAGGGCATGGGTAATGTTGTGGGACACGTGCCTGTGTAATGCCGGGATGGCACACCGGGACAAATATTCCCGCATGTTCGTGCCCACGGGGTATACTCGACTCTGCCTTCTCTTTCAAGCTAAGATCCAAGCCCTTGCCTCCTCCTGCCCATTACTACTTAAAAACATTTCCTGGATCCGTACATTCCAAGAAAATTCAAAAATGTTTGTGCACGTCCTCATGATCTCCCACCTCAACTATTGCAACCTTATACTCTCTAGCATCCCCTCTAGCACTCTTGTTATGTTCTGCTACAAGCACTAAGGAAAGAAGGGAGATCTGTCCCTACGATAGAACTAAGCTTGATCCCTACGATGTAACGGGGAACCTGATCCTGCGATCAAACCTGCTAAAGTCCTCAGCTAGTCTGTACGAAGACCTATAGATGCAAGGAAGGGATCCCTACAAGAACTAGGGACTGGGAGAAAGATGGACACCTCCTAACAGAAGTTGTAGCAGTAAAAGACAAAAAAACAACATAGAACAAAGAGGTCCGAAGACCAAGCAAAAACTGACTGAGTAAGGTAACAAAGCACCTGGCTAGCTTAAAAGTAGAAATTACAATGAAGTCCAGCAAAGCCAGAAGGGCGGAGCTGGATTAAATAGGCAACAAAAGTAATGTGACCAGCAAGATAGAAAAAACCTAACAGGAGAGTTCTAACAACTCTTGCACCACTCAAATCTATCCAAAACTCTGCTGCCAGAGTAATCCAAATGGCCCTCCATTATTCCCCAGCCTCTCCTCTCTGCCATGCCCTTCACTGCCTTCCTATTGCCCCTAGGCTACAGTTCAAAACCCTAAATACAAAGCCTCCCACAACTTGGCTCCTCCATACATCTGTGACATGGTCTCCCAATGTCCGACTGGGTCATGACTTCTTCACAAACCCAGTGTGCCGTCAGCGAGATGTACCGTTCTTGTCCACAAGCACTTGTCCATGGGACCGTGGTTAGGTGCACTTTCCCTGTAACAGCATTGTTTATGACCCGGGTAATGTTGTGGGACACGTGCTTGCTTGTATAATGTTGTGACGGCATACCCAGAGAAATAGTGGTGGGTGGGGAACAAGTACCTTGTTACTGTCACCACCATCAGGTTGCGGAAAGCGTCCGTCTCCCACGAGCCTAAAATGCAACATTTAGAGTGCAAGCAGATGAGAAATTTGTTAATTTAGTACTGTGGCCTGTGGGCTGTTGGCTGCATCTTTCCGCTTACGGTCCAATGACTGGGTTATGGACAACTAAAAGCTGCGCTGGGACAAGGAAGTGGACGTGCTTGATGATGGTGCTATTTGACTGTGGTCAACGGCAGGTGCAGGGCAGGAGGCATCTTCGCATGCACCGTTGACAGGGGATTGGCTTGCATGCACAACAGCAGAAGAAGCAGTGGTATCACCCACAGACACTGTTCATGGAGCCAGGTGTTCAACTAACAAAGTCAGGTGCTTTGCTGACAAGTGCCTGATCATGCTGGTGGTGGTAAGGCTGGTAGTTTTTCTACCCCTGCTGATGCGACCATGGCCGGTGTTGTAAATGTCCTTTTTGGGGTTATCGGCAGAGTCTTTAAAAAACAACAAGACTTATGGGGGACTCTCCCACACCACCTCCTCACCTCGACACCTGTCTTTCGGTGTTCCCCAAGGCTCTGTTCTAGGACCCCTACTCTTCTCCATCTACACCTTCGGCCTGGGACAGCTGATGTAATGGCACGGTTTGCAATATTATCATTACACCGATGACACGCACATCTACCTATCTGTACCTGACATCAACTCCTTACTGACCAAAATCACGTCTTCCCACTATATCATCCTTCTTTTCTGCTCGCTTTCCAAAAGTGGACATGGACAAATCAGAATACATCATCTTTCAAGCGTCTCACACTGAGTACACCTGAGAACTGTGTATGCCTCATTCGGTACCACTTTAGTAAGAGGTAAACTTTGCCCTAGAGAAAATGATTTTCCAGACATTCACTGCCTGTTTTGCACAATTTTTGCAGCTGTGATCGTCATCTTATTGGTTTGGATGTGGTAAATTTCTAAGTCGTCATCAATACCATCATCGTCCATATGTTGTAAAGAAGAAATCAGGTGTTTCCAAGGGTCGTGGTTATGTATGTTTTGTGCCATTCCTTTAACAGTGTTCGTTACACTAGGACAATTAATTTTAGACTGAAACATTAGGATATTACTGCTAATATGTACGGGTGAAGAGGAAGAATATTTTGGAAGGGCATTTCTTAGGCCGAGTCTCACACGCGCATCTGTTACACCGATCTTCAAACGGGCATGAAACCGATTCTGGTTGGCTAAACGACGAATCATTGTTGGCTGTATCCTGGATCTCATACCTCCCATAGCCACTGATGTTATTAATCATGTACTTTCCCATTCCTGTCATCACCATGCCCCTTTTCCAGATAACTTCATCCAATGATTCGTCCGCCATATTGTTACTAAAAATATGCACCTTCCCAGCAACAACTGTGTAGGAAACCAAGTTACAGTTTTGCAAGGTGTTTATGATGCCCCTAAAAAAAATATACATACTATGTTGATATCTACCCCCAGGAGGAAATGTTTGCCACTTAGTGTATGGGCATTCCAAGTCTAGGAGACCCGCTCCTTTAAATTGGGCATAGTTTTAAATCAGGCCTTCCTCCAAGTCTCATCAACTGCCGCTACTAGCGTTAACGTGTTCCGTGCTGCTACAGTCAGTGTAGAAATCTTAACAAGGCTGGTTGGTTATGCTGTGCGTAAAATACTTGTTCTGAAAAAGGTTGAGATTTACCCCACAAGTGAAATGTTTGCCAGCCCATACACTAAGTGCATGTGCATTCCAAATCTAGGAGACCCCTCCTTTAAATTGGGCCTAATTTTTGATCAGGCCTTCCTCCAAGTATTATCATCCACCGCCACTAGATCAAAAGGGTTTACGTGTTCCATGCAGCTACAGCCAGTGTAGAATTATTAACAAGGGTGGGTGTTATTCTGTGCGTAAAATACTTGTTCTGAAAACGGTTGAGCTGTACCCCACAGGGGAAAATGTTTGACTGCCCATACACAGAGTGTATGGGCATTCCAAGTCTAGGAGACCCGCTCCTTTAAATTGGGCACAGTTTTTAATCAGGCCTTCCTCCACGTCTCATCATCCGCCACCACTAGATCACCAGCGTTAACATGTTCGAATTCCGAACAAGGGTGGGTGGTTTTGCTGTGCGTAAAATACTTGTTATGGAAAAGGTGGAGGTGTACCCAACAGGGGAAAATGTTTGTCAGCCCAATACACTTAGTGTATGGGCATTCCAAGTCTAGGAGACCCTCTCCTTTTTAATGGGACATTTTTTGTTAAGAGGCTCTCCTACATGTTTCTTCCAAGGGGGCATTGGGGTTATTGGGGTGCATATGACTTGGTAGCAGGGCAGGCCTTGCAGTCAATGCATAAGAAAACAGAATGGGAGTCCAAAATGAATAATGTGAAGTGGATTTTCCTGTGCCCATCCAGTACATGGGTTCAAAGGCTTATTGGGGTGTTTATGACTTGGTAGCAGGGCAGGCCTTGCAGTCAATGCATAAGAAAACAGAATGGGAGTACAAAATGGAAAATGTGAAGTGGATTTTCCTGTGCCCATCTAGTATGTGGGTTCAAAGGCTTATTGGGGTGCATATGACTTGGTAGCAGGGCAGGCCTTGCAGTGAATGCATAAGAAAACAGAATGGGAGTACAAAATGAATAATGTGAAGTGGATTTTCTTGTGCCCATCCAGTACCTGGGTTCAAAGGCATATTGGGGTGCAGATGATTTGGCAGCAGGGCAGGCCTTGTAGTCAATGCATAAGAAAACAGAATGGGAGTACAAAATGGAAAATGTGAAGTGGATTTTCCTGTGCCCATCTAGTATGTGGGTTCAAAGGCTTATTGGGGTGCATATGACTTGGTAGCAGGGCAGGCCTTGCAGTCAATGCATAAGAAAACAGAATGGGAGTCCAAAATGAATAATGTGAAGTGGATTTTCCTGTGCCCATCCAGTACATGGGTTCAAAGGCTTATTGGGGTGTTTATGACTTGGTAGCAGGGCAGGCCTTGCAGTCAATGCATGTCACGCTGTCTAATGATATGTATACAATGTCAGTAAACTATTAATACAGGAACAACACTCTATACAACAACTAGTATAGCAACATCAGCATGTAAGTATAGAATAGATTTACCTGACACGATATCTGCTGAACTCAGGGTTAATCTTGAGGACTTGATGAGCTGAAACAGGAAAGAGGTGGACCGGGATCTAACCTGACCCTAAACTGGGGTCCTAACTAATCCCTCACCTTGGAGGTACTGATAATGGTTCAGAGGTCCAAGTCACCAACCTAACCCTGTCTCCTATCAGACCCTGAACCCTGTAATCAGTCCTAAGAAGGATCCTGACTACCACCAAAGGGATATGGGCTGATCTTAGCTAAATACACAGATTAGACATATAAGACAGACAGGATAACACTCGCTTGCATACACACTCAAACACCAAAGGAACATAAATGGTCTGGGAAATAAACTCTAACCAAGTTGAGCTTAGAACAACTAAGGAGCTCACAACTAAAGTCTATACAGATTCATTCCTATCTGTGGTCTGCATGAAGGTTTCACTGGCAACTCCCCAAGCAGACAACCAGGAATTTAAAGGAAACCAATCAACAAATAATCAATTGCAGCCGGGAGAAACTGCACCCAGTCCCAGCACCGAGCACAGACAGAATTAACTCCCTAGCTGCCAAACACAAAGAAACAGCAGCTCAGCTGTGAGAAGTCAAAATGTGCAACCGCGACGATCTTCGTGGCAATGCACACATGACAATGCATAAGAAAACAGAATGGGAGTACAAAATGGAAAATGTGAAGTGGATTTTCCGGTGGCCATCCAGTATGTGGGTTCAAAGGCTTATTGGGGTGCAGATGACTTGGTAGCAGGGCAGGCCTTGCAGTCAATGCATTAGAAAACAGAATGGTAGTACAAAATGAATAATGTGAAATGGATTTTCCGGTGGCCATCCAGTACGTGGCTTGAAAAGCTTATTGGGGTGCATGTAACTTTGGGGCAAGCCAGGCCTTGCATTCAATGCAACATTTTTTCTGGAAGCCCTCCTGTACCTCTCATGAAAGGGGTATTGTGGTGCATCATTATTCTTGGCAGCCCATCCACTCACTGCATATGCAATAACAGTTTAGGAGACACACTGTTTAATAATGGCCCTCTAAGAAGATTAATGCTGCCTGATGCCCAGGTAAAAATAGGCTCTGTGACTTTGAGTCTCTCCTTCATAAATGAAACAAGATGTGTCTGGTTATGTGTCACATACCACATGGCCAGCTAGGGTTGTTAAATGTTACAATGATATTTCCAAGTAAATGCATTTGTATTGGTTGAAAGCAATGTTAAAGTTGAAAAACTTCTCAAAAACGCTTCAAAAATGCTGCGTCTGAACATAGCCCAAGTGGGGGAGGAACATTTTTGTCTGGGTTAATTATTTTGCCTTATATACAAGTCATTAACCTGGAAAGGATGTATTTTTCATATTTCCCAGCAAAATCTGTTTTGGTATGTTTTTTGGTGCACCGGTAAAAATGGCATGAAACTCTGAAAACATTGTTTAAAGCTGTGAACTAGGAGTCAGAAATGCTTCCATGGGCGATCCCCATGATGTCATTGTGTCATTTGAGCAGTGTTTCCATCATTTTAAGATGTTTTTAGACCTTAAAAGGACCCCCGGGGGATAGGGGTAAAAATGCTTGGGTCTCCCATACTTACATTGGGGTCGTTGTTCTGTCCGAGTATCCGAGTATTCCAATTTGCTCAACCCGAGCATTTTAGTGCTCACCCATCACTAATGGGCACCAAAGAGATGACCAATTCTATACTACGAGTCGTAATATGACTCTATTAAACAAAAATATTGAGCAAAAAAGGCATTAAAGAATAAGTGTCACATTTGCTCTGTTCAGTGAATGATTGCTATGCTGCTCCATGGAACCTGTCTTGCTGAGCTTTCTGTGTCTTGATTGACAGCTTTGTTGTCCAATACTGTGATGGGCTTGCTGGGCTGTCCGTGCCTTGATTGACAACTCTGCTGTCCAATCTGTGACTGCAGGTGTTCAGTGTTCTGGTAATCGCATAGCTACTTAACTGAGCTGTCTGCCCCTGATCCCTGCCAGACGTAGTGTGTGCTTTTTGGTGAGTGTTAGCCTGATTCTGATGCTCTGAGTTCTGATCTTCTGCTGCCTGACCCTTTGGACCGTGTTCTGACTATCTCTTTGTCTTGTTCTTCAGCTTTTGATCTGCTATCTCTTGTTATTGACACTGAACTGTGATCTGACTTATACCTTTGTCTTTTCCATTGGTTATCTACATACTCTCTTGATATTGATCCCGGAATTTCTAACTCTTCTGCCTCGCGGCATGTCCGTGAGTAGTGACTAGCGTCACAATAAGGATATATAAATTAAAAAATACATTGAGGTGGAAATGCTTTCGGTAGTTTTCTAAATTGCCATTTTTTTAAAGAAGGAATGGAAGGAATCCAAAAAAGGAGGGCATAGATCAATGCGGTCCATAAAGTACAAATACTTATTATATCAGTACTATACCGAGCTCTTATTCATGGATTAAGTGTGGAATGCAGTATTAGTATAGGGTTCTGGAAAGTAAATAAGGGTCACCAGTGATCAGTATATCCAGGTGTTTCTCACAAAATTAGAATATCATCAAATAGTTAATTTATTTCAGGTCTTCAATACAAAAAGTGAATTTCATATATTATATAGAGTCATTATAAACAGAGTGATCTATTTCAAGTTTTATTTCTGTTAATGTTGATGATTATGGCTTAGAGCCAATGAAACCCCCAAAGTCATTATCTCAGTAAATTAGAATAATTAACAAAAAACATCACAACAGTTTGTTTCATGTGTGCATTAAAATACATTCACAGCTGCGTTTCTAATTAAATCAGATGTTACCAAAAAACCCATCAGAAACTTACAAACACATGACATCATTATATGGGCAGGTCAGAATGGTTCAAAGGCATAGTAATCTTAGTGCATGTAAACTTTTGACTTTGCAGTAAGTAATAAACATACCTTAAAACATTCTCTCTCTCTCATTATTCTGGCATTTGGCAAATATTAATAATTATGGTAATCTTAATTGACCTAAAACGGGAAAGGTTTAATCTGATTTCATGTCAGATATTGAGAGAAATATGTATATGCAGGGCTGCCACTAGGAATTTTGGGGCCCCATACTGGCAAAATTTATGGGCCCCCCTTTAAGCTCCACCCCAAGTTCCGCCTCCACCCTAGCTCCTCCTCCACCACGCGAACTATCCAAAATCCCTCCGCCTTTTCTTGGAAAAACTCCACTTCTGCACCACGCCCTCACCAATGACACATTAACATCAAATCACATGCATAGCCATCAGCTTTTGTTTTGACCAAAAGATTTTTTTAAGCCACCACGACAAGGTAATATGGGTGAAATGGTGTGCACTCAAGTCTAGTGTATAGGAGGTGCTGGTGAATTGGTCCTAAGCGGCACCAACAAATATAGGAAGAGCAAAATTCACCGCACACTACAATTGATTACTATGCAGAAAAATATTTTTATTTGAAAAATTATCCAATCCAAAAGAAGAAAGTGCCAGTACCGTAATAATAATATGTACAATATACAGATACCCAACGTTTCGACCCTCCCGGATCTTAATCATAGGGTACTAGAGAAAAATAGAAGAAACACAGTGTGAGGCAATTATATACAGTGATTACATATATAACATATATACAGATATGGGCTGGATCATATATAATTGATTGCGAAAAATGTCATGTAGATAATAATCCAGAAAGTAGAATATATCGTTAAAGTACATAAGGAGCATCATTATACAATCTCAACATGGAGATACATAGAGTAACGATTTATATAATCATAGTAGAACAAAAGCACAATGATATAAGAAACAAAGAAGTAGCGCATTTCTACCTTGTAAAATTAGTACAACAGAGATATGGCACATAGTAGAGGCAATAAATTCCTTGTAAATTCCCTTATAGCAGAGCCAGATGCTGCAGATAATATCAAAATGATTACATATAGGGAAATAGGGGTCACCATCATTGAAATGTCAGAGATTACCTGTTGTGTACAAAGAGCAGGAGTTAAATGTATCCAGAATAGGGCTAAAGTCTGTCCTGAGTGGCGTCCTGATAGCCTGTACAGGGCAAATGGAACACAAATTATAGCCCATTATAGTGGCAGATGGAGTGGACTATTTACATGAAAACATACCTTTAAAGGTGGATGAAATGAAAATATAGGCAGCGCAACTGCGCCCTGCCGTGTACAAAAAGTAGGGGTTAAATGTGCCCTGGACGGGGTTAAAACATGTCCTGGATGGCGTCCACAGAGCCTACATGGGTAAATGTGGCATAAGTTGCAGCCCAGAGTGATGGCAGATGGGGTGAACCGCTTTGAATCAAAGACATACCTTAAGAAGCGAATGTACAGGTTTACAGGCGGCGCCCCTGCGCCCTGCCTTGTCTGCTGGGTGACCAGGTGTATGGGAAGGGAGCAAATGGGGGTTTAAATGCGGCGCCGTGTAAAGCCGGACTGGAAGTGCGTCATCCGGACCGGAAGTGACACGGCGCCACATGCAGGCCTCTAGTCTCCTCCCCCTAGATTTTGTCTCCTATACAGATTAGTGTCTCTCATAGTCCTACTTATATTTGCCTTTTCCCACCGAAAACATGGCGGCTGCTACCGCTATCGCGCATGCGCGATTACATCAGATCATGTTGCGCCGTGTCACTTCCTGTCCGGATGACGCACTTCTGGTCCGGCGGTACACGGCATACAAAATACCTCCCATATAATGCTCCATAAAGGTTAATAATGGCCCCATAAGATGCTCCATAGAATAATATGGCCCATATGCTGCTCCATAAAAGTTATGCCCCCATAAGATGCTCCATATATTTTATGTCCCATATGATGCCCCATAGATTTTATACCCCCATATGATGCCCCTTAGATTTTATACCCCCATATGATGCTCCATAGATTTTATGCCCTATATGATGCTCCATAGATTATGCCGCCATATGATGCTCCATAGATTATGCCGCCATATGATGCTCCATAGATGTATATTCCCCCATATGATGCTCCATAAATTTTCTGCCCCATATGAAGCTCCATAGATTATGCCGCCATATGATGCTCCATAGATGTATATTCCCCCATATGATGCTCCATAGATTTTATGCCCCCATATGAAGCTCCATAGATTATGCCGTCATATGATGCTCCATAGATTATGCCGCCATATGATGCTCCATAGATTATGCCGCCATATAATGCCCCATAGATTATGCTGCCATATGATGCCCCATAGATTATGCCGCCATATGATGCTCCATAGATTATGCCGCCATATGATGCTCCATAGATTATGCCGCCATATGATGCCCCATATATTATGCCGCCATATGATGCCCCATAGATTATGCCGCCATATGATGCTCCATAGATGAATATTCCCCCATAGATGCTCCATGGATTTTATGCCCCCATATGATGCTCCATAGATTATGCCGCCATATGATGCCCCATAGATTATGCCGCCATATGATGCTCCAAAGATTATGCCGCCATATGATGCCCCATAGATTATGCCGCCATATGATGCTCCAAAGATTATGCCCCATATGATGCCCCATAGATTATGCCGCCATATGATGCTCCAAAGATTATGCCCCATATGATGCTCCAAAGATTATGCCGTCATATGATGCCCCATAGATTATGCCGCCATATGATGCTCCAAAGATTATGCCGCCATATGATGCCCCATAGATTATGCCGCCATATGATGCTCCAAAGATTATGCCCCATATGATGCTCCAAAGATTATGCCGCCATATGATGCCCCATAGATTATGCCGCCATATGATGCTCCAAAGATTATGCCGCCATATGATGCCCCATAGATTATGCCGCCATATGATGCTCCAAAGATTATGCCCCATATGATGCTCAAAAGATTATGCCGCCATATGATGCCCCATAGATTATGCCGCCATATGATGCTCCAAAGATTATGCCACCAAATGATGCTACAATAGATTATGCCGCCATATGATGCTCCAAAGATTATGCCACCATATGATGCTCCAAAGATTATGCCGCCATATGATGCTCCAAAGATTATGCCGCCATATGATGCCCCATAGATTATGCCGCCATATGATGCTCCAAAGATTATGCCGCCATATGATGCTCCATAGATTTTATGCACCCATATGATGAGCAGGCGGGGGGGGGCGCACGCAGCAATCCAACAGGGCCCCAGCCCAGGGCAGGCAGGAGGGGCCCACAGCATCCAGCAACAGGGTCCCCAGGCCCCCTGTTGCTGGATGCTGCACCTGCGGGCCCCCCCGCCTTCCCTGGGGGGCCTTTTGGTGGATGCTGGGCCCCCCCTTCCTGCCCTGGGCCCTGTTGGTGGTGCGTGGTGGATGCTGGCGCTGCGGCTGTCCTGGCCGGGCCCCCCTGTGACAGACTACTCACCCTGCTGAGCTCGCCTGCCGCCTGCAACAGTCCGGTCCGCCGCTCCCAGCCACTTGGCAGTGTGTGTCTGGCACAGCACACCGACGTGACACTCTGCTCGCTCTGCTCCAGAATGAGGAAGTGGAGCAGAGCAGCGTGTGACGTCATGGCTGGACCATGATGCATCAGGGCGGGCCGTAGCTTAAAGCTACAGTGCCTGCCCATTTAATTTGCCAGCCAGGAGAATAGGAGATCAGGACTGGGGACAGTGGGGAATATAAAGCAGCGAAGCGCTGCGCCTGCTGCCAGACCGTGCTGCCAGCGTGCTGGGGCGGCGGGCCCCCCTAAAGCACCGGGCCCCATACATTAGTAAGGGCTGTAATGCCCTGATGGCGGCCCTGTGTATATGTGTCTTTTATATAGTGTAAACTATAGTGTAATGTAAACTTCTGGTTTCAACTGTACTTCCAAATAGCACCTGGAAAGGTCTAAAAGTAAGTCCCTTTGGTCACAGGACATCTACCTCAGAAAAGGTCCTGGGCATCACGATATTAGAGAGCGCACACACACAGATCAGGCATGAAGGTATATAGATCTAAAAGAGCAGAATCAACAATAAAAAGTTTAAAAAAAGGCTAAAAAACAAAGTTAAAAACACACTTAATCAGGGTGAAATGTTATGAGAGAAATATAAGAAATTGTTGATATTATACGAGGGGCGCCTGAAAAGTTCGAGGCCCGACCCAGAAGCAATGACCGTGGGTCAAAATTTTCCAGTCAGTTCTTGACATAGTCTCCCTTGAGGGTCACACAGGTATGCCATCGCTCTTGGAGTTTCATTATTCCACTGTGGTAGAATGTTCCGTCTTGCTCCTCCAAAAAGTCCTTTACGGCATCCATGACGGCTTCATCAGAAGGAAAATGACTTCCACCAAGGTGCTTTTTCATCTGTGGGAATAGGTGATAGTCCGAGGGAGCCAAATCAGGGGAATAGGGTGGGTGCTGAAGCAGTTGGAAACCACAGGAGTGAATTGCAGCCATTGCAACAGCCGATGTGTGAACTGGCACATTGTCCTGGTGAAACAACACCCCTTTCCGGAGCATCCCTCAACGTTTTTCCTTAATTGCTGACCTCAGACGATGAATCTGAGCTGCATAATATTCCCCATTGATGTTTTGACCTTTCTGGAGGAACTCCAGAAGAATGACACCCTTGGAATCCCACTTTTTGGCCATTTTCATCTGTGCATGCGGTTGAGGGACGACCACTGCACGCAGCATCTTCAATTGATGTCTGTCCCCACTTGAAATCTGCAACCCACTTTTTCACCATTGTATAAGAAGGAGCATTGTCCCCTAATGTCTCCAGCATGTCCTTGTGAATTTCCAATGGTGTCAGTCCTTTTTTCAGAAGGTATTGATTGACTGCTCGCTTTGCCAATTTCTCCATTTCCATATTTCAGCCTTGCGACCCAACTTTAAGATGCTGTAACGGAAACAAAAAAAATGAAAAAAAAAATCCAGATTGCTCATGAGACCATTCAACTAACTAAATAGCATATTGCATTGCAAAACAAGACCATGCAAAAAAGATTTCATGGGTGGGCCTCGCACAAAAACACAAATTTTCATTGAGGCCTTGTGGTGCAAGTGTTCTTAATCTGTAGATTCATCTCCTCTCAGTTTGAGCCAGGATTTTACCAAGGTTGCCCCCCAATGCCCATATTAATCTAATCTATAGCATTGGTTATAAGATCAAGGGATTGAAGCCATGCTATAATTTGAAATGTTTGAGTAATGTCTTAATGATACTCACGTCTCCTGTGGAGATGGACTTTTAAATATCTCTCTCAAGTTCTCTTAATAGTACGTATTTTGAGTTTGCGTGTAGTGAGTCCCACATACACCTTACCACAGGGACCTAGAGCATGCTAAATGACTCCTTTAGATGAGCAGCTGAGGGTTTTCCTTATTTCGAAGGAAAAGGATAAAAACACAAGCAACATTTTTTGATCTATATAATCTGACTTGCTTTTAGACCTTTCCAGGGGATCTTTGGAAACAAACTATTTTTTTCCATACTTACCTAATACCAGGATCCCTATTTTGCATGTCTTTTGCTCTTTCATCTTTGGGAGTTCATATCTGGTGTGAGGCAGTGACACATATTATATGTGAGGGTCGTTATGTATCTCCCAAGGATGCGCATATAAGGCCGGCGTCACACTCACCGTAGAAAAATACGGACCGTATTGTACGAGCATAATATGCCAAAATTTTGCCGGCACAATAATCCATATTTCATCAGTTGTCAGGGTGCGGCTGCGTATTTTGCGCACGTAAGCATCCGTATGCAATCCGTACGGCATCCGTATAGCGTTTTTTTCTCGCAGCCTTGCAAAATAATAATAATAATCTTTATTTATATAGCGCCAACATATTCCGCAGCGCTTTACAGTGTAACAGTTTCAAAACATAAGTCATAAGTAACAACATTAACAATACAATAATTAAAGCAAAATAAGTCGACCCTGCTCGTGAGAGCTTACAATCTACAATGAGGTGGGGAGATACAAAGTACAGGTGTGTATATACAATGGTGCATTTACAATAATGGTCCAGCCATCTTGAGGGAGTGAGGGATGGATGGAGATAGTGAATGGGCTACACATAGACACTTAAACATAGAACGACTTTGATTAGTGAATGTGATAGGCCACTCTGAACAAATGTGTTTTGAGGGAGCGCCTGAAACCATGCAAATTGTGGATAGTCCTAATTTCTTGGGGTAGAGCATTCCAGAGGATTGGCGCAGCGCGGGAGAAGTCTTGGAGTCGGGAGTGGGAGGTACGGATTAGTGCAGAGGTTAGTCGAAAGTCGTTTGCAGATCGCAGCAGTCGGTTAGGCCGATAGATAGAAATGAGGGAGGAGATGTAGGGGGGTGCTGCACTGTGGAGAGCTTTGTGGGTGAGAACCAGTACTTTGAATTGGATCCTATAATTAATGGGCAGCCAATGTAAGGACTGGCGAAGAGCGGACGCGTCCGAGTACCGATTAGCCAGATGGATGACCCTGGCTGCTGCATTAAGGATGTACTGGAGAGGGGATAGTCGAGTAATGGGGAGGCCAAGTAATAGAGTGTTGCAGTAGTCCAGGCGGGAGTGGATCAATGCTACAGTGAGGGTTTTTGTTGTTTCCATGGTGAGAAAAGGGCGGATTCTAGAGATATTCTTTAGGTGTAGACGGCAAGAGCAGGCAAGAGATTGTATATGGGAGGTGAAGGAGAGATTGGTGTCAAACATAACACCCAGACAGCGAGCCTGCTGCCGGGGTGTTATTATGGTGCCGCCCACAGAGAGGGAAATGTCAGATTTAGGGAGGTTAGTAGACGGCGGGAGCAGAAGGAGTTCAGTCTTGGAGAGGTTAAGTTTCAGATAGAGAGTGGACATGATGTTGGAGACTGCAGACAGACAGTCGGTGGCGTTCTGTAGAACAGCGGGGGTAAGGTCGGGGGATGACGTGTATAGTTGTGTGTCATCAGCATAAAGATGGTACTGAAAGCCAAATCTGCTGATGGTCTGTCCAATTGGGGCCGTGTAGAGAGAGAAGAGAAGGGGGCCAAGGACTGAGCCCTGGGGTACACCGACAGTGAGAGGAAGAGGAGATGATGTGGAGCCAGAGAACGAAACACTGAAGGAGCGGTCAGAAAGATAGGAAGAGAACCAGGAGAGAACAGTGTCCTTAATACCTAGTGACTGGAGCCTAGACAGTAGGAGACAGTGGTCAACAGTGTCGAAAGCTGCAGAAAGGTCGAGAAGAATGAGCAGAGAGTGGTCGCCGTTACGTTTTGCTGTCAGAAGGTCATTGGTCACTTTGATGAGTGCAGTTTCAGTCGAATGTAGGGGGCGGAAGCCGGACTGTGAAGGGTCTAGGAGGGAGTGAGTGGAGAGGTAACGGGTAAGGCGGGAGTAGACTAGGCGCTCCAAAAGTTTAGAGATGAAGGGGAGATTGGAGACCGGTCTGTAGTTGTTTGTGCAGGAAGGGTCGAGAGCGGGTTTCTTTAGTAGCGGAGTAATGATGGAGTGTTTGAAGGAGGATGGGAAAATGCCAGAGGAGAGTGAGAGATTAAAGATTGTAGTTAGGTGAGTTGTGACAACTGGAGAGAGAGACTGGAGGAGATGTGAGGGGATGGGGTCGGTAGTGCATGTAGTCGGACGAGAGGAGTCTGGAGACTTCTTCTTCTGTGATGGGATCAAATGTGGAAAGTGAGCCAGGGAAATGCAGGGTGGGATAGGAGTCACAGCACTTGGTGGTTGAGAGCAGATTTCCTGACGGATAGTATCTATTTTTTCTATAAAGTGGGAGGCCAGGTCATCAGCACAAATGTCTGTGATAGGGGCTTGTGCTTTTGGCCTGAGGAGGGAGTGAAAAGTGTCAAAAAGTTTCTTGGGGTTGTTGGCTAGTGAGGAGATCAGGGTGGTGAAGTAGGTCTGTTTGGCGAGGTGAAGGGCAGCATTATAAGTTCTTAACAAAAAAATGGACATTTAACGGTTTTTAGGCCTGAAACTCATTCAAACCATGATCAGCAAGCCTATTTATTGGCTCTGCATCAGATGGCAGCCCCCAATCTTGCCATTTTGGTGGTGTGCTTGTGTTGGAATACTGCTGCTTGGTTGCCAACATGTCTGACACTCTTCAGTTCACCCCAACTGATCGAGTGTTGTACAACTGGGTTTTGTCCTGTCGCATTTGAGGCAACGCCTCACTAAAGGCCATTTTCATCACCTTTATGCATCTCTGCGGACTCATCCAGACAAGTTTTTTCTGTTTTGTCGGATGACCATTCCCACATTTGATGTTTTGTTGGAGATTGTGCGCCCTGGGATCACCTACCAGGATATCAGGATGCGCAAAGCTATCTCTGCAGACGAGCGACTTCTACTTACGCTACGGTATTGTCATGTGTGCATTGCCACGAAGATCGTCGCGGTTGCACATTTTGACTTCTCACAGCTGAGTTGCTGTTTCTTTGTGTTTGGCAGCTAGGGAGTTAATTCTGTCTGTGCTCGGTGCTGGGACTGGGTGCAGTTTCTCCCGGCTGCAATTGATTATTTGTTGATTGGTTTCCTTTAAGTTTCTGGTTGTCTGCTTTGGGAGTTGCCAGTGAAACACTTCATGCAGACCACAGATAGGAATGAATCTGTATAGACTCTAGTTGAGAGCTCCTTAGTTGTTTTAAGCTTAACTTGCTTAGAGTTTATTTCCCAGACCATTTATGTTCCTTCGGTGTTTGAGTGTGTATGCAAGAGAGTGCTATCCTGTCTGTCTTATATGTCTAATCTGTGTATTTAGCTGAGATCAGCCCATATCCCTTTGGTGGTAATCAGGATCCTTCTTAGGACTGATTACAGGGTTCAGGGTCTGATAGGAGACAGGGTTAGGCTGGAGACTTGGACCTCTGAACCATTATCAGTACCTCCAAGGTAAGGGATTAGTTAGGACCCCAGTGTAGGGTCAGGTTAGACCCCGGTCCTCCTCTTTCCTGTTACAGCTCATCAAGTCTTCAAGATTAACCCTGAGTTCAACTGATATCGTCTCTGCACATCTAGTCCTCAAGATTAACCCTAAGTTCTGCTGATATTGTGTCAGGTAAATCTATTTTATACTTACATTCTTAGGTTGCTAAACTATATGTTGTATAGAGTGTGGTTCCTGTATAAATAGTTTACTGACATTGTAGTCATATCATTAGACAGCGTGACAGGTATGTATTCCTCACCTACATACTGTCTGTTGATGATGTGTTTTCCCACAAGTTTCCCTTTACCCTTATGTCTGTTGCTGAAATATCCTCATAATATATCCCCTATATCACCACGAAGTAGCAGAACAATTATATGTATGTAAAAATGACAGAAACCTTTGCCTTGTGGTAAATTGAACTTACGATTGTTTGTAAATCAAATGATGTAACGGTTATGTATAGTGCGTTTGTTCTACTTTTGTGCATGTGTAATGATTGCTCTCTCTACATTTGGTTACTTGTAGGTTCCTAACTACTGGCATATCCTATGCCGCACTCCATCTGGAGATTTTTATTGGGATGTCCACCATATCAGGCATTGTGCGTGATACCTGCTCACAACTCTGGGACAGACTTCATCAACTGGTGATGCCTGAGCCAAAGATGGAAGACTGGAAGAGGATTGCCAGGGGATTTGAGGAGCAATGCCAGTTCCCAAATTGTACAGGAGCCCTTGATGGGAAGCACATCCGTGTGTGTAAGCCGCCGAACTCAGGGTCCCAATTCTATAATTATAAACAATATTTTTCTGTTGTGCTGTTGGCTCTGGTTGACAGTAACTACAAGTTTATAATTGTAGACATTGGGGCCTATGGAAGAACTGGAGACTCTAGAGTCTTCAATTCTTCCATTATGGGTCGGCGGCTTCGCAATAACGAGTTGCACCTACCACCAGTATAGCAACGTCCTGGCTCCAATCTAGAACCTGTCCCATATGTTGTAGTTGGGGATGAGGCCTTCCAGCTGTCAAGGAAGGTGATGAGGCCATATCCACGACGACACCTTGACCACCGTCGTCGGATCTTCAACTTGCACCTATCACGGGCCAGGCGCCTGGTGGAGTGTGCCTTTGGCATTCTGTGTGCAAAATGACGGGTTCTCCAGTCTGCTATTCAGCTGAGTGAAGCCAACGTCAATGAGGTCATCAAAGCATGTGTTGTTCTACATAATTTCACCAGAATGCATGATTGTGGCCCATCTGATGTTGGTGAAAGTGTGGTGACCAATGGGGATATGCCTACGCCACCATGTCATCCCTTTACGTCGCCCACTGTCAGGACTAAAAACCCGTGATATCTTTACCCAATATTTTGTGTCACCTAAAGGTTCTACAACATGGCAAGATGATGCATTACCTATGCTGTAATGTATTTGTGTGTGTATACATAAATGGTATTTTTCTATGACATAGTATGTGTGTGGTGTTACAGTTCATCGCACATGTGTTGGTGATGTAGTAGAACTTACTTATGAAAGAAGACACCAAACTTTCTACAAAAATATATTTTTATATGTGCAAACTCTCACTTGAGGTAGTGACAACCATATTTTAGTCATATGGTATATGTCATCATTGCAGTATACTGTAAGTGTGCATTATTACACAAGTTCCAAAATAAGGCATAAAAAATAACAAACATTTGCATAAATAATAATACATGAGCAAAATAACAAACTTTCACTATCACTAGTTTTTTTTGCCTTCCTCTGGATCAACATGTTAGGGCAGGTTAGGATAGGATATGGGTTGAACTAGATGGACTTAAAGTCTTCCTTCAACCTTAATAACTATGTTTCTATGTTACTATGTTACTAGTGAGCACCATATCTGACCCATATGGTTGAGTTGTAAGACTAGACTATTGCAATTATGCATTAGCCAACATGTGTTAAAATAAAATAGAAGAAAATAACAAAGATTGGTATAAATAAAGAAAATATGAAACTTTCAGGTAGCCCATTTCCCACCATCTATGTACCATATGCTGTTTGTAAGCATTCAGATTAGTGCAAATATGCTTTACACAACATGTTGTAAAAATAAATATTTAAAAAAATAAACTTTTGTATAACTAAGAGATAATGAAAATAGCAAACTTTGACTATGCCTACTGAAGAGCATATTTGTAACATATGTTGTTTTGAGGCATTTAGATTAGTGCAAATTTCTTTGACACAACATGAGGTCAACTAAATATAAAAAAAATAACAAACAGCTTTTTAAATCATAATTTATAGGTAAAATAAAAAAATCACAGCTGGTGGTATGTGGGTGGTGGGGTTGGCGGGTGCCCAGTGTCTCTGGGTGGTTGGCTATGATGAGAACCTTGACCATCACCCTGTTGGGGTGGATTTTCTGTGCCCTGAGCTAACATCTGCCCACGGTCAGGTTGGTGTGTGGGCACATTGCCATATAGATAAGGGAGATTATATTCCTGTGTAAGATGGTACCCCTGAGACTCATAACCCCCAATATGACCATGTTGTGCATATCCAGGTTAGGACCAGCCTCCAACACTGGATCTGTACAAGTGGCCATATTGGGAAGTCGGATTATAGCCTGCCATTTGACCCTGTTGCTGCTATGTTTGGTTTCGTGGGGGAATGGGTTGAGGTGTAGGTGCCCGTGCAGGAGGATCCTCAGATCCTAATAGAGCTGCCACCTCTCAAGGAATTCAAATACCTCATATGGGGTATTGGGGGGTGGGCATGTGTCAATTAGGATGTGAATTGATTCTAGCACACAGAGCCTGAGCTCACGGGGTAGGAGACGAAGGTAGCAGGGAAGGCTACGGGCATAGGCCTCCTCACCCTCATCCACAGCTGCCCTTGACAGATAATTGATGACCCCAGTGTCCACATGCCTCTGGGTCTCAGAAGCTGTGATGTCTCGACGTCTTCTCCCACGGCGGGATATTGCAGCAGCCTGGGGGGAGCCCCCAGAGGTACAGTGGGGCTGCTGCTATTTGCTGCATCCTCAACACTGGGGTGTGCTGGTGCAGCTGGTGGGTCAGGTAAAGGTTGCGGTGCAGATGCTTGGTCAGGTCCTGGTGCTTGTGAAGCTTGGGGGATGCAGCAGGCAGGGACCGTCGATGGGCCAGCCACCTTTTCACCTCCCCCAACCAGGTCAATTATGGCCTCTGAGTCTGAGCCTGTCTCCCTCTCAGTGAGGTTGGACTGAGTTCTGTTTGGAAATGAAATGGTATTAGAACATGTTGTAGATGTGAGCCTAAACTGCATAGGTGTTATGTGGTGTGATGTAGGTACTTACGTTCTCAGATCCAGAATAGGAGCAAGAAAACCAAGGCGGTCGAAATACACGTACTTCCTCTTGGTGGGTGCTGCAGACCCGCTCCTTGACCTCTGCTGCCTTTCCCGGCGGTATTGGTCGCAGATGCTTCTCCATCTTCTCATGACATCATCCACTGCAATGTGACATATAATGTAATAATTTAGGTACCTGCACAATGCCAAATTCTTCTACATACACTTCACATAGTCATGGGGGCCTAGTCGGATGTGATTAACATAACATTTTGGCGCAAAAAAAAAAAAATAAAAAATTTTGGGGAAACTCATCGCTATTATTACGTTCTGACCGTTAAGAAGTTTGAAAAATAATCAGGTAACTTACTCATTCGCTGCTGCTCCTCGCGTGGGCTGTCCCCAAAGTGGGGAAACATCTGCCCACAGATGCGCCTCCATGCCGCCTCTTTCCTTGCGCAGTCTGCATAATGTGCATCTCGTTGGTCCCAAATTTCGGGCCTCTCCAGCACCAACACAATCAACATTCGACATTGATGAGCATTGACATCATGGCCGACTCCGTGGGGGGTTCTTCTGGGATGTCTGGTGCTCTTTTTGAGCTAATTTGCATGTGTCAGCTTCCTGATGCATGTGTTGCACCATTTCCTGTGAGCTGCAGAAGTCTTGCATATTTCTCGCAAGTCACACGTCAGGTCCGTGTGTAATCCGTTGTTTTCTCGCACCCATAGACTTTCATTGGCGTACAACGGGCGTAATACGCTGACAATCGCAGCATGCTGCGGGTGTCTCGCTCTGTAACATACGGCCGAGAAAAATACGCATGATCAGAGCTGCCCCATAGAGAAATATTGGTCCGAGTGTAATGCGTGATTCCTCTTTAGTGTGACGCCGGCCTAAGGCTAATTTCACACATCAGGTTTTTTGTGTCAGGCCTAATCCGTCATATACCTGATAGGACGGATCCAGCGCTGATTTTGAAAAAACTGATGCAACGCATCAGTTTTCTTGCCGGATCCGACCTGACCTTTTCAACCCGGAAAATGCAGGTACGCATGTCTGGCACGGAGGAGAGAGAGAGACCTTGGTTTCCAAAATCCGGATCAGTCTTTTGACGGATTGCACAAAAGGCTGGTCCGGTACCGTAGACTTCTATTATTTCTGGCCGCCTGATGCGCAGCTTCAGGCACTATCAGGCGGGTCCGGAAAAAAAAAAAACGTTGCAGTGACCGTCTTGTCCGGCCGCCGGAATGTACATTTCCGCCGGATCCGGACAAAAACGGATGCAAGCCAATGACATCAGGCGCAATCCGGCACTAATGAAAGTCAATGACAAAAAAACGCATCCGGTACCGGATCCGTTTTTTTAACAACACGATGGATCACGCCTGACGTCTAAAAACTGATGTGTGAAAGTAGCCTAGGAGTATTAAACTCGCTGGAGTGCATTGTAATCACAGGCATAGCTGTGACTGCAGTGCAAAATAAAAGTAAGTGTGGACCTGGTCAAGTTATTTGACCAAGGCAATGTTTAGGAAAACCTGTTAAGGGCTTTTATTTTTGGAACGAACTACAGTATGGTAGTGGGGCAGTTCGCTCCCTCCAGGCCAGATTTTACAAGTGGCCAATGGCCACAAATTCCATTTTAAAACCCTGCAGCAAAGGGTTGGGTGTGTCAGTGTTTGCTAGCAAGCAGCAGAGCAGGTGGCTCTGCAATGCCCAGCTTGTGTGAGGTAACACGGAGCCAAGAGCAGCGAACGCCTGGCACCCTGAGGCGTGATACGGTGGTGCAGTCACCCTCAGCAACCGTTCCCGAATATGGACTGTTGTGACGCCCCGGCTGCGATCCAGAGGATAATGTGCACTGTTCATTTTGGGAGTTGCTTGGATATTAAATACGTTTGATGTGAACTTTCCTGGGTCACTGTTAAAAATGCTTAATTTCATATATTTTTCCAGGACTTGTTACCAGATGTGATACTCTAAAGAAATGTCAAAATGTTTCTTATAAAAAAAATATAGTGGTTTATTGGACTGTCCGCCAAAAAACATCATTGCAGGAAAACATAAAATGAGTGAAATAGTTACGAAGAGATTGTCCATTTGTCCATAGCAAAGCTTATACACTTCTTTCCTTGGTGTCCTGAATGGTAAAATGACATTCTGGCTCTGTCAGCAGCATCTCAGGGAAGCAACACGTGGTTACATAGCAGCTGTCCATTCATCGTAGTGTCAGAGTAAAGTGTTCATGGAGTGTGTCTGAAGAGAGTGAAGAAGAGCCCCCCTCCCTTCGTGTAGTCAATATATATATGTCCCTTAAATCACGTGGTCTCTATATATGGGGATGACACTCTACCATACAGAAATAGCGTGTGTAATGTCAGCTGAAAGTCAATGTACTCGGTACAGAATTGAGTGTATAAAGAATAAATCCATAACCAATAATTAATATTTAACAATTCCCCCTTTTGAGGGTGACAGACATTATTTGGAACCCTCAAAGTAGAGAAGTTCATCTTTAGGATAATCAGATTTTCTTTCTTCTTTTCTTCTTCATTGTCAAAAATAATTTAATTTCCATAATAATAATAATAATAATATCAGATTATTGTTATATGCACTCAATAACATAATGATGTGAATTCATGTTATGGTAAGCCGTGACCAATATTCATATAAAATATGTGTATTATACTTTCCTAAACCTAAATCGAAGCATCTCCGGTCCAGTCATCATCATCTGATGTCTTCTTCTTGATTCTTTTAAAACACAGTCTTTATACGATAATTCCTTTGAAATAACATGTAGATATTGTGGAGACTGTGTGTCATGTGTCCATCAAAGTCCATAAATTCAAATGTTGATAAGAAAACAAAGTCGATTGATGAAATGAAGCTTTAATATCTGAGCAGAGTCACCTTTAAAGACCTGGACTTACATTGGCTCGCCTTGGATATTTCTGGAATCCTCCATATCATCCGCAATGGTCTTGGAACAGGTGTGACTTTTTGGTCAGCAAAGCAAGGGTTAAAATGACTCTTCCTTGCTAAAGATAGCACCATAACCAGTCCTTAGTCCTATTGCACAGGACTCATGTCAGGGTTGTAGCTTCCTGACAACTTATTGTTCACCAGCTTTCATTGAAGCTTCATAGGTGATAGGAAACCACTGGAACGTGATAAAAGCATGATAACACAGTTCATATTAGCATCATATGATCATCGTCCTCTGCAGTCGTGGTTGTCAGGTTAGATAGTGCGATCGTGGCTGTCAGTGGTGAATACTGCAGTTGTTGTCAGTGATGAAATGAATTGTAATTGACACAGTCTATTATTACTCAGACATCATATAGCCTTGTTACCTTCTGGGACTTCGGCTTTTTCTTCTTGCAACTTTTTTTAAAAATTACTTGAATTTAGAAATATGAAAAGTCTTTATTAATGTAATTCCAATATCTTGCTTGAAGTCTTCATTCCCTATTCTATACCAAATCTGGTAATTTTCCTAACCTATAATATCACAGCGTACCATAGCAATCAGTAATATCCATAGAATTATTATCAGAATAGTAATATGGAATTCATGTTTGTGTAGTAAGACAATTATAAATGATAATGCATTATTAACCATATTCTTCATGAGATAGAACATTTTTATGTCATAGGTGTAATTACCTTTCCAACCCATAGGAGTCAGTGTGTTTTATGTAACAAGTGTTTCCATCTTTATTACTAAAACTTTATTAATGGAATATATTTATTAGACCAATAATAGGTAAGAATATATAGCCATGAACCAAAATGTGAATATGAGTGAATGAATGAATGAAAGAATTATTGTATTTACTCAGAATTAAAACATTTTCTTTTAATGAAACGATATCTTCACTATATTTAATGAAGCAATATTCTCGTACTAGACATTACTTTATTAAATATTGATGGTTTTTTTTCTCTTGATTGAGATAAAAAATAAAAATTAAGAATCAAAAATAGAGATAAATGAAGAATAAAAATTAAAAATGAAAAATAAGAATAAAAATGAAAATAAGAATAAAAATAAGGCCTTTATATGTTTATGACAAATGCTGAGTAGTTATGTTCTCAGTAACACATACCCTTGTGTTACCAAAATATTCATATTATGCAACTGTGCATGTAATCCCCTTCTTAGTGTAAAGAAATGACTCTTTATAATACTTAATGTTATTATCTCTAGTAGTTATACCATTGTACCTTTTTATATTCTTTTTAAAATGTGTGAAGAAGAGGTATTGATGAAATGTGATGATGTATTCAAGATCAAAAACACATTTCCCCCTTAATACCAAAAAAAATATTATTTTATGAAATAATTCAGTTATCAAAACCAAAATGAAAAAAATAATTGTTTTATAAATTATTTATGTAACTTCTATTTTAGCTTTATACCATATATTTGTCTGAAGATGTGTACCATCTATGTAACCATTAAAAATAACATTGAATATCATAAAATTATCCTTTGAGAAAAAGGAAAAAAAAAATAATCTAAATGTAGATTTCCTTGATAAACCATTTTGATGTGTGATTACACTTATCTACTATTAACTAAAAAAATAATTACTAAAGGAATATATGTTGAGTAGATAATATTTCATTATGTATCTTAATATTCTAATAATTGAACTGATTTGTATTATTTCTCATAAAAACAAGGTTTTTGGTTTTCTCTTAGCATACCATGAATTGTGAAACCTCTTCTTTCATACATCACACGTACATTAGTCTTAGGATATTTTCACTCTAGCAGCTGCTCATACACGCATCTGTCATCTGTCATTCAGACTGTGACACGGATAAGTTCACAAGACAGATTCCACATACAAAAGTTAGAGGTAGGAATACATGTATATTAACCCAAATAATTGTATCCTAATTATCAATGCGCATTGTAAACTATTAAATTTAATATCTTAATATTTCTTTGAATATTCCCCAAATACACATAACATAAACTTTGTAAACCATCCTATATATGAAATGACTCATAAGGAAATTAGTTATGAGCTGTATCTATATACTTGGTGCAAGGGTTTGTAACTGAAACCTGGAACTTAAGAGGCCTAAAGAATCTCCTTGCAAAGGCTGAGTGTCACGCTGTCTAATGATATGTATACAATGTCAGTAAACTATTAATACAGGAACAACACTCTATACAACAACTAGTATAGCAACATCAGCATGTAAGTATAGAATAGATTTACCTGACACGATATCTGCTGAACTCAGGGTTAATCTTGAGGACTTGATGAGCTGAAACAGGAAAGAGGTGGACCGGGATCTAACCTGACCCTAAACTGGGGTCCTAACTAATCCCTCACCTTGGAGGTACTGATAATGGTTCAGAGGTCCAAGTCACCAACCTAACCCTGTCTCCTATCAGACCCTGAACCCTGTAATCAGTCCTAAGAAGGATCCTGACTACCACCAAAGGGATATGGGCTGATCTTAGCTAAATACACAGATTAGACATATAAGACAGACAGGATAACACTCGCTTGCATACACACTCAAAACCAAAGGAACATAAATGGTCTGGGAAATAAACTCTAACCAAGTTGAGCTTAGAACAACTAAGGAGCTCTCAACTAAAGTCTATACAGATTCATTCCTATCTGTGGTCTGCATGAAGGTTTCACTGGCAACTCCCCAAGCAGACAACCAGGAATTTAAAGGAAACCAATCAACAAATAATCAATTGCAGCCGGGAGAAACTGCACCCAGTCCCAGCACCGAGCACAGACAGAATTAACTCCCTAGCTGCCAAACACAAAGAAACAGCAGCTCAGCTGTGAGAAGTCAAAATGTGCAACCGCGACGATCTTCGTGGCAATGCACACATGACACTGAGCTCTCAAAATTCTTTTCACGAGAGCTTTAAGTTGCAACCACTGAAATAGGGGTATATGGTAGCCTTATTATTAGAACAGTTTAAATGTCACATGTGTGACTGTCATGCAGTAAGAACATATTGCCATGCAAATAAATAACTTCAAAATGTTAACAACACACAAAAACTAAATTTAGATTCAGTTAGTTATATATTATTTCCTTTTTAAGTGTTAAATATATAAAATCATGCAGTTATTACAAATTCCTGTGTAAATAAAGGCATAAATCCATGTCAGAGAGTTTTTTCCGATTAAGTCCTATTTTGAAGTGAAAATTCTAAGGATAAATAAGAGATAAGGTTAAATATCATATTCATTCAGAAATAAAACAATTGCAATGTCTTATACATATATACGTATTGGCTTTGATGTAATTCTAAATATTACTATAGTTTATTTTAATTATATCACTATAGATATAGATATACAGTTATACAATCTCTACTTATACAAATATACTATATATACTGTATACTGTATGAATATATATATCTACAAAAACTGTAGAACTACAGAATTATATTTAGAAAATAATTAGAAATAACTGAATAATATATTGTATAATACTTTTACACAACATATAATTTAATTTTCAGTCAATTCCTAAACCAAATCTTATTTCTTTGTCAAAAATCTCCTGAAAAGCTCTTTTTATCATTCCTTTTTTTAATGATTGTTTGAGCAGCTCCGATAATGAATTGTAAACTGAAGACTCAGTTAAGTCACTCTGAGAAGTCACCTGTTTCTGTCTGTCAATGTCCGCCATTTGTCTCTTTACAGAGCGGTCTGAACTTTGAATTTTTAACTCTTTCTGCAAAGTGGACCCTTGGTTCATTTCGTAAGGCTTATAACAAATATGTAATTTTCTTCGTATGTCATAGATTTGATTACGGGGATGACTCAGTTTAGGAGATTTTGACACTGGCTTTTGAAAAGATTTTACTATGTCTGTTTTTACAAAATTAGCATGATTTATTTTCCTTTCACGATTCTCATGTTTTCTAGCAAAATCAAGGGATTGCGCACATTCAAATAAAGTATCTTTTTGTGACGCAAAACACGAGATACAGAATTTAGGAATCCAAATTTGTCCACAAAATACTTTATCATTGATTGTGTTTTGACATTGGTAATTAGAGTTTTGTACAACCTTTCAAATATGGACATGAATGTAAAGTACATTCTTTCTGACCAATCCTTCATTTTTGAAGAATATCAATATCTGGACAATTTTCATTTAATGCACAAAAATTAGAATTTTCAGTCTGTCTTTATCATTTAGATCTCAATGTAAGTCGTTTATCACAAGACAATTTTAATGTTAAACGTCTGGAAAAGGTTGCAGGAAGCCACAATTTAAATAATTGATTTTTCTTAGCATTACTTAAATCAAGCTTATCAACAAAACTTTCAAAAATTTCAGAATTTCTGCACACATGGATATTGTTATCATATTCAGGAATGATTTTGCATTAGTTTTTAACAAATTTTTCCTAACTTTAATTTGTAGTTGGGCCTCTGAATTGTCTTCTAATTTTGGTGGCCTTTGTACATCCGTCCCTCGTACGTCATCTGCATTAGTTCTGAAGTCTCCTCCCACATTTCCGCCATCTTTTTTTACATCATCAGAGACAAGGTCACCTTCACTAACCATTACAGACACATGTCCCACGTCTTGCTCAATTTCCTCATTACAGTCAATCTCGGGAACATCACTAGTATCATCTGACACTATTTCTACACAGTCATTTTTAGATTTCTCTGATACAAACTTATGAAATATGTCAACCAACTGTAAAATATTTTTCAATTTCTCTCTTTCTCTATTAAAGGACACCATCTTAGAATCTAGCTTTAGATTTTTCCATTTCACATTCTGCATATAAGCTGAGCCATAAAACTTCTAAATTAGACTGATCTAAAGACATAAATTTCAGTCTACTTTGCTTAGAAAAAAAAGTTAATAACATCCATTGTTTCTTACCTTGAAATATCTCAGCTTGTAGCTCCTTTCTTGGACAACAGCTGGCCTCTTGTCATCAGCACGTCAGCACGTCTGATTCCTGTAGTATGTCTGGCAACTCTTAGTCCTCATTCATAGGTTCTTTTTGATCCTGAAATATCGTAGTGGATTTCCTGATAAACTTGAACATTTGACGTTCTTTTGCTTCTATTCCTTCCCTTGCAAGTTTTCAGAAATTCACACTCTAAAAATCAAGTGTCTCCTGGCTGGTTCGCCAAAATGTTTAAAAATGCTTAATTTCATTTATTTTTCCAGAACTTGTTACCAGATGCGATACTCTAAAGAAAATGTCAAAATGTTTCTTATAAAAAATATAGTGGTTTATTGGACTGTCCACCAAAAAACATCACTGCAGGAAAACATAAAATGAGTGAAATAGTTACGAGAGATTGTCCATTTGTCCATAGCAAAGCTTTACACTTTCTTTCCTTGGTGTCCTGAATGGTTAAAATGACATTCTGGCTCTGTCAGCAGCATCTCAGGGAAGCAACACGTGGTTACATAGCAGCTGTCCATTCATCGTAGTGTCAGAGTAAAGTGTTCATGGAGTGTGTCTGAAGAGAGTGAAGAAGAGCCCCCCTCCCTTCGTGTAGTCATATATATATATGTCCCTTAAATCACGTGGTCTCTATATATGGGGATGACACTCTTAACCATACAGAAATTGCATGTGTAATGTCAGCTGAAAGTCAATGTACTCGGTACAGAATTGAGTGTATAAAGAATAAATCCATAACCAATAATTAATATTTAACAGTCACTGCCTTTATTACTGCACGATGTGAACACCGCGGCACTACATTCCCCCCTTATTTCCATTTCCTCCCCAATTTTGTCTAGGATATGGACTATTTTACTACTTTTCATGGATTATTAAATTTGATCATGACATGTGATGACCATATTGATCCTTTGCACTATACTTCCTATATGTGCGGAATATATCGACATTTCCTATATATTTACTATTTGTGAGGAGTATATTGATTCATTCACATAATTCCTATATGTGATCTTCATTTAATATTGGTTTTTTGCACTATATTTTCTATATGTGATCCTCATTTAATACATGCATATCTTCATCTTGTGTTTTATTTATTTTACTTTATTTTCAGGGGCTATCTCTCTTCATAAAATATCCTTTGTATTCTCTGGGTTCATCAACCCCTCTATATTTTTGGACCTTGGGAGCCACTCCCTGTATACACATTTCCGGTACTCTTATAATTTTAATATGTAAACTTGTCCTCACTTGATTATTTTCACCTATTCACAGGGCATTTGTACATTCTATTTAATGTTTAACATTTCTCACCATGGAAACAACAAAAACCCTCACTGTAGCATTGATCCACTTCCGCCTGGACTACTGCAACGCTCTATTACTTGGCTCCCCATTACTCGACTATCCCCTCTCCAGTCCATCCTTATTGCAGCAGCCAGGGTCATCCATCTGGCTAATCGGTATACTCGGACGCGTCCGCACTTCGCCAGTCCTTACACTGGCTGCCCATTCATTATAGGATCCAATTCAAAGTATTGTTCTCACCCACAAAGCTCTCCACAGTGCAGCACCCCCCTACATCTCCTCCCTCATTTCTATCTATCGGCCTAACCGACTGCTGCGCTCTGCAAACGACTTTCGACTAACCTCTGCACTAATCCGTACCCCCCACTCCCGACTCCAAGACTTCTCCTGCTCTGCGCCAATCCTCTGGAATGCTCTACCCAAGAAATTAGGACTATCCACAATTTGCATGGTTTCAGGCGCTCCCTCAAAACACATTTGTTCAGAGCGGCCTATCACATTCACTAATCAAAGTCATTCTATGTGTAAGTGTGTATGTGTAGCCCATTCACTATTTCCATATATCCCTCACTCCCTCAAGATGGCTGGACCATCATTGTAGATGCACCATTGTATATACACCCTGTACTTTGTATGTCCCCCACCTCATTGTAGATTGTAAGCTCTCACGAGCAGGGGCGACTTATTTTGCTTTAATTATTGTATTGTTTTAACGTTGTTACTTATGACTTGTGTTTTGAAACTGTTAAACTGTAAAGCGCTGCGGAATATGTTGGCGCTATATAAATATAAATAAAGATTATTATTTTATTAACATAGGTCACTTCAATTAATTTTATTTTAAAACCCGTCACTTACACGCACTTATCCTATACACTTTTCTAATACACTTGCAATACCCTTATACTCACTGCTTCCGATCTCCTTAGCACTAAACACATTGACATACCCCCCCAATCCCTTAAGTCTCTCGCTTTCTTAACATTTTTTTCACTCCACATATTTCCTTACCCAAACCCTTTTTTATTCTTTGTAATATCCTTCATACTCCCTCCTAATATCCCTACAGTATCCCTTGAGAAATAATTTTATAATTGTACTGATTAAAACCGTTAATTCTATAGTTCTTTATTTACCCTACTGTTCCAGTTACCTTCCATTCATACACTTCTTTTCTTTTCCCTTTCCCTCTTTTCCATCGTCAATCCCATTTGTATACTTTTTCCCCGTAATCATTGTGCTGCCAAAAAAAATTGGTTTTGGTTATATGTCCCTTTCACGTTGCCCTATCTGAACCGAATCCAGGTTGTTTTCGCGCTCTGTATCTAGGTACCGCGCCAGAACGACTCCTTGATTCTCAAGCTTCCAGCTTGCGCCTTGAAAATTTAAGTCCCCAACCTTTGCTTCAAACCATATCATGTGCTGACACGACCCAATGGGTTGGTCGTCGCGGATGGCAAACCAATCAAAAAAGGGATGGGAAAGGCGAGAGGGGGGGCCCTAACAATAGGGAATGAGGGCTGGTCACCACCTGAGCTCAAACCTGGCCTGCCCTAAAACCTTCCTAATGCCCTATGGGGTCCTTCCCCCTGCCGCTGTCAGGATACCTCTTCCCTAGATGTCCACCTATAAAACTGCCCGGCTAGTGCAAGGTGGCAAGGAGCACTACCTCACCCTGAGATAATAAACACAGGGGGGATGACAAAACACCAAAGGGACAAGGGTAACAAAAAACACCACACTTAGCTTTGTCAACATGCTGCTAACCACCAGCAGAAAACAAGCAATGGACTCCAAACACCAGACTGGCTGAACCAGAGCTGCTCCTGCTAGACTAGTTCCAGAAAGGCCTGTATCCCAACATCAAAACTGATGATCAGGGGACCTTTTAAAATGTGGGAGTGGTTACCACCCAAATCAGCGACACATTTGCATGCAATTACACCAATTGCCGCGGGGAAAACGACATTAACCCCCCGATGGTCCAAAAGAAAAAAGTTTTTTTACTGAGTGGAACCCAATCTGCCGCAAATCCAAAAATGGATGTGACAGCAAGGAACTGAAAGTCCATTTTCATTTGGGAAATCACAGTCCCCGCATGCACCAAGACACACCGGATACACTAATGCCGCAAACAGCGGATCAATTAACATAAAAAGAGAAACTCTCACTAGTTACCGCCCCTTTTGGAGAAAGCTTAGGAAAAGCCAGAACTGTCGGGGGTTATCAGCAATATACATATCAGGCACTCTTTAATGGTACGCTTACGGTCTGGCCAAAAGTTTTGAGAATGGGCACAAATTTATTTTTTTCCATGATCTGCTGCCCTCTGGGTTTTTTTGTTGTTTGACAGATTTTTTATCCAGGGCCCGAAATATAATTGCAAGGCTTTTGAGTAACCAAAAGCTTATATTGACAGTTAGAATAGTTAATGCAGCAAGTCAATATTTTGCAGTGTTGACCCTTTTCTTTTCAGGCCTCGGGAATTTTCCCTGGCATCTTCAATAACTTCTGGACCAAATCCTAAAGGGTAGCCGTCCCCTTCTTGCACAATCAATGCTTTTCCCTTTTGTCGAATTTTTAGGTTTTTTGTTTTTCCACCTTCTCTTGATGGTTTTCCACAATTTTTAAGGGATTAAGATCTGGGGGTTTCCAGGCCAGGACCCAAAAAACTCTATGTTTTTTTTCCCTGAGCCATTTGTTTTCACTTTGCTTTTTTTGGGGAAGGTGCACCATCCTGGAAAAGGGCATTGTTGGCCCCCCAAAAGCTCTTGGAGGATTGGGAGAAGTTTTCTCTTGGAGGGCATTTGGTACCCCTTCTTTATTCATGGCCCGTGTTTTTAGGCAAAGACTGGAGGAGGCCGATTCCCTTGGCTGAGAACAACCCCACACATGAATGGTTTAGGATGCTTAACTTGGCATGAGGGGCAAAAACTGGTGGTAGCGTCACCTTGTCTTCCCCCGAATGAGGCGTTTTCCCGATGTCCCAAACAATCGAAAAGGGGATTCATCAAAAAAAATAACTTTACCCTAGTCCCAACCGGGCCATCCTGTACTTTTGCAGAATATCATCTGTCCCTTTTTAAAGTTTTTTCTGGAGAGAAGGGCTTCTTTGCTGCCCTCCTTGAGACCAAGGGCCTTGCCCAAGAGTCTCCGCCCCCCACAGTGCGTGCAGATCCTCACACCGCCTTGCCATTCCTGAGCAACTCTGCACTCTGATCCCGATCCCGCAAACTGAAAACACTTTTAAGAGCGGTCCTGGCCCTTGCTGGTCTTTTTGGGTCCCTGGAGCCTTTTTGGCAACAATGGAAACCCTCTCCTTGAATTCTTGGTTGTGCGTAGATTTTTGGGCTGGGTTGCATCTTTCTAGTTGCGATACTCTTCCCTGTTAGGTCATTTTTTTTGCTTGCAAGATGACTGCACGTGTTTCTTTAGAAAACCCAGGGTTTTAACAGAAAAAACAATGATGCCATGCAAAAGCTCCTTTAAAATTTTCCATGGTATCATTCTTACAAAACATACAAAGATCTCCACCTGTCCCATCAACCCCACACCTGTGTTAATGGAGCAATCACTGAAAAGAAGGGTTAAACTGGTCCTTTTAAGGCAGGGGCTGCATGATGTTTAAATGTTGTTTTGGGGGTAAAATTCATTTTTTTGCAAAATTTGCTTTGCAAGTAATTGCTGTTAAGTGATCACTCTTTATAACATCTGGATATATGCAAATGCCATAGAAAAGTGAGCATAAAATTTGTTAAAAATTAATTTTTGTCATTCTCAAAACTTTTGGCCAGATTTGTAATACTGTGGAAATATAAACTTTATACTTACAACGGTGACCCCATTTACTTTCCAGAATCCTTTTTCTGAAACTGGATTCCAAACCTTAATCCATGAATAAGAGCTCGGTCAATACGATACAATAAGCATTTTTCACTTTTTTTGCCGCATTATCTATACACTCCTTTGCTGGATTCCTTCATTCCATCTCTAGAAAAATGGCAATTTAGAAAACTACAAAAAAAATCAATTGCAGCTCAAGTATTTGGAAAATTTATATTTATTTTTTAATTGCCTTTTTTTTAAATTTATTTTTGTTTAACCCATTTTCTGCCTCGACGTACTACCCCGTCCATGTGCCCCTGGGCTCAAAGACCAGGGACGGGGATAGTACGTCACTGGGGAGCGCAGCCGATCGCGGGCCCGGAGTGCAGCTGATTATCACAGCTGACACCCGGCACTTGTACCTGGGCGGTCAGGACACATTAACCCCTGGCACACTACTATCAAACATACGTGTTGTCCGGGGACACAGGGAAGCATGCGCAGGGGGGGCTTCCTTGCTGCTTCTGTGAGCCCCTCCGAACAGTGCGAAGTTCCGCGTTCCGAGGGCCCTCCTCCCGAGGACCCCGAATCCAAGATGGCCCGCGTGGGCCCGGGGTTCCTGCGGGGGCGGTTTCCCCTCAGTGCCTGTGAGAGCAGGCGCGAG
Organism: Oophaga sylvatica; assembly: GCA_033576555.1. Classification (NCBI taxonomy): domain Eukaryota; kingdom Metazoa; phylum Chordata; class Amphibia; order Anura; family Dendrobatidae; genus Oophaga; species Oophaga sylvatica. The sequence continues at coordinate 69,715,316 of JARQOD010000004.1, read as the reverse complement.
AAAGCCTGCACACTGCCTTTCAAAACGCTGTTTGCAGAGTCTGTGCACGCGTCGAAAAGCGATTGACTTTATACAGTGATGTCCCCACCCTGGGACAAAGTAAAAAGTTAAAAAAAATTAAAATAAAAAAGGGGAAAAAAAATTCCAAAATAAAGGAAAAAAAAATATTCCCCAATAAAATTCATTTCCTCATGTAAATAAAAAAACAAAAAATAAAGTACACATATTTGGTATTGCCGTGCCCCGTAAGACCCCCTTTATAGAACTGCCCCCACTAGTTAACCCCTTTAAGTGAACCCTTTAAAAAAACAAAGCAAAAAACAATGCTTTTTTGTCATACCGCCGAACAAAAAGTGGAATAACATCCCACCCAAAAAGACGGATATAAATAAACATGGGTACCGCTGAAAACGTTTATCTTGTCCCCCAAAAAAATCTTCCAAATTTCGCATCATCAGCAAAAAAAAAAAAATTTTTGCTCGCGAATAAAGCGATGCAAAAATAATTTTTTTTTATAAAAATTGTTTTTTTTGTATAAAAAACGCCAAAACATAAAAAAAAAAGTTATAATTAATTTGCCGTAACGTATAACCCAAAATAAAACTGCTTTATCAATTTTACCACACGCGGAAGGGTTTAAACGCACCCCCCAAAAGAAATCTAATTGGATTTTTGTTCTTCTAACCTCCCAAAAATCGAAAATAAAACGATCAAAAAATGTTTGTGCCCAAAAATGGTTTCCAATAAAAACGTCAACTCATTTCCGCAAAAATTTGACCTACATGACTCTGTGGCCCCAAAAAAATGCAAAAATTTAGCTCTCAAAATTGGTGATGCAAAAACTATTTTGCAAAAAAAAAGCGTCTTTTAGGGGTTGTGGCAAATGCCAAACATAAAACCCCCCCAATAAATGGAAATCAAACTCCCCTTTAATCCCCCCCCTTTGTTGGGGAAAAAAAAATAAAAATAAAAAATGTAATTTATTTCCATTTTCCCATTGGGTTTGGGTTGGGGCTAAAGTTAGGGATTAGGGTTTGGGTTGGGATTAGGGATGTGTTGGGTTAGGTTTGTGGTTAGGGTTATGGCTTGGTTGGGACTAGGGTTTGGGGTGTGTTAAGTTAGGGTTGGGTTTAAAAATTGGGGGTTTCCATGTTTTGGGGGACATAAAGGGGGTCTCCAAATTGACATGGCGTCTCATTCAATTCCCCCCCCCGGGGGTTAAAAATCAAACGGTGCTCCCCTTCCTTTTTTTAGCTCTGCCCCGCACCCCCAAAAGGGAAGTTTACCCCCTACATAAGGGGTTCAGCGTTTTTCCAAAAGGAAAAAATTCCAATAACTCTTGGGGGCCCCTTTTTCTGTTACCCTTGGAAATTTAAAAATTTTGGGGGAAAAAAAAACATTTTTGTAAAAAAAAAAAATTTTTCTGTTTTTTTACACGGGAAAATTTTAAACTTCTTGAAGAACTTGGGGCTTCATAACGCTCACCAACATCTAATAAAGTTTCCTTTTTGGGGGGCTTTTTTTTCCAAAAAAGGGGGGTTTGTGGGGGGTTTTTCCCTGTTTTGGGAAAAACAGGGGCTTCCCCCAAAGTGGAAAAAACGCCCCCCCGACCATTTATCAAAAACTGCAATCCCCCAAAAGGGGACACTTCCCTTCCCCCGCCCCGACAAAATGCCCATTCGTAGTTTTTTTTCCCCCATATGGGGTATCAGCGTAAAACGGACAAATTGGACAATTTTTTGGGGCCCAAATTTTTTTTTCCCCCCTACCCTTGGGAAAATAAAAAAATTTTGGGGCTAAAAGATCATGTTTGTGGAAAAAATATGATTTTTTTTTTTTTTATGTTTTAAAAGGGTTATAAAATTTAGTGAAATACGTGGGGTTTTTAAAATTCCCACCACACCTCTAGATAAGTTCCTTGAGGACCCCATTTTCCCCAAAAGGGGTCTTTTGGGGGGGATTTCCCCTGTTTTTACTTTTAGGGGCTCCCCCCAAAAAGAAATGGGGTCCACCCAAAATTTGCTTGAAAAAGAAAAAAGGTTTTCAGTTACTGGCGATAAAAGGACGGGAAAGTCAGGGCCCCGGGCAGAAGTTGCGATGAGCGGCCAAAGGGAAAGGGGTTCTAGAAGTCCCCTTTATGGCGGTGGGGGTTTTCCACTAGGGTTCCCCGGGGCCCGGGCCCCCCCGGCAGGGCCGGCCGAACCCCAAAACAAGCCCCCCGGGCCGTTTGGGGTAAATTTGAGTTGGAGAAAAGGAAAAAGAAAAGGGTTTCCAAAAAGAATGGGGAAATGTCGCAGAACAACCCCCCGATAGGGGCTCAAAAAAGCTTCACTCGTTGGGGCTGAGCACCAAAATATACTCACCCCAAAGGGGCTGCAAAAAGGGCCGGTTTTTATAGCGGGGGAATCAGTCTTAATCGGGCGAGAAAAATTTTAGCGGGCCCAAGGGGATGATCTCATAAAAACATTCAATCAGGGAGGAAAAAAAAAACGGGGGGAGGTGATATCTCTACCCCCGACGAAGTTCATTTGGTTTCAGGCCATGGGCGAGGGGGTCAAAATAGGGGGGGGCAACCCAAAAGGTCGTTCAGGTTGAAAAATTTTAAGAAAAAAAAAAAGTAAATTTAAAAAAAAAAATAAAAACCCCTACACAACAAATTTCCCCTTTTTCCCCAAAAACCAAAAATTTTCACATACAAGGAGAAAAAACCCCCCATATAAAACCATTATGTAAAAAATTCATTGTTTTTAGGTTTTCCTTTTTTCAGTCTTCTTTCTGTTCAGGGGGGGGGCTTCAAGCTCATGCGGGTTTTTCACACACTGACACGGGCCCTTTTTAAAACCCCTTTTCCCCAAAAGGGGTTGGGGTTGATCTTTGGGGAAAAAAAAATAAAAGATGATAGATGGGGTAGATTTTTTGATGATAATAGATAGATAGATAGTAGATAGTTTGATAGATAGTTTGTTTTGATAAAAAAAACCGACAAATTGGAGGCGCACATAGTTTTTTAGTGAAAAAAAAAGCTATTTAAAAAGGGGCAAAAGGCGACTTTCGGTCCAAAAACAAAAACCTTTCTAAAAACCTTGGGGAAAGGTTTTGTTGTTTGGGGCCAAAAATCGCCTTTTGGGGTTTTTTAAAAAACTTTTTATTCAATTTTAAAAGGTTGGGTGCCTCCAAAATTTGGGGGGGGTTTCTATTTTAAATTTTTTTTGGTATTTGCCTGGGGGGCTCTGCCCAGGGGTCTTTCTTTTGCGGGGTTTTAAATTTTTTGATTAAAGAAGATAGATTTTTAAAGATAGATTTTAAAGATAGATAGGTTAGATAGGTTTTAATTTTCTTTTGGGAAAAAAGGATTTTCCCCCAAATATTGCCCCATCATTGTCCCTTCTTGGAGTAAAAAGCCCCCTTTTTTGTCTCCTTCTTTTAAAAATGTGCCCCCGCCAGCCCTGTATATACATCAGCCCCCCCCGCCTCTGAATTTTGTTTTTAAATATATTAGAAATATAGACTGTAAAGGGGTTTTCAGGGGTATATTACAGTTGTATTTTACTGTACGGGCTCCCCCTCCCGGGGTTTTTTACCCCTTGATATAGACGTATGGGCTCCTGTCGGGGTTTTTTTTACTGTAGATATAGATGTAAAGGCCCCTGAAAAGGTTAAAATTTTTTTGTTGATATTGACCGGGGCAAGGGGTTCCTTTAAAAGGTTTATATTACTGTTAAAAAAAAAGACTGTAGGGCTCCTGTCGGTATATTTTATTGTAGATATAGACTGTAAGGGCTCCTGTCAGGGGTTATTACTGTAGATATAGGGGTGTAATGGGCCCCCCTTTGGTTATAATTTTGTAGTTAGACTGTACGGGCTCCTGTTTTGGGTTAAAAATTCTGTAGTTTTTGACTGTAAGGGGTTTTCCGTCAGGTTATATTACGGGGGAAAAGGAAAAGTACGGGGCCCCCTTTTTTTTTTCCGTCAGGTATATATTACTGTAAATATGAAATTTTGGGGGCCCGTCAGGGGGGTTTTTACGTTGATATAGACTGAAGGGCTCCCCCAGGTATATATTAAAAAATTGGTTTAAAAAAAATAGACTGTATGGGGCCCGGCCCAGGTTTTTGTTACGGGGGATTAGACGTATGGGGCTCCTGTCAGGTTATATTTTTGTAATAAAGACTGTAGGGCTCCTGTCAGGGGTTTATTAAAGTAGATATAGGAAAAGTTTTGGGCTCCTGTCGGTATTTATTACTGTAGATATAGAAAAGTATGGGCCCCCCGGGCCCCCGGGGGGGTAAAAATTTTTGTAAAAAATAGACTGTACAGGCTCCTGTCAGGTAAATATTAAAAGTAGAAAAAAACTGTACAGGGGCCTGGGGAGGTATTATTACTGTAGATATTTTAATTTATGGGGGGCCTGTCAGGGGTTTTTACTGTAGGGGAAGACTTAAAAGGCCCCGTTGGGGTTATTACTGTGATATAGACTGTATGGGGTTTGGGGAGGGAAAAAATTACGTAGTTAGACTGTAGAGCTCCTGTCAGGTATTTTTTTATGTAAAAAAGAAAAGTAAAAAGGGTTTCCCGTCAGGTATATATTACTGTGATATTAAAAGTATGGGCCCCCCGTCAGGATATATTATTGTAAAATTTTATTACCTGACAGGAGCCTTTTACAGTCTATATCTACTGTAAAATAAACCTACTGGGCCTTACAGTCATATCTACAGTAATATGACAGGAGCCCTACAGTCTATACTATAGTAATATATACCTGACAGGGGCCTGTACAGTCTATATTTTCAGAATTATACCGGGCAGGAGCCCGTCAGTCTATATCTACAGTAATATATACCTGACAGGAGCCCGACAGTCAACAGTAAAAATTATCTACAGGAGCCCTAAAAGTCTATATATAAAAAGTAATATATACCTGCAGGAGCCTGTACGTCATATCTACAGTAATATATACCCTGACAGGACCTTACAGTCTTATCTACAGTATATAACCTGAAGGAACCTGTACAGTCTATACTACAGTAATATAACCGACAGGAGCCTGTACAGTCTTTATCACATAATATATACCTTACAGGAACCTGTACAGTCTATATCTACAGTAATTATACCTGACCAGGAGCCCGTACAGTCTATCTACAGTAAATATACCTGAAAGGAGCCCTACCGTCTATATCTACAGTAGATATAACTGTACAGGCTCCTGTCGGTATATATTACTGTAGATAAGGAGACAAACCCCTTAATTAAAAATCCCCCCATGTCACTGGGACTCTGACTGACCTCAGATTTCCCTCCTCGCAAGCACACGGCTTCTCTTCCGGCTTCCTGGCTTTGCAGAACACGCCCCCGGGAACGATGTCAACACCGCTGGAAAGAGCCCATACAGTTAGTATGGGAGTCGCAGCCCAGCCCAAAGCCCCTTTTTAAAGGGCCGGCTGATGCGATGGCCTTTCATCTTGGCACGGCGCGCCCCTGCTCCTGGGGGGGGCAAGGGCCCCCCCAAATGCCCCACGTTGGGTACGCCCTGTTTCAGGCTGAAGTTTTTCAGTTCCGAAATAGCTCCCAAAAGGGGGGAACAGACCAGCAAGCCTGGTTTCACAGGTTCAAATCCTAACAATACTCCCCCTTTCGGCGGCCTCTGGACCAACTTGTCCAGGTTTTGCGGGGAAAACCGTGGTGAAATTGTCTAATCAAACGAGGAGCATTGATGTTGCTTACGGGTTTTCCCATGAATTTTCCTCCTGTCGTAGCCCTGCCATTTGATTAAATATTGCAAACGATTTCTGTGAATTGGGACCAAGATCTTTTCCACCACAAACTGCTCCGTCCTCCACTTCAATTGCATCGGGAGGCGAAGGGGTCGTTCTGGAAATGGATTGGCTGTGGGGGGCTTTCAAAACGACCATGAAAAAACAGGTTTAATTTTTCATTGATGTTTAGCTTTAGACGTAAGCAATGGATCACAATCTTACTGTTTTGTATGGTCCCACAAATTTTTGTCCTAAATTTAGGGAAGGAATCTTTTAATTTTCAAATTCTTATGGTAACCACACTCGATCTCCAATTCCAAACTGGGAGTGGTCTCCGTTTCCTTGGCGGCCGCTTTTTTAATTTCTCCTGAGTTCCTTTAAAAGTGTCTTTCAGAACTTCCCGATTTTGCTGTAGCAGAGAATTCTTTCTGGCTGCTGGTTTAATGGTTTCCAAAAGGATTTTTGGGGGAAGATGTTTGGGTTATAAACCCCCGATTTGCAAAAAATGGCGTCTGTTTGTAGAGGCATTCCCGTGATTATTATATGAAAATTCCCCAAATGGCAGCAATCCACCCATCGTCTTCAATGGCAATAAAACAACGAAGATCGCTCCTGTCTGATTTGTACGTTCTTTGGCCGTTAATTGGGAGGTAAGGGTTGACAATCGACTTTGGTCTAGTGCTGAGCATAAACTGCGCCAAAATTTAGATTAAATTCACACCTCACTGAAAAAGACTTCATCCGGCACTCCGGGAGAAAAAAACATTGCAAATTACAATCACTGTATCTTTTTGCTGAAGGTAACCTGAACCGGGATGAAATGCGCTGCTTTTGTAAGCGATCCCTACTACCAGAATGGATGTCTTTCCTTACCTGGTAGATCTACAATAAATCCATTGAAATTGATCCCCATGGCGTGTTGGGATGGCGAGAGGCTGCAATAGTCCCAAGGGATGCACGGGAGTCTTATACTGGACAGATGCACAGGGAATTAACAACTTTAGTCTCTTGAAAGTTCGGCCACCAAAAGAAACGGGATAAAAACTCCTGCTTTTCGGTCCCTTTGTTCCTGCAATTTTAGAATCGTGCAAGTTGTGACCTTCCAACTGTTCTGGACTATATCGTCGACCCGTCAACTTGATTTTTAAAAAACAGAGCACGTCCCCGAGGCGTGATAAAACAGTTGTTTCGTAGTGCCTTCAAATCTTCCAGCAAATCTCCATCATTATTACTCCCAAGATCTTGTATTTGCACAATGGGTTGGGTGTTGTTACAAGATTAGTTCGCGTGAAAACATTCTGGTTAATGGTCTGCTTTCTTGTTACGGGATCCTAGAAATTACAAATTGAATTGATTCAAAAACAGACTCAACGTCTGCCGAGGAGAAGGCATTTTGCAGACCTGATAAACCTAGATTGCGATGATCGGTCAACCCAAAATTTGTTTGCAGGCCCCTTGGGAGTGTCTCCACCTTTGAATGCTGATATGATGGCGAGCATTCTTTATTTCCCACATCAAGTTCTTTTGGACAACTACGTTGTGAGAAAAATGCACAGGATTGCAGCAACTTCTTTTCCCCCCCTTCCTCTGAGAAAGGATAGCGCCGACCGCACGTCGAAGCTCCACCTCGTGATAAAAGCCAATTCAGGGTCAGGGAGGCGTAATATGGGAGCCGTTGTAATTTCTTTTTTTTAAACGAGAAAGTTCTTGCGCTTGGGGTGTCCAGGTGAATTTTGCTCCTTTTTTTGTTAATTGCGTGAGGGTGCACATTTTTGAAAAATTCTTAATAAAGCGTCTGTAAAAGTTGGCGAACCCCCAAAAGCGAACTTCTTTAACATTTTTAGGGATAGGCCCTCGGTGATAGCTTGCGTTTTCTTATCATCCATCCTAATCCTTGAGGTGAAATGATTACCAAAATGAATCTTTCTCGAGGAATTCACATTTTTCTAATTTAATAATAATGAATTCTCCCTTAACCGTTGTAGCACTTTCTTACGTGGTCGTTTCCTCCAAGGTTTGAAAAGATCAGGATTATTAGTAAACGACCGATACCAAAGGTCTGGAAAATATCATTTGCCGGTGTGAAGGAGTGGAGCATTAGCGAGTCCGAAGGGACACTAGACTTTCAAAGTGCCGTTCGGGTAAAACAGTTTTCCATTCATCTCCGGCTTTATACGTACTAAATGTATGCCCCACAAAATCTAACTTAGGAAGATCTTCGCCTTTGTACTCTTTCTAGGAGTTCCGGGATCAACGTAGGGATAACGTTTTTTACCGTATTTTTTAAGCTCCCGTGTCCACTACTGGCGTAAGTTCCATCCTTCTTCTTGACAAAGAATATGGGGGGCTCCAGCGGGCGAGGAGTGGCGAATAAATTTTTTGCTTAGGTTTTCATCAATAAATTCTTTAAGAGCCTTCTTTTTCAGGACCCGCTAAAGGGTAATAGTTCCAAACGGTATGCCGCCCCCGGGAGTAGTTCTATTGGGCATATATGGTCGATGGGGGGGAAAGTGTAATCGCTCCCTTCTTGTCACAGACATCCAAGAATCTTGCACCGTGTAGCGAGGCAATTTGGATTCTGAACTGCTTCTAATTGGATTCGCTTGGAACCTCCTCGAACTCCTTTCGGGGAAACTGATCTTTTTCATCTCCCAATCATGATAGGATTGTGCTTCTGCACCAGGGCAAACCTAAAATGAATGGGAAAATGTGAGAAGAAATAATTAGGAATGTCAACATTTCCATGCCGGCTCAATATAGTCTCCAAAGGTCTGTCCAGATCCACTGGCCCCGAATTCAGTGGAATCCATTACCCTCCATCACAATAAAGGGGAACGTCTTTTCTGCATACTTGCCAGTTTGAGCAAATGCAGAATCCATGACATCCCGCTGGCCCCAGAGTCATCATGGCTGATCAGTGATCCCGGGGTTAACCTTCATTTGAATTACAAAATGTGGGATTCACGGCTTTTCCCCTTTTGGTAGGTGGAACTATGGATGATATGGTGGATCTCATCTTTTCATAATCAGTCCTGAACGAAAGACCCCCGTCGGGATCAGGATCCCATATACCGCCACCATTTTTCTTTAACGGTTTGGGACGACTTGGACGTTTAATAAAAAATTTCCCGCTTTCCCCGCAGTATAACATAGTTCTCTTTAAATCTCGTTCTTTCGTTCGCAATGCCTCTCTGGATCGCATCCACTTGCATTGGCTCTAGTTCTGTACTGGAATTCCGGCTAGGCCTTCTTAGTGACCGATGGCAGGGGGAGTTATAAGATTAGTGAACGATTCATGGGGTACTTCTCTTGTCGTCGTTCCAAGGGTGTCCCACCCGATGCAATGCTTGAAGAAATCATCCGATCCGAGGGGCTCTCCACGGGCAAGTTTGTCCTTTCTGCACTAGAAAGTCCTTTTTAAAGAAAGATACTTTTGCTGCATTTTCATTCAGTTCAAACGCCCCACCTCCTATACTCCTAGCAATCTGCGACGGGGCGTTTGCCTTGTCGTAATGCCAGCAACGTTGTTCAGCAGTGTGCACGGTTTGGGTCATAAACATCTGCGCACGCCGAATAAACTCGTTCAGATTGTCTAAACGTGCGTCCCTTCTCAATCAGAGGATTAGCCCAAGCGATTGCTTTGTGGGTTAACAGCATAATGATGCATAGCACCTTTGACCTATCAGTCGGAAACTGATTAGCATGTGTATCGAAGAACAGGTAACATTGATTCAAAAATCCACCCGAAATTTATCTCGATCACCACCAAAACGAAAAGGTGGGTAGCTTGGGGGCGTGGCAGACGCTGAGGCGGAAGCTTGTCCTTCTTGCTGGGTAATTCAAGCAGTCAACACTGTACTGCATTCTGCAAATCTTGGTATAGCTTGTTGGTGGTTCTGGACATATGATCGCTTTGTGCAATAAATGCGTCCATCGTGCTTTTCCATTCACCTGTTCGGTGTGCAAACTGGACATTGCACACTGCAGTTTTCTGGCACGTGTTTCCAAAGTTTCTGCTCCAGCGGCCTCCATTTTTGAGAGGCTGAGTATTCTGTCACGTTACTGGCGATCAGGACTGGAAGTCAGTGGCCGGACAGAAGTGTGCAGATGAGCGGACCAAGGAAGGACTTTCTGGAAGGCCGTATATGGCGGTGGTGGTTCACTATGTTGGCAGAGGCCGGAGCCCGCCCGAGCACGGCCGCCGAGATCACACACAAAGCACCAAGTCCGTTAGATGAATAGAGTTGGAGGTAGGAACAGCAGGGTTTCCACAAGAGATAGGAAGATGTCACAGAACACCCTTCCAGATCAGGAGCTCAATAATGCTTCACTCAGTTAGACTGAGCACCACAATATACTCAGCACAGAAGCTGCACAGGGGCCAGGTATATATAGCAGGTCCAATCAGTCTAATCAGGGCAGAACAATCAGCAGGGCAGGTGATGATCTCTATCCAATCAGTCTCAATCAGGGAGGGAACAATCAGCAGGGCAGGTGATGATCTCTATCCCAGACGAAGTTCATATGGTTTCAGGCTGAAGTTATTCAAGTTCCGAAATACTCCACGCAAGGGAACAGACCAGCAAGCCATGGTTCGCAGGTTCAAATCCTAACAACGGCGCTCCTTCCCTTCCGAGCTCTGCCAGCACCCAAACAGTGGTTTACCCCCACATATGGGATTCAGCGTACTCAGGACAAATTGAACAATAACTTTTGCGGTTGTTACCCTTGGAAAAATAAAAATTGGGGAAAAAAGATCATTTTTGTAGAAAAAAATGATTTTTTTTAATTTTACGGCTCTACGTTATAAACTTGTGTAAAGAACGTGGGGGTTCAAATTGCTCACCACAGATCTAGATAAGTTCCTAAGGGGTCTATTTTACAAATGGGGTCACTTGTGGGGGTTTCCACGTTTAGACACATCAGGGGCTCTCCAACGTGACATGGTGTAACAATCTCAATTCCATCTATTTTTATAAAAAAATATATATACACTGGCGCAACTAGCAAAATTAGAGCATGAAAAACAGTGCATAAAGGCTTTGTAAATAAACAAAGAAATGCTGAGGGCAATGATATGTCCCGAAACTGTAATGAACCTGCCTAAATATGCTCTGGTAGGAGGCTGCTGGAGATCTGTCAACTACTGTGCAAATGCTGACAAAGAAAGGTAAAACTAAGTAAATATAAACAAATACATTCCTGCGCCTCCCAAAACTGCTCAAAATGATAGTGACAGCAAAACTCCAAGTACAACCAAATAAGGATAAATAAACTACCTGGGTACTGGTTCAGGAAAGGGACCATAAATAGTGTGTAACACAATGAAAAACTTACTTAAGTCCTTTAGTTGGCGACACGGTTTCAGGTATGAAAAAACCCGGCTCCTCATTGAGATGATGGAGGACGCAGGGCGTGTGTAAGTGAACACAGCGACAGGCCAGGCAATCAAGCAGGGGAGCGTCCTCCCTGGAGAAGCAGGATGCCTGCCAGGCTGTCGTGCGTGACTGTGTCAGAGTAAAACAGAGTTCTGTGGCCTCAGGACGCCGTGAGGGAGAACGGGGTAAAGTGGGAGGTGGAGATGGAAGGACGGGTGACGCTCACCACAGGATAGGGGCCGAGGAGAGTCAATTCTATCATCTCAATGAGGAGCCGGGTTTTTTCATACCTAAACACGTGTCGCCATCTAAAGGACTTAATAAGTTTTTCATTGTGGTTACACACTATTTATGGTCCCTTTCCTGAACCAGTACCCAAGGTAGTTTATTTATCCTTATTTGGTGTACTTGGAGTTTTGTTGCACTATCACTTACTAGCAGTAAAAATAAAAAAAAACATTTTTTCCACAAAAATTATCTTCTTCGCCCCCAATTTTTTAATTTCACAAGGGTAACAGGAGAAATTGGACCCCAAAAGTTGTTGTGCAATTTGTCCTGAGTACGCCAATACACCATATGTCGGGGTAAACCACTGGCGGCATGGCAGACACTTTTTATTTGAGTGCTATAATTGTTCCAGATTTTGGCCCACAGAATCATGTGAGGTCTTTGATTTTTGCGGGACGAGTTGACATTTTTATTGGTACCATTTTCAAGCACATGAAAAGGAAGGTTAATAAGTGGCTCAAGAATTTGTGTAGGAAGGAGGGTTTGGGTTCCTGGAAAACTGGGCCGACTCTCAGTTAGCTACAGGTTCTATGCTTGGGACGGGCTGCACCTCAATGGGGAGGGTGAGCTGTGCTGGGGGAGAAATTGGCTAGAAGGTTGGAGGAACTTTAAACTAGAGACTAGGTGGAGGGTATTCATTTTATAGGAGGGGAAGGCAGTGCAGATAGAGACCTGGCACAAATAATGAAAATGGGGTGAGGGTGGCATGGGGTGGGGTTAGAACAGTTAATAATTTAAGAAAGAATAGAAGGTTCAGAGAGATGCATAAAGTGCATGTATACTAATGCCAGAAGCCTCACCAACAAAATGGCGGAATTAGAATTAATTTTGTTGGAACATAATTATGACAGGTGGGGATATCTGAGACTTGGCTGGATGAGAGCCACGACTGGGCGGTTAATTTACAGGGCTTAGTCTGTTTAGAAATGACCGTAAAAAATAACCGAGGTGGGGGTGTGTGTTTATATGTAAAATCATCCTTAAAACCATCCTTGCGTGATATCTGTGAATCTAATGGAGATGTAGAGTCTCTGTGGTGGAGATTAGGGGAGGGGGAAAAAATAATAAATACTGATAGGGGTTTTAATCTCCTAAAATAATGAAAGAAAAAACAGAGAATAATCCTCGTAAAGCAAAATAGATGAAGCAGCAACTCAAGGAGAAGTCTTATTATGGGGGACTCAACTACCCTGAAATACATTGGGGAACAGAAACCTGCAGTTCCAGCAAAGGTAATAGGTTTTTGACAACTATGAGAGACAATTACCTTCACAACTAGGTTCAGGACCCAACAAGAGGGGGGGCACTGCTAGACCTAATATTACCAACAGGCCAGACCGCATATCAAATATAAGGGTTGGGGGTCATTGGGTAATAGTGATCACAAAATAATATAGGAAAGATGTGTATCTTCGAACGTGTTAGCCAGTAGATAGAAAAATATTTAGACTTGAGAGTCCTCAGTGGTTTGATACCTTTTAATAGGCTAACTGAAAAAGATGGTAACAAATTGCAAGCTTTCGAACTACTCAGGCTCTTCATCAGGCATAGACTAATACAACATCGAAGAATCACTTATTTTTACACAAAATAGCACAGAAAAAAATGCAATAGGTAGGACAAGTGACATGAAGCAGAACTGTCATTATGGCAGAGGGAATCCTCCTGCCATAATGACAGTTCTGCTTTCATGTCACATTGTCCTACCTTTATTGCTTTTTTCTGTGCTATTTTGTGTATAAAAATATGTGATTCTTCAGATGTTGTTTAGTCTATGCCTGATGAAGAGACCTGAGTAGTCTCGAAAGCTTGCAATTTGTTACCATCTTTTCAGTTAGCCATTAAAAGGTATCAACCACTGAGGACTCTCAAGTCTAAATATTTTTCTCACAAAATAATAAGCTTTCATGTATTCCTTTAACATGATGTGTAGTCGAGGGGTTACAAGGACACTAAAATTCAGTAAGGCAAATTTCCAACGAATGAGAGATGACCTTAGTACAATAAACTGGACGATATCCTGAGACATAAAAATACACAAAGAAAACGTTTATTAGCATCCTGATAGGACCTGTGCACAGTATATACCCTAGGGAATAAACATGCTAGAAATAGGAGGAAACCGCTATGGCTAAATAGAGCTGTAAGGGGCGCAATAAGTGACAAAAAGAAAGCGTTTAGGGAATTAAAGCAAGTAGGTAGTGATGAGATATTAAATAAATACAGAAGACTGAATAAATTCTGTAAAAAGCAAATCAAGACAGCAAAGATTGAGGCCAGAGAGATCATTGCCAGAGAAAGTAAAAATAATCCCAAAATATCTTTAAATACATAAATAGCAAGAAACTAAAAAATGATAGTGTTGTCCCCTTAAAAAATAGTCTGGGTGAAATGGTGGATAGGATGAGGAAAAAGCCAATATGCTAAATGACTTTTTTCAACTGTATTTACACAAGAAAAATCCCATGACAGATAACATGATCAGTGATAAAAAAAAAATGTCTCCATTAACCCCCTTCACCCCCAAGGGTGGTTTGCACGTTAATGACAGGGCCAATTTACAATTCTGACCACTGTCTCTTTATGAGGTTATAACTCTGGAACGCTTCAACGGATCTTCATGATTCTGAGATTGTTTCTCGTGAACATATTGTACTTCATGTTAGTGGTAAAATTTCTTCAATATACCTTGCGTTTATTTTTGAAAAAAACGCAAATATGGCGAAAATTTGAAAATTTTGCAATTTTCAAATTTTGAATTTTTTTTTCCCCTTAAAACAGAGAGATATGTCACACAAAAATAGTTAAAGAAATAAACATTTCCCACATGTCTACTTTACATCAGCACAATTTTGGAACCAAATTTTTTTTTGTTAGGATATATAAGGTTAAAAATTTGACCAGTGATTTCTCATTTTTACAACAAAATTTACAAAGCCATTTTTTTAGGACCACCTCACATTTGAAGTCATTTTGAGGGGTCTATATGGCAGAAAATACTCAAAAGTGACACCATTCTAAAAACTGCACCCCCTCAAGTACTCAAAACACATTCAAGAAGTTTAAAACCCTTCAGGTGCTTCACAGGAGCTGAAGCAACGTGGAAGGAAAAATTAATATTTAACTTTTTAGCCACAAAAATGATCTTTTACAAACTTTTTTTTATTTCACAAGGGTAAAGGAGAAAATGGGCTGATAAAGTTGTTGTGCAATTTCTCCTGAGTACGCCAATACCCCATATGGGGGGAAAACCACTGTTTGGGCACACGGTAGAGCTCGTAAGGGAAGGAGCGCCGTTTGACTTTTTCAAACTAAAATTGGCTGGAATTGAGATTGACGCCATGTCGTGTTTGGAGAGCTCTGATATGCCTAAACAGTGGAAACCCCCCACCAAGTGACACCATTTTGGAAACTAGACCCCCTAAGGAACTTATCTAATCTGTTGTGAGCACTTTGAACCCAAAGTGTTTTCACAAAATTTTTATAATGCCTGGTGTGAAAAAAAAAAAAAAAAATTTCCACAAAAATGATTTTTTAGTCCCAAATTTTTTGATTTTTCCCAAGGAAATTGGACCCCAAAAGTTGTTGTCCAATTTGTCCTGAGTACGCTGATACCCCATATGTGGGGGGGAAACTGTTTGGGCGCACGCAGGCTTGGAAAGGAAGCAGTAATGTTTTGGAATGCAACATTGATGGGGGTCATGTTCCGTTTGTAGTGCCCCAGATGAGCCTAAAAGTGGAAACCCCCCACAAGTGACCCATTTTGGAAGCTAGACCCCATAAGGAACTTATCTAGTCTTTGGTGACCTTTGAAACCCCAAGTGCTTCCACAAGTTTTTAAGCCCGGGATGAAAAAAAAAAAAACCTATTTTTTTTCCCAAAAAATTTCTCTTAGTCAATAATTTTTTTTATTTACCAAGTGAAACCCGGGAAAATTGGACCCAAAATTTGTTTCCAATTTGTCCTGATACGCTGTACCCCATATTGGGGGGGAACCCGTTTTCGATGGCAGAGCTCGGAAGGAAGGACACCATTGACTTTTTCCAACAAAATTGGCTGGAATTGAGATGGAGCCTTTTTGCATTTGGGAGCCCTGCTGTGCCTAAACAGGGAAACCCCCCCGTAACACATTTGGGAAACTAGACCCCCCTAAGGAACTTATCAGATCTTTGGTGGCAATTTGAACCCCCAATGTTCACACAATTATAACGTAGAGCCTAAAATTAAAAAATAAATATTTTTCCACAAAAGTTCTTTTTCACCCCAATTTTTATTTTCCCAGGGTAACAAGACCCAAAGTTATTGTCAATTTGTCCTGTACCTGTACCCATAAGGGGGTAAACCACGTTTAGGTGCAGGCAATTTGGAAGGGAAGGAGCCCGTTTGATTTTTTTCAAGCAGAATTGGCTGGATGCCAGTCGGTTTGGAGAGCTCCGTCTGCTTAAACGGAACCCCAAAGTGTTCACAGAAGTTTATAACGTACAGCCGTAAAATAAAAAATCTCTTTTTTTTACAAAAAGATTTTTTCGCCCCCAAATTTTATTTTCACAAGGGTAACAGGGAGAAATTGGACCCAAAAGTTGTTGTCCAATTGTCCGGAGAAATGCTGATACCCAAATTGTGGGGTAAACTATTGATGGGCGACGTCGAGGCTCGGAAAGGGAAAGTAGTGACGTTTTGGATTGCAGCTTTGTGGAATGGTCGGGGGAGTCAGTTGCTTTGGAGAGCCCCTGATGCCCTAAACAGTGGAAACCCCCACAAGTGACCCCATTTTGGAAAATAACCCCAAAGGAACTTATCTAGATGTGTGGTAGCACTTTGAACCCCAAAGTGCTTCACAGAAGTTTATAACGTACACCTAAAAAAAAATCTCTTTTTTTTTACAAAAAGATTTTTTTCCCGCCCCCAATATTTTTTTCACAGGGGGTAACGGAAAATTGCCCCCAAAAAAGTTTTGCCAATTTTTTCCTGAGTATGCGATACCCAATAGTGGGAGTAAACTACTGTAAGGGGGCGCACTCGGGGCTGGGAAAAGGGAGTGTGACGTTTTGGATTGCAGACTTTGTGGAAGGTTGGGGGCGTCTGTCGCTTTTGAGACCCCTTAATGGCCTAAACAGTGGAAAACCCCCCACAAGTGACCCCATTTTGGAAATAGACCCCACAAGGACTTATCTAGAATGGGTGAGCGCTATGAAGCCCCAAGTGCTTCACAGACAAAGTTTTATAACATCACCTAAAAACAAAAAAAAATTTTTTTTAAAAATGATTTTGCCCCCAGTTTTTTTTTTTTCCCCAAGGGTAACAAAAATAGGACAAATTGCCAATAACTCTTGTGGTCCGAGTACGCTGATCCCCATTGTGGGAGTAAACTACTGTTGGGCGCAGGCAACTCAAAGTGAAGGAGCACCGTTTGACTTTTCAACGCAGAATTGGCTGGAATTTAGATCAACCCATGTCCACAATTTGGAGACCCCTATGTGCCTAAACAGCGAAACCCTCCAATTCTAACTCCAACCCTCCCCAAAAACCCCTAACCCTAGTCCCAACCCTAACCACAAACCTAACCCTAACACAACCCCTAACCGTAATCCCAAAACCCCAATCCAACCTAACTTACGCCAACCCTAACCCTAACTTTAGCCGCAACCCTAACCCCTACGGAAAATGGAAATAATACATTTTTTTTTATTTTTTATTTTTCCCTAACTAAGGGGGGATAAAGGGGGGTTTGATTTACTATTTATGCGGGTTTTTATGATTGGCAGCTGCACGCTAAAAGACGCTTTTTATTGCAAAAAAATAGTTTTTTTTCATCACCAAATTTTGAGAGCTATAATTTTTGCATATTTTTGGCCCCAGAGTATGTAGGCTTATTTTTTGCAGGAAGATTTTTCGTTTTTATTGTACCATTTTTGAGCACGGACATTTTTTTGATCGCTTTTATTTAATTTTGGGAGATTAGAAGAACAAAAATCAACAATTCATGATTTCTTTTGGGGGAGGCTTTGTACCGTTCCGCGTGGGTAAAATTGTAAAGCATTTTATTCTCGGGTAATACGATTACGAAATACCTTATTTATATCATTTTTTTTTAGTTTTGGCGCTTTTAAGAATGAAAACAATTTTTATATAAAAAAATATTATTTTTGCATCGCTTTATTCTGCGAGCTATAACTTTTTTTTTTTTCATGATATGCGTTGACGGTCGTTTTTTGGGGACAAGATGCTTTTCTGCGGTACCATGGTTATTTATCTCGTTTTTTGATCGCGTGTTATTCCCCCTTTTTGTTCAGCGGTAGATGATAAAGCATTGATTTTTTGTTTGTTTTCTTTTTTTTTTTTAAGGGGTTCACAAAAGGTTAACTAGTGGGACAGTTTTAGGGGGGGGGCGTTACGGACGCGGCGATACCAAATATTGGACTTTTTTTTGTTTTTTTTTTTTATTACAGGAAAGAATGAATTTATTGGGGAATTTTTTTTTTTTTTTATGATTTTTTTTACCACTTTTTATTTTTATTTTTTTCTTTGTCCCAGGGTGGGACATCACTGTATTTTAGCAGATCGCTGGGTGACAGTGTGCACAGCACTTGTCACACCGCGATCGCTCTGGCATCGTGAGGCTTCCTCACGCCTGCTCTCAGAGGCACTGAGGAAGCCGCCCCCTGCAGGACACCGGCGCCATTTGGATCCGGGAACCTGGAGGGAGGACGGACCCTCGGCCGGCGAACATCGCGTGCTCTGAGGACTCAGGGGAGCGCGAGGGAGCCCCCACCCGCGCGATCCTCCCCTGGCCCCGGGTACACCGCGATCATTTGATCGCGGTGTGCCAGGGGTTAAGTGCCGGGAGCGGTCCGTGACTGCCCCTGACACACAGTCCGGGTGTCAGCTGTGATAATACTGACACCCGGCGGCATTCCTTCGCCCCCCCCCGGGGGGCGCAGCCCGATTGCCCATGACGTACTATTCCGTCCATGGGAATTAGGTCCAGGGTCCATGGACGGAATATACGTTGATGGCAGAGAGGGGTTAAAAATTGTGACCTGCTTAACCCACAGGAAGTACGGCGGCTCCAAAAATCCTAAATTGACAAATCCCCGGGCCCGGATGGGTACACCCCCGAGTACTGGGGAATAAGTACAGTCATAGTGACCATTATTTTTAATCTTTAAAGATTCCATAATAACGGGGTCTGTACCACAGGACTGGCGTATAGCAAATGTGGTGCCAATATCAAAAAGGGGGCAAAACTGAACCTGGAAATGAAGGCCAGTGGCTTAACATCTATGGGGGTAAATCCGTGGGTTTTTTAAGGGATATATATTGGAGTATCTGGGCTGAATAACCCATGACACAGTACAGCATGGGTTTACGAGGGACCGTTCTTACAGACTACCTGATAAGCTTTTATGAAGGGGGTTCGGATGGACCAAGGGAAGCAGTGGACGGGGTGCATGGACTTTCAAAAAGCTTTTGAACGTGCCCAAAAAGGTTGAAACAAAATGGAACAAGGGGATAGGGGAAAATAGTTAATGGGTTAAGAACTGGTAATGGATAGAAAAAAAGGGTTGTTATTAATGGAGACACTCGGACTGGGTAGGTTACGGGGGACCAAGGGGTCATATTGGGGCCGTTCTCTTTAAACATATTTATTAATGACCTTAGGGGGCATATAGATATATTTAATATTTCGATGACCAAAACTCAGCAGGGTAATAAATACGAGGAGGACAATTTTATATTACAGGAGGATTTATGTAAACTAGAAGCTTGGGCTGTAAAGGCAAATGGCTTTAATGGGGAAAATGTAAGGCAGCACTTGGGAAACAAACAAGATTATAATTATGGTGCTTAATTTTTAAAACCTGGGCAAAACTGGCACTGAAAAGACCTGGGTGAATGGGGGACACAAACTGCATTAGTGGCCAATGTCAGGCAGCTCTGCCCAAAGCAAATAAAAATAAGGGATGCATTTAAAGGCATAGATGCATGAGGGAACAAATTTTACCTCTAAACAAGTCATGGTGCGACCACAAACTTAGAATACTGTGACAGTCTGGCTCCGCTGTATAAGACATAGCTAACTGGAGCGGGGCAAGAAAGCGACCAAGGTTATTAGAGAACGGGGGTCTGCAATACCAAGACAGGTTATTACACTTGGGGTTATTTAGTTGGAAAAAGAGGCTTAGGGTGATCTTTACAATGTAAAATATATATTTGGGAACAGTAAAAGACTTTTAAGATCTTTTTACTCTTAGACCCGTGACGGGGACAAGGGGAACTTACGTCTGAGGAAAGAAGGTTTAGCCATAAATCACAACGCAGATTCTTTACTGTAAGAAGCGTGAATAGGAACCTCTGCCGTTAATGTTGTAATGAGTGTTCCTAACTAAAATTTAAGAAGGGACTGGGCCTTTCTTGAAAAGAATTCAGGCTATATTCCTAGTTTCCTAGATATTGCTTGACCGGGACTAGTCTGATTGCCGTATGTGGATCGGGAAGGAATTTTTTTCCCCAAGTGAAGCTTACTGTTTGCCTTGGGTTTTTTTTTGCCTTCCTCGGATCAACAGTTAGGGCAGGGGTTTGGATAGGAAATGGGTTGAATAGATGGACTTAAAGTTTCCTTCAACCTTAAAACTATTTCTATGTTAGATGCTTCTCGAATAAATTCCACAATAGTCACCAGCACTGACGTACTCCCTTTCCCTTGACCTTTTCTCCATCAGCGCAATGTCTTGGTGAAATCTTTCACCGTGTTATCGCTAACAGCACCAAAATTGGCTGGAAAAAGCCCAGTGAGAATGTAGAAAATGCATTTTTAGTGACATATTGCATTTCAACAAATGTTGCTTGACATGTTTGTCCACGAGTTTGTTCAAAGTTCTGGGCCCTGCTTTGAAAGGAAGTTGAAGGCTCTCCTTTAAAGGCCTCCATGCCACTTTTCAGCCCTTGCAAAAAGACCATCGAGCACTGTCATTCATTATATCTCTGATCTGTTGGGCAATAAAAATACCTTCTTTAATCTTTGATCACTTATTTAGGAAATTTCTGTCAATAGAAAAGGCTTCCGATTCTTTGTTCATTGCTTTGACAAAATTCTTCATAAGCCAAGTTTAATATGCAAAGGAGGGAAAATATTTTGGTGGATCAATGAGAGGATTAGTTTAGCGTTCTTCTGTCCATAACCTGGTTTTGGTGATGGCCGGTCTTTTTTGAAATAGTGCATTTTCTCGTGCACGACTGTCCCTTTACAAAAAACAACATACTTGGTTTTCCAATGCAGTCCAAGAAGAATCAACAAAGGGGGTCACCAATTGTTCCAGATAATTTCTATAATTAAATTGGGCCAACAGTAACTCCATATTCTTTACGTTTCTTTCATGTGTACGGATGTAAAATAGGTAAGAAGGATAATTTTCCGTTGTGAAGTAAAAAGCCTTCAGACTTAAACTGAGAGTCAATGAACAGTCGCTTTCCTTCGGGCATGTTTGCATCCAAGACGCCAAACAACCCCAAATGTAGTTGCAAAGGTTAAACGTCGACTGGTTAAAAAAAATTGATTAAGGTCTTCTTGACCTGTAAAAAACAAAAACTCTTGTTCAACTCTTGTAGCCTTGATCTCAATAATCCTGCCTCCTGTTTGACATTACAAATTTCTGACCAAGTCCTCAGATCACTTACTAAAATGTGGTAAGATGTAGAAGGCTCAAAGTCTGGGTCTGCAGCAGTTTATTTTCCCTGACATTTTTTAGTTCACTTCTTTCGTCCTCCAGTAATCTTTGGGCAGCTTTGTGGCATGGTCTAAGGCTGAAGGAAATTAGGAATTCTATTGATTTTTGTTCTTGCTGAATACATTGTAAGGCAAGTAGCATCTTACATAATTCTTCTGCCTCTCCTTCATTGGGACAGGAATGGCATTGAAGGTCGTGACCCTTCAGCCTGCTCTAAGTATGTCATATTGTCTTTTGAACCTCCTTGCCCAGGAGATGTGGTATGCTCCGTCACGGCCCACCGAATAATTCACTCGCCTGCGCGAAATTGCAAATAGTGCTTGCATATGGTAGAAGCGATTATGTTATTTCAGTGGAAAATTCAAAAATCTGTTTCAGAAAAAGTTCATATTTGAGTTTTTAGAATTATTACAAAAATTGTTTCACATCATTTCTCAAAAATTTTAGTGATAGGAAAATCTGAAGTCATTTCTGAAATCAGCATGAAAAAATCATCAAGAAAAAAAAATTGTCCGAACAAAAAACCCTTTTTTAAAAACATGAAGCTTTGGGGACCTCAAGGTGTGGGAGAGGATGGGGAGGTAAGAGAAAAGGTGAGATGAATTAAAGATCTCTTGCTAGCTAAGGATGGGGAGGATAAAAAATTCAAGGAAAACAAGGAAGGGGAAGGAACGAAGAGGGGCATGGCCTGCACTTCATGCTGAGAAGATTGTTTTGGGGCCAAGCTCCATAAAAAACTGGTGTGTACCTGATTTTACCAAAGAAAAAAGGAGCCCAAGCACCCGAACGCTCCAGAGGTTGTGAATTGCCAAACGGCCGCGAAAATGAGTCAAACAAATAACAGGGGGCCCCGGGCCGGCTCCCACACACATCAAGAAAAAGAGAAACAGCTATCTCCTCAAGCTCCCTCTGGATTGCATCAGACTAAGGCCGGACCTCACAGTGGATTAGGTTTGGTGCAGTGCAACTTACATGGACCTCAGTAGCCCAACGGGGGGCCCTGATGATCCAAGCCTGGGTGATCCAACCTCCCAATTTTGAAGCGGGAAAGAGGGGCGAAGGTGCGCCGCAGTAAATTTTAGGCCATGCCCCAACCACCCATTTCACAACTATCACACCCTGTCCACCCCCAACCACACCCATTGCAATGGTGATCAAACCGACTGTATGAGGGCACACTGGACTGAGTAAAAGAAAGAAAGAACAGAGAGGAAAAAAAGAAAACAGAGAAAGGAGAGAGAAGAAAGAAAGAAAGAAAGAGAGAGAAAGAAAGAGGGGGAAGCAAGAAAGAACAGAGAGGAGTAAAGAGAAAGAAATAAGGGGAAAGAAAGAACAGAAAAGGAGAAAAAAAAGGGGAAAGAAAGAACAGAGACGGGAAAGAAAGAGGGGGAAAGAAAGAACAGAGGGGAGGGAGAAAGAAAAGGGGAAAGAAAGAACAGAGAGAGAAAGAAAGACAGAAAAAACGAACAGAGAGAGAAAGAAAGAACGAGAGGGAAGAGAAAGAAAAAGGGGGGAAAAAAAGAACGAGAGCGAAAGAAAGAAAGATAGCAAAGAAAGAAAGAACAGAGAGAAAGAAAGAAAGAAACAGAGGAAAGAAAGAGGGACAGAAAAAAGAACAGGAGAGAAAAAAAAAAGGGGGGAAAGA
>JARQOD010000004.1:69618848-69692418 GCA_033576555.1 Oophaga sylvatica | reverse complement strand
CTGTCACAGAATAAGACCTGGCAGCTGACAGAAGCGGTGACGTCACTGAGGTAGTAAAAAGGCGATAGGTGCTGGATCCCACTCTGTCAGCTGTGTGATCTGATGCACTGTCACAGAATAAGACCTGGCAGCTGACAGAAGCGTGACGTCATGAGGTTAGTAAAAAGGCGATAGGTGCTGGATCCCACTCTGTCAGCTGTGTGATCTGATGCACTGTCACAGAATAAGACCTGGCAGCTGACAGAAGCTGTGACGTCACTGAGGTTAGTAAAAAGGGAAGTGCTGGATCCCACTCTGTCAGCTGTGTGATCTGATGCACTGCACAGAATAAGACCTGGCAGCTGACAGAAGCGGTGACGTCACTGAGGTTAGTAAAAAGGCGATAGGTGCTGGATCCCACTCTGTCAGCTGTGTGATCTGATGCACTGTCACAGAATAAGACCTGGCAGCTGACAGAAGCGGTGACGTCACTGAGGTTAGTAAAAAGGCGACAGGTGCTGGATCCCACTCTGTCAGCTGTGTGATCTGATGCACTGTCACAGAATAAGACCTGGCAGCTGACAGAAGCTGTGACGTCACTGAGGTTAGTAAAAAGGCGATAGGTGCTGGATCCCACTCTGTCAGCTGTGTGATCTGATGCACTGTCACAGAATAAGACCTGGCAGCTGACAGAAGGGTGACGTCACTGAGGTTAGTAAAAAGGCGATAGGTGCTGGATCCCACTCTGTCAGCTGTGTGATCTGATGCACTGTCACAGAATAAGACCTGGCAGCTGACAGTAGCGGTGACGTCACTGAGGTTAGTAAAAAGGCGACAGGTGCTGGATCCCACTCTGTCAGCTGTGTGATCTGATGCACTGTCACAGAATAAGACCTGGCAGCTGACAGAAGCGGTGACGTCACTGAGGTTAGTAAAAAGGCGAAGGTGCTGGATCCCACTTGTCAGCTGTGTGATCTGATGCACTGTCACAGAACAAGACCTGGCAGCTGACAGAAGCGGTGACGTCACTGAGGTTATTAAAAAGGCGATAGGTGCTGGATCCCACTCTGTCAGCTGTGTGATCTGATGCAGTGTCACAGAATAAGACCTGGCAGCTGACAGAAGAGTGACGTCACTGAGGTTAGTAAAAAGGCGATAGGTGCTGGATCCCACTCTGTCAGCTGTGTGATCTGATGCATGTCACAGAATAAGACCTGGCAGCTGACAGAAGAGGTGACGTCACTGAGGTTAGTAAAAAGGCGATAGGTGCTGGATCCCACTCTGTCAGCTGTGTGATCTGATGCACTGTCACAGAATAAGACCTGGCAGCTGACAGAAGGGTGACGTCACTGAGGTTAGTAAAAAGGCGATAGGTGTTGGATCCCACTCTGTCAGCTGTGTGATCTGATGCACTGTCACAGAATAAGACCTGGCAGCTGACAGAAGCGGTGACGTTACTGAGGTTAGTAAAAAGGTGATAGGTGCTGGATCCCACTCTGTCAGCTGTGTGATCTGATGCACTGTCACAGAATAAGACCTGGCAGCTGACAGAAGCTGTGACGTCACTGAGGTTAGTAAAAAGGCGATAGGTGCTGGATCCCACTCTGTCAGCTGTGTGATCTGATGCACTGTCACAGAATAAGACCTGGCAGCTGACAGAAGCGGTGACGTTACTGAGGTTAGTAAAAAGGTGATAGGTGCTGGATCCCACTCTGTCAGCTGTGTGATCTGATGCACTGCAAAGAATAAGACCTGGCAGCTGACAGAAGCTGTGACGTCACTGAGGTTAGTAAAAAGGCGATGGGTGCTGGATCCCACTCTGTCAGCTGTGTGATCTGATGCACTGTCACAGAATAAGACCTGGCAGCTGACAGAAGAGGTGACATCACTGAGGTTAGTAAAAAGGCGATAGGTGCTGGATCCCACTCTGTCAGCTGTGTGATCTGATGCACTGCAAGAATAAGACCTGGCAGCTGACAGAAGCGTGTGACGTCACTGAGGTTAGTAAAAAGGCGATAGGTGCTGGATCCCACTCTGTCAGCTGTGTGATCTGATGCACTGTCACAGAATAAGACCTGGCAGCT
Organism: Oophaga sylvatica; assembly: GCA_033576555.1. Classification (NCBI taxonomy): domain Eukaryota; kingdom Metazoa; phylum Chordata; class Amphibia; order Anura; family Dendrobatidae; genus Oophaga; species Oophaga sylvatica. The sequence continues at coordinate 69,690,355 of JARQOD010000004.1, read as the reverse complement.
GACATAAGCGGTGACGTCACTGAGGTTAGTAAAAAGGCAATAGGTGCTGGATCCCACTCTGTCAGCTGTGTGATCTGATGCACTGTCACAGAATAAGACCTGGCAGCTGACAGAAGCGGTGACGTCACTGAGGTTAGTAAAAAGGCAATAGGTGCTGGATCCCACTCTGTCAGCTGTGTGATCTGATGCACTGCACAGAATAAGACCTGGCAGCTGACATAAGCGGTGACTCACTGAGGTTAGTAAAAAGGCGATAGGTGCTGGATCCCACTCTGTCAGCTGTGTGATCTGATGCACTGTCACAGAATAAGACCTGGCAGCTGACAGAAGCGGGTGACGTCACTGAGGTTAGTAAAAAGGCGATAGGTGCTGGATCCCACTCTGTCAGCTGTGTGATCTGATGCACTGCACAGAATAAGACCTGGCAGCTGACAGAAGCGGTGACGTCACTGAGGTTAGTAAAAAGGCGATAGGTGCTGGATCCCACTCTGTCAGCTGTGTGATCTGATGCACTGTCACAGAATAAGACCTGGCAGCTGACAGAAGCGGTGACGTCACTGAGGTTAGTAAAAAGGCGATAGGTGCTGGATCCCACTCTGTCAGCTGTGTGATCTGATGCACTGTCACAGAATAAGACCTGGCAGCTGACAGAAGCGGTGACGTCACTGAGGTTAGTAAAAAGGCGATAGGTGCTGGATCCCACTCTGTCAGCTGTGTGATCTGATGCACTGTCATCTTTGATTGATCATCGTGTGAACTCTTATGCATAATCTGATGACGATGTTGAACAGCCAAGGATCTGGTATTTTTTTTTTAAAAAAAAGTTAAATAAGGGAGTCTGGAAGATACTTTACTATGAATGTCATGGTCATATTTTTTTTTTTTCTGATGCAGCTTAAATAAGCTTTTTGTGCACAAGAGCTGTAACAAAAGTATTTATTTTGCTGATCTCTGACTGTGCCATGGCATTATCCAATAATAAGAAATTAGGTGTGGTGGATTTAGATTGTTTAAGGGTATGCCACACTAAACAATATCGCTAACGGGATCGCTAAAAAACGTCACTATTTAGCGATCCCGTTAGCGATATTGTTCAGTGCGGCAGCTTCCAGCGACGAGCTTCCTGCTGTGATCTCGCTCGTCGCTGGAATCGCTCCGGACCCTATTTCATCGCTGGCGCTCCCGCTGGGTAAGTATCTAATCGCTGTGTGGCACCTTTTCTTAGCGATTTAGCGGTACTTTTGTACCGCTAAAGTCGTTAAGAAGATCGCTAACGGCGATAGCGTCGTTAACTATATCGCTAAATGCGGCAGCATTTAGCGATATAGAAACAATCCCGCTAGCGATCGCATTAGTATGCAACGCTAACGAGATCGCTAGCGGGATTGCTTAGTGTGGCAGTACCTTAAGTCTTGAAAAGTGTTTTATCTTAAATAAGTGTGTTGCTTAATACCATTGGGTTAGTAATGAGGGTGTCATGCTGACACCTCTCCAATTACTAACCCTTGTATGAGGCTGTAATTTTTAGTGTGAAGGTGCAAATAAACATGCCCCTTCCTAGACTAATAATTACAGCCCCCAGCTGTCAGATTTCCATAGGCTGGTTATTAAATTAGTGGGAAGGTTGCACTAACATGATGTAACCATTTATTCCTAGGTAGCTGACAGCTAAGCTGCTTTACCATATTTTAAATTAGGACTTTATTATCTTTCTGTCTCATCTAGCTATCTATATAATTTTTTGTAATACCCATCTTTATATTTTTACCGTTTTTGTACAGCAATAAATATTAAACAAAAAACAGGTACAGAGGCATAAAAAATGCACATATTGTACGCGTTTTTTTTTCATGCCAAGAGATGCAAAAATGTATGCAATAAAATTCTCAACGTGTGCAAATAACCTCATGGTATATACAGTTTAGATGTGTCACAGAAGGTGCGCTCCCCTGAAAATGTTTCCCTTGGACCATAACAAGTTGAGCACTCCTGGTGTACAGTGTTTGTCCTCCTGGTTACTAGTACCTTCAAAACCAGGCAATGGGCTAGCGGTAGGTCCTACCAAAAAAAATTTACAATGCATTGTATGTTGCTCCTAGTAGGCCATAACAAAACACCATGCAGTGTAGCCAGTCCAGTAATTGAGCCTTGATAACATCAGCCCTTAGGAGATCTTCCCTGAAGCCGTACAACTTATTCCATTATTTTACATGGATGCTCAATATAGTTTTAATAAAATTGATTGCCGTCTTTTTTTTCCTTTCACACAGGATAACCCCTTCAATCTATTTTTGCCATGGGCTGACAGTTTTGCATAGCAGTGCGCCGTTTTATCTTGTACTGTTTGCTCTTGGTATTGAGCTGTTGTTATATTTAGTTGAATGAGAATGTTAACCAAACGGTCTAAGGATACTACAATGACGTGCGCTACAGCTAAGCAATATGGAAAACGTACCTGTAGGAAGCAGCAACTATATAATGATGGCATAGTAGGGCCATTATTGTTACAGGATAGGGTCATGAAGAATGTACCTTGATAATCCCTTTAGCCAGTCTTGTACTTCGGATAATTTGATCAGTGGGTTCTGACTCCCTCCCCAATGGCCCTCTATAGTTGAGAAAATTACTGTTTAATCAGAATGAGGTCATCATTAGACTACTGCCAGGTAGTCAAGAATATTCGTGAGCTCTGTTTAACCCCACCACCACCACTGATTGGCAGCTGTCTACAGTTTACATGGGCAGAAAGCAGTCAATCAGTGGTGGTGGTAGAGTTATAGAGATCCACATTCAGAGAACTGCTAGATCTTCAGCAGAGAAAACAGTGATTTTATCAAAATGTCATGAATCAGCCTAGTAACTGATACATCACTACAACCAGTGTCTCTATCTCTACATTATATTGCTCTCACATGTAGTTGCAAAAACTTGGAGACAGATTACCTTTAAGAATGTTTTAATTCTAGTACAAGTGAACATTGTTTTTAAACCGGTTTATCATTCAAAAGCATGTTGTTAGTAATATATGGTTTAGGCCTCATTCACACATCCGGCGGGCGCCTAAACGGCGCCCCCGGCATTTAGCCGCAGCGCCGCATCCGGTATTTTGTATGAAAACCGGATGCGCCGCATCCGTTTTTTCGCCGCATCCGGTTCACGAATGTGGCAAAAAACCGCATCCGTCTCATCCGGTGTATCCGGTTTGGCATCCGTTGACGCCGTATGCGCCGGATCCGGTTTTTTAAGACCGCCCTTTTTGGGGTTCCAAATATGATTGGCTACTGTAATCCTATATATACACTGCTCCTACAGCCCATCTTTGACAGGTTGTAGAGGAGCAAGTGCAGTTTGGAGAGAAGAGCAAGTAGCAAGTGATTGGCGAACATGGATGTCATTATCGGCAATATCTTCAGGAATCTTGTTGATTTTACTGCGGAGATGAATCGATTGAGGTTTATCGTTCTGGAGAAGGAGCGAAAGTTTGAGGAGCAGCGCATTAGACGTCAGCGAAGACGCCGCCGTATGTGGATCCACCCCATTACGGCACAGAGATTAACTCGTGGTGTCTATTCCACACTTAACATGGAGCTGCGACAAAATCCAGATAAGTTTTTTGCATATCTGCGGATGAAGAAAGAAAACTTTGATGATTTGCTGGAGCGTGTTGGAGACCAAATTAAAAAATCGGACACCTACTGTCGGTTCTCGATATCTCCGGCGGAGCGTCTCATGGTCACTATAAGGTAAGCTATATGTATTGATTCTGTTTGCTTGAGCGCACTTGTAATTTTATCATTAATTGAACATCACAGGCCAACTAGGAAACCACATGAGTATCCCCAAATTTAGTTATAAAACAGTCTTTGTCATAGATGTGATTATGTTTGGTATCTCCAATAGTCGTAGCTGAGTTCTGGTATGTAATGCTGCGTTTCTGAAATAATTTGTATTTTCTAATTTGTTTTCAGATTTCTGGCAACAGGTGAGACGCTGGCATCGCTACATTTTCAGTATCGGATGGGAATCTCCACACTATCCGGCATAATAAAGTACACTTGTCGTGCTCTGTGGGATACTTTGGTTGGAGAATTTATTCCAGAGCCAACAACAGAGCGATGACTTCAAATAGCGGACCAGTTTCTACTCATCTGCCAGTTCCCCAATTGCCTGGGGGCCGTTGATGGAAAGCACATCCGCATTCAAAAGCCAAAAGGAACTGGATCTGAATTCTTTAACTATAAAAAATATTTCTCTATCGTCCTGATGGCTATTGCAGATGCGCACTACAAGTTTATCGCGGTGGACATTGGGTCTTATGGACGGTCTAATGACTCCCAAGTGTTTAAACTATCTGCTATGGGACGTAAATTGTATGGAAACAGTTTTCATTTCCCCCCCCTAGGCCACTGCCTCAAACCTCAGGCCCACCGATGCCATTCGTGTGTGTAGGTGATGAGGCATTCCAGCTGTCCCAACACCTATTGAAGCCGTATGCCAGCAGAGAATTGACACATACAAAGCGGATATTTAACTACCGCCTCACAAGAGCCAGACGGATGGTGGAGTGTGCCTTTGGCATTATGACAGCAAAATGGCGTGTCCTTTTGACAGCAATTAACTTGAAGACCGAGACTGTTGATGATGTAGTGAAAGCGTGCGTGGTCCTCCATAATTTTGTCCTAACCAAGGAACCAATTTCTCTGGAGGACCACAATCAAGAAACAACTTTGCACGACTACAGCAACATTACCACTCGCAGTACAGTCGCGGTTTCAAGAATGAGGGACAAGTTTGCTCAATACTTTGTGTCACCGGAAGGTAGTGTTGACTGGCAGGATGACAGAGTGTGATAAATGTATTGTTTCTTTTAATAATTTTCTTTACCCACAATAAACCTTTAATAGTTTTACTTGTCTACCTTCTTGTGTGTTTTCTACTGTAACCTTTTTGCCATTGTTGTGTCCATGGCTGTTTAACAAAACTATTTCACCTTTTGTCAAAAAAAGTGTACATTGTAGGCCATGGTTCCCCAAATCCAGTCATCAAGGCCCACCAACAGGTATTGTTTTCAGGATTTCCTTTGTATTGCTCAGGTGATAATTGCCTCACCTGTGCAATACAAAGGAAATCCTGAAAACATGATATGTTTTTGGTGGGCCTTGAGGACTGGAGTAGGGGAAACCTGGGGTAGGGGATAATATAAAAAAGTACACATTTTTAGTGAAAAGATAATAGAAACCCGGGACATAACTTTGTAAAAAAGTTTGCATTTATGAACCTTTTAGCCAAAGTTAGCTGTACCTGTATAACAAATTTAAAACTTAACATCCTATAAATTAAAGACAGACAACAATGTTAAACCAATGAACAATTTATTGAAATTTTTTTTTTTAATATAATTGTTATAAAATTAGGCCTTTTGGCCAAATGTTTAACATAGAAATAACCTTTTTTTTATATTAAACTTTATTTTTTTATTAAACTTTATTTATTCAACTTTATTTTTTTATTAAACTTTATTCAACTTTATTTTTTTATTAAATTTTTTTTTTCATTAAAAAAATTATAAACAAACACATATTTAAAGGTCTGTGTAGTGTGGGGTGGAAATACTGCTGGAGGGGCTGCGGGACACTTCGACCGTGGGACTGTGGAGAGTGTGGAGGGACGAACGGGATGGTGGTGGGGAAGGAACAGGAAGAGGTGAAGGGGTGGAAAGACCAAAAGAATGGGAAGACAAGGCAGAACAGGTGGGTGGTGGTGGAGTGGAGGGTTGTGCATGAGGAGCAGGTGACATAGTAGGTATTTGGAAGGGGAAGGAGATTGGTAGGTAGAAGTGTGGTAGGGGGTAGGTGGCTGGTAGTGGGTAGGTTGTTGGTACTGGGGAGGTGACTGCAGTTGGGGAGGTGGTTGGACCTGGGGAGGTGGTTGATATTGGGGAGGTGGTTGGACCTGGGGAGGTGGTTGATATAGTGGAGGTTGATGGAGCTGGGGAGGTGGTTGGTATTGGGGAGGTTGATATTGAATAGGAGGGGGAGGAGGTATGGCAGGTGGAGGGGGGGGAAGATGGACGGCGGCTGTAGGGGGGGGAGGTGGTGGAATGACTGGGGTGGATTGAGGATGGGAGACAACCTGCGCTAGAGCAGAGTGGCACGTGTGCATCACATACATCTGCTGGTCATAAGATAGAGGATCTATGCGCTCCGCAACCGACCTAAAAAAGCTGTAGTTCGGGGGTGTTCTTAACTCAGAACGCACAGTTTCCAGAAGTGTCTTGACCTCACCAACTAGTGTGGTTATCTGACGAACGCCTGCGGCAACTTGTTCAGATAGCAACTTAAGGCAGTTCTGGAAAGATGCGTTTATGTGTAAGAACTCGGGCGCATAGTTCTTTTCCTGACCCTTCTGACGCTGCCGCCCAGTACCCGCAGTTGTACTAGAGGTGGCAGGGTCAGAAGGGTGGGGTAAAGGGAAGGCTATATCCTGACCAGCAGATTCATGTAATGCAGCCGGCCACGATGCTCCAGCGCTGGTGGAGGGGACAGCGGGATCAAGTGTGTGTGAAGTCTGGGAAGGGGCAGATGTGGAGGGTTGGTCAAAGTGTCCCTGAGTGTCGGTCTCCTGAGGGATCGCTCTAGAAGGCTCCAACTCTGCGGGCGCCCGAGTGCTGCTCACCGTGCTGTGGAAGAAACAAAAACATAAAATTAATATACAGATGTGGAATGGCCCTGGCTGTAAAAAAAAAAAAGTTAACATTTTATGGTTATATTTACCTTCTGGTGACCATGGTTTCACGCAGGAACGCCAGAGCTCGTGCATATTTGTACTTGCTCTGGCGTCCTGAAGATCCACTCGGGGCCCGCATCTCTTTGTTAAATTCCTTCTTAAAGCGATCCCTCACAGACCGCCACCGCTTCATAATTCTCTCCCCTGAAACGAGAAAGCACACATTGGTTACTATACAACAACCACACTTTAGTCCTCGTGTCCCCCAGAGTTAATGTTTTCATTGTTTCCATAGTGTTTCACAAAAGAAAATAAGGAAAACAAGAAGCGTTGGTTACACGAGGACAGAAGTTTTGAAAAAACACCTTTACAGTCAGCAACATGAACTATACTTACGTAATTTAGTCTGGGACCTAGGATTGAGGTCCTCCCAGCGGTGCACCATTGCTGCTGCCACTTCCGTCCAGAGCCGTCGTGTCACAATTTGATCCGCATGCTGGCGGTCCCCCATGTTCCACAGCGGCTCCCTTTCTCGGACCAGGTCGATCATCAACTCCACGTCCAATCCCTCCTCCGTGTCCGAGTCGGGAGCACGCTGTGAAGCCTGTGAAATTAACAAAGGAAAAAAAAAAATCATCAGACACATTGTTTGAAATTTGCAAAATTATACATGTTACAATGGGAAAATTAATGCACAAAACATTTTTAGATAACACGTTTTGTACAAATGAAAAATTATAGAAAATGGCAAAAAAAAAAAACTTACACGTTGAGAACCGCCGACAGTCTCACGACGACTCTGGGAGGCGCGGGAGAAACCCTCTGGCTCCCAGATGCGAGAGACTAAAAATGAAAAGAAAAATTAGGATATTGGCAGGTGTTGGCCGCTGTGTGAAGTATGTACTAAATGTTTTTCTATGTGTTGTGTGTACTGTGATGGTGTGTTTCTGCGATTGATGCAGGATACTTACGAATTGTGAGCCCACTCCGGGTATCTCTCCACCCCGTCCTTCTTCCTCTGGGAGCTCCTCGTCATCTTCAGATTCCTGTTATTAAAAAAACCCAATCAAGACATATAGCCCACAGATGGATTGTGGATAGAAAAATTAAAAATACATATTTTTACCGCCAATTCCTGACGATGGCTAGGAGGGCTCCAGAAGAAGATGTGTCCTGCTGTGGCGGCTCTGGCTCTGGCTGGGAGGGAGGAGATGGCGATGCCGGTGGTGCTGCCGCCGCCGCTTCAGCCGCTGCCTCCTCCGCCAACACCGCCATTGCGGCAGCTGCAGCAGCTGTTTGACGTTGTCTGCTGTGGAAGAAACAAAAAGGGACAGTCAATATATTTCTATATTCCTTGGCCCTGGCTGAAAGAGAAAAACAAACGTATTTTTATTGAAATGGGGGATGTAATCTTTACTTTCTACTGGCTTCCCTCCTTGCCCGCCTCTCTTCCTCTCGTCTATCTCCAGCCGCCGCCTCCCCCTCTTCTTGACGTCTTCTGCTGTTAAGTAAAAAGGGACTGTAAATTTTATATTCCTTGTCCATGGCTGAAAGAAAAACAAACATGTAATTTACAGCAAAATGTGTGCTGTAATACTTACTTTCTGCGTGCTAGCCTCCTAGCTTGGAGGTCCTCTCCTCCCCTCTGCTCAACTTGCGCTTCAGCCGCCGCCGCCCGGTGAAGTCTTCGGCTGTTGAATAAGGACACAAAAACGGACAGTGAATATATCTGTATTCCTTTGCCCTGGCTGAAAGAGAAAAACAAACATGTAATTTAGAGCAAAATGTGTGCTGTAATACTTACTTTCTGCTTGCTAGCCTCCTAGCTTGGAGGTCCTCTCCTCCCCTCTGCTCAACTTGCGCTTCAGCCGCCGCCGCCGCTCGTTGAATTCTTCTGCTGTTGAATAAGGACACAAAAAGGGACAGTGAATATATGCGGATTCCTTGTCCCTGGCTGAAAGAGAAAAACAAACATTTAATTTTTAGGCACATGGGGGATGTCATATTTACTTTCTACTGGCTTGCCTCCTTGCATCCAGGATCTCCTGCGCCCTTGGATCAGCAGCATCAATTCTTCTGCTGTGGAATTAACAGACAAAAAGGAATTGTGTTTATATGCATTGATTGTCCCTGTTTAAAAATATAACATTCAAACAAGGACATTATTCCGACCACATGCAATCATTTGTAGCCATCAACAGTACCATGGGTAACCGTATCCCTGGACAAAAAAAAAAAAAAATCAATAAATAAAAAATTAACAGTTTGAATCAACCGATCCCCAATAACAAAAAAAAAAAAACAGTACAAACATAATGATAATAAAAACATGGACATTTCACATACGAGCATGAGTAGATTTAAGGTCAGAGGCACCCAAAAAAAAAAATTGCAACAAAAAGAAAAGTAGATCAACATTTGGATACTAAACACATGCAAATGTAATAGCAGCATGAGTAGATAAACCGTGACAGGCCACAAAGAACAAAGATTGCAACAAAAAAACATTAGCATACAATGCAAGAGACCATGAGTAGATAAACCGTGACAGGCCACAGAGAACAAAGATTGCAAACAAAAAAACATTAGCATACTAAACAAATGCAAGAGACCATGAGTAGATAAACCGTGACAGACCACAAAGAACAAAGATTGCAAACAAAAAAACATTAGCATACTAAACAAATGCAAGAGAGCATTAGTAGAAAAACCATCACAGGACACAAAAAATAAACATTGGCAAAAAAAAATGGAGATAAACATTACCATAGTAAACACATGCACATTTCAGATAGTAGCAGGACAAGCAACCACATCACAGGCCCAAAAAAAAAAAAGATTTAAAAACAAAACAAAAAAAAACATTATATGATACACAAATACATCCACATTTCATATTGTCGCAGGGAGACCAAGCACATCACTGCAAAAAAACAGTACCAGTAGATCTACATTATCAACATTCACAACAGTAGCAGGGAATACACAATAAAGTTCCCAAACAAATGCATTTTAAACTCGGGGACCCACCCCATCATCGGCAATTTAATTTCATACAATACCAGGGGAACCAATCCCCATCACAGAAAAAACATGAAATATAAAATGTACCAGGGTGCCAAAAATAAACATCAGCTCACACAGCATTGGTGACATATGTATTGTAAATTTTGGATTTTGGGGGGGGGGCATATTTACCGTCTGTTTTCCTGGCGCTCCATGGTGCGGATCCTGGCTGCGAGTCTCCGGTGGCTGAGTCTCCGGTGGCTGAGTCGTCGGTGGCTGAGGCGTCGGTGGCTGAGTCTCCGGTGGCTGAGTCTCCGGTGGCTGAGTCTCCGGTGGCTGAGTCGGTGGCTGCGTCGGTGGCTCTCTGTGGCTCTATGTGGCTCTCTGTGGCTCTGTGGCTTCTGTGGATGTGTCTGATGTCCCACAAAATTTTTTTTTTTTATATGTTTGCTGAGGGGTGGTATCTGTCTGGTATCTGTTTGTTGTGGGCTGGTATATCAATTAAAAAACCGGATGCGGCTACCGGATGCGGCTCAAGCCGGATGCGGCGCATTGCGGCGTCCATAGACTTTCATTGTAAAAAAAAAACGCACGCGCCGCATCCGGCGCATGCGGCTTTTTCGCCGCAGACAAAATACGTTACATGCATCGTTTTTTCCAGACACCGGACGGTGACCAGACACCGCATCCGGCACCAACCGGACGCGCCGCAGTGACATGCGGCGCCATCCAGCGCTAATGAAAGTCTATGGGAAAAAAAAACGCATGCGGTGCATACGGTTTTGTGATGCAGCGCTGCGGAAAAATTCCGGGGGCGCCGCAAGGAGAAAAAAGGATGTGTGAAAGAGGCCTTACACAGATGCATCACGGCTTTTTCCTGCCATATGCTTGAAATTAAAGTTTTAAATAGTGTTAAACTGACTCAATGTTTTATCAACTCAGACCATGTTTACACATACTTTATAACATTTAAATTACTTAAATATTGTATAAATAACAATTTCAATAAACTATTACAAATCTTGTTTAAACACTTAAATATTGTATAAAATACAGATAAACATTACATTTTATCAAAGTGCCTTTAAACCTGTATTTTTAATTTTTGTTACTTTTTAATCAACTGAATTCAACTTCACATATTAATGCTATAAACACAGAATCCCATCTTAATTATTTCACAAAACATCTTAAAAAAATAAAAAAATAAACATGGCTAATGTACGGATCCAAATTCTCATAGAACTAATATTGCTTACAATTCATGCCTTTAACACTTGGATAACCATGGCATGAACTGAGGATATTCCAACATGGAATGAGCATATAATGGTCATGTTTTCTCAGATTATTTTTTGATTAACTTGTATTCATGATTTTACATTTTAAAAGTAAAGCTATGGCTAATTCAGCTCTTAAGATTAAAAAAAATGAAAAAATAGTGAAGAAATAGTTCAAGCCACATTTGAAGTTTGGTTGTAATAAGCTTTTGGTGCATAGGGGCAGGACAGTGGGTAGGGGTCTTTAGCTCTGTCCACCCCTCGGCTGTCTTTGGTGTCTGCTTCTGCCTCATTTTCTAACGTTTTTGCTATTGCCGTCCTCGCTTGCGCTGAATTAGTTCCCAAGTGTGGCGGCACATATGCTGATGGACCTCCTGCCATACTTCAGTAAGTTGGTGCTGGTGGCAGTGCATGGGCAGATCAATATCTTGACTCATCATTCAGCCAAAATTTTAATCTCCACATGCTCTGCCACTATTGTACAGAAGACCGCCAGGAGATTAATCTGTGCATTAAGAAAGAATGGCGCAGGTGCAAACTTTAAGAAAGCAAACAGATAAAGACAACGGAGGCAGGCAGATGGGCCAGGGATGGAGATGAAGACCCTACCCCACTCTCCAGCCCCTATGTGACAAAAGCTTATTATTACACCAAAACTTCAAATGCAGATTAAACAATCAGGAAACAGATATCTTCACTAAAGAGTCTGTAGAACAGCAATATTATGGCCATGCCTTTACTTTAACATACAAAATCAGTATGACAGTTACAAAAATCATCTAGAGAGTATGTTTCAAACAGCCTTAAATCTAAATTCTAAAAATTGGATCTGCAATTTAACAAGAAAAATATTTTCAGATAGTAAAAATTTTTTTAGTCTTTCTTACAAACCGTACAGTAAAAATTTTTTTTGCTGGTCACACATTTATCTTTACTTGATAAGCCAACACATTTAAAATGATACCACTCATTGCAATCAGAGCATTCCACCATGCTTTCCTGAGGCTCATAAATGTGACAAAAGCAGAACTTTGTTAATGTGACCGTTTGAAAAATAATTTTTCTATTTTTGCTTACATGGGGAAACATGCTCATTTGTCCCTTCTCCAAACATTTAACCAAATGGGGCCGCATCTCACTTTGTACAAAATGTACCTTGGAAAGGTCAAAACCTTCAGTAATCGCAGTTGCGTTGGCTATGGCAAAAAGTCCGCAATCGCTTGACCCTTTTTGGAGTTGAAGGCAGTAGAATTTAACATTTAGACACTTATTGACCCCTTTAAACAGTGAAACATACAGTTTTGTTAATTGTTTCTTCAGTGTGTCAGACACAGTTGTAAACCTCATAGAGTCATAAATCGAAACCAGAGAACTGCTGTACACAGACACCACCCAATGACCTCCAACATGGTGAATTTGAACAACCTGGTTTCCAATTGTGTCATCAATATCAGAATGGGCCAAAATCACTGTATCTTGGAATCCAGATATGTTCGGGTGCTGTTTTTTAAGAAGATACTGACAAATGTTCATGGTATTGTCATCAAGCCAACCATTGGAACAAATCACAGCTCTATCATCTTGGGTTAATTTAATGTCGTGAATTTGCACCCAAGAATTATCTTTTGCTGGAATGCAGGACTTGTTTGTTTCATCCACAATTATATTTTCCCACATCTCTTCCTTTTTTTGGTCAGCTTTAATCCCTACTCTACTCAGTTCTGTATTTTTAGGCCTACCATATTTTCTCTTAGGAAGAACATGTATGGAATCATGAACTAAAGATTTTTGCGTGGGTACTAATTCTCCTCCATGTTGAAAGGCCATATTTTCCCTCACCAGTAACAGCCATTTTGTCAATTTGAACTCTATTTTTTTTAAAAGTTCAACATTTTGCAAAACATACATGCAATCAGTAAGTTCTTTCAGTGCTCTTACACAATTAATTTTTGAAATGCTTTTTTTACTTCTTCTTCTTGGTGGTAAATCTTGAAGTAACTTTTCTTCAGCATGCATATCTTCCTGGCTACAGTGTTCATGTTCCTCTTTTTTGATTTTGTCTGTATTTTTCTTAAAACATTCGTCATCTAGTGAAAATAAAGGGTTGTTTGTATACGAGGCCCTAAGCTGATCCCATCTGCAAGGCGAGTACCGGAGCACAGCACAAATGTGTTTACCTGGTAATAGAAAACGACACCAATCCTTACATGTGCAAGAAGGGCCATCAGGGCCAGCACAAACTGAATACACAACGGATTTATCCATTTCACTGTGGACTTGAAAAATGCCAGCAACTTCATCCAGGACTGCAACGTCTCCTCTTTCTACATCACTGTAATAACGCTGCATTACATGAGTAATAAAATCGCGTGGTCTATTATGCAGAAATGATGGCACTTTTGCATCGTACTTCCGATACTCTCCCGAACTGATTACATTTAGTTGTAGATACCTTAAAAAAAAGAAAAAGAAAATTTAGACACTAAACATTATACCAAAACTTAATGTCAAATATATTAAGTGTTTTATACAATTTAACTCCCATTTACACAGTTAATCAGTGCCTTACAATGCTTTCTCCATCAACCTGTTTCAAAATGCTATTCACCAGTACAGGAAAAAAAAATTGACAAAATGCTTGTTCTTTGGGGATAGATTAATGCGGGAACAAAAAGTGTTTTTTGTAGCTTGTGCTGTATGTTGACAGAAGCATGTTATTTCAAGTAACCTATCACATCCCCAAATGCTATCAATCTGCAGATACATGGGGAATATGCAGGTTTATATATTTTTTAAAATGACCAGCTGACGCACATAAAAGGCCAACTATTTTGAGTAAAGTAACTTTATACCCAAAAGTAGCCGATAGCTTTCAGTCATAGATTTGCTGGTCAAGTCATTGTTAGTTCCATATTGAGCGGTGGCTATAAACAATCCCCATAGCATCCTTCAGGATCGGCTGTTGGAATGCTTATAACCACCACTCCATATTTAACATAGACCAGCTGTGAATCTATGAATGAAAGCCAAGGCTGTAATGAAGGAATAAGATAGCCACACTAAATGTGCAGGCACAAGGTAGCTTCATATCGTTATTAACTTGCAGCTTAAATGGTTATTTACATCTCACAGGTCCTATCCCAAAATGTATTAGGCACAAGAATATTAGCAAATAACTCCAATTAGAAATGTACCATAGTTTCATGATTCACCGGTAATTTCCTCTTGTGCAGGACCTGAGTTATCCATGGTGGCAACCACTCTTAGTAACAGGTAGCTAGCTGCTAGTAGGAGCAACCATGGATAACCAAAGTCCTTCACTGCCGTGCACATGAAGAAAGACAGTGAATTTGGATAACTGTAAAACTATATATGTCTAATTGAAGGTATAAGCCAGATGTCCGTACCTCTTAAGTTTAAATCTGCAGGTGAATATCATTTTTGTACGTGCAGGTTTCCTTTAATGATGCTTCTGTCCCCACTTTGTGTTGCCATGTGTTAACAGCAAAACACAGTCAGGTTTTTTCTTTTTGGTTTTAACTTCCTTTAATCACCCTTTTTCTATGTAGCAGAGAGGAGTCTTTGCTCCTCCAGATGTTTGTTATTCTCTGAAACTATGAAATGATACAGACACTGGTGCAACCAGTAATGGAGCGGCTCTTGTTATGATTTGGTAACTGAGGAGAGCAGGCAAAAAAGGAAATACACCAGAGCAGTTGGAAACTATGAGATTGCAGTACCCTGACTAACCACCACAACTAGAGGCAGCCGTGGAGCATTCCTACGTTGGTCCTAGACGCCTCGTCACAGCCTGAGAAACTAACTACACCTAAAGATAGAAAGAGGAAAGCTATCTGCCCCGGAGCAGATCCCAAAGAACATAGAAAGCCCCCAAACATGTAATGACGGTTAGACAAGAAGAAATACAGACACAGACAGAAAATAGAATGAGCAAACGTTGGGGCCCAAACTTACTAAATAGAAAAGGATAGGAAGGGCACTTACTGCAATCCCAAAAAACCCTGAAAAGCACCAACTCTACTAATTTCAAAAACACCTGAGATCACACGACCTCTACCACCTAAATTAGTTCTCTGGTGTAACCAAAAACAAAACAGCAGCAGCACTGAAAAAACTGGAAAAAGCAAATGTACAAACAACAGTGGCTGAACTGAACTGAGAGGCAAAAGCCCCCAGAGGGGACCCTGAAGGCCCCCACAGAAGTACAGGACAAAATGCAAAAATCAAGCACAAAAACAAAAAGAAGAAAATGTCTTATCTGTTAGCAGGAGATTCAGACACGACACAGCAGGCTACCAAGGAAACAGGAATCAAGGATTGAGACCAGAACAATTGATCACCGGCAACCCTTATATAAGACCAGTCAGTAACACCTGATTCCCAATCCTCACAATCTTCACTGGACAGTCCAGTACCGTTTGTAACCACCAGAGGGAGCTTCTGCTCAGAACTCATTTCCAGCCTATTCACAACAGTACCCCCCCTTGAGGAGGGGTCACCGAACCCTCATTTAAGCAACCAGGTCGGTCAGGATGAGTTCTATGATACGCACGGATGAGTCTCCTAGCATGGATGTCCGAAGCAAACACCCAAGAATTGTCTTCCTGACCATAACCTCTCCATTTAACCAAATACTGGAGTTTCCGTCTAGATAAACGAGAATTCAATATTTTCTCAACCACATACTCCAGATTGCCCTCAACCAAAACAGGGTCAGGAGGCACAGTAGTAGGAACCACTGGCTCAACAAACCTCTTCAACAAGGACTTGTGGAACATGTTATGGATCTTAAATGTCCCTGGAAGAAGCAAACGAAAAGAAACAGGGTTAAGAATCTCCATGATCTTATAAGGTCCAATGAACCTAGGCTTAAATTTAGGAGATGCCACTCTCATAGGAATATTTCTTGAGGACAACCAGACCAAGTCCCCCACTTTAAACCGAGGACCATCAGTCCTATGCCGGTTAGCAAACCGCTGGGCCCTCTCCTGAGAGAGGGACAACCTCTCCACTACCTGGTCCCAAATCTGTTGCATACGCTCCACAACAGAGTCAACACCCGGGCAGACAGAAGCCTCCGTCTGTCCAGAAGAAAATCGAGGGTGAAACCCAGAATTACAGAAAAATGGAGACATCAAAGTGGCAGAGCTAGCCCTATTATTAAGAGCAAACTCAGCCAAAGGCAAAAAAGAGACCCAGTCATCCTGATCAGCAGACACAAAGCATCTTAGATAAGTCTCCAATGTCTGGTTTGTTCTCTCAGTTTGACCATTGGTCTGAGGATGAAACGCCGAGGAGAAAGACAATTGAACACCAATTTTAGAACAAAAGGTCCTCCAAAATCTGGAAACAAACTGGACTCCTCTGTCAGACACAATGTTCTCAGGAATGCCGTGTAAACGAACCACGTGCTGAAGGAACAAAGGCACCAATTCAGAGGAGGAAGGCAACTTAGGTAATGGCACAAGATGTATCATCTTGGAAAACCTATCGCAAATCACCCAGATGACGGTCATTCTCTGAGAAACAGGGAGGTCGGAAATGAAATCCATAGAGATATGGGTCCATGGTCTCTTGGGCACAGGTAATGGCATCAACAAGCCACTAGAACGAGAGCAAGGCTTGGAGCGAGAGCAAGTCCCGCAGGACTGCACAAACTCCCTGACATCACGAGACAAGTCCCTGGTACCAAAAATTCCGGGATGACTGGCCAACGCGGAACAATGAATCTCAGACATTACACTCTTTTTCCACTGGTCCGGGACAAACAATTTCCCAACAGGGCAGCGCTCGGGCTTATCTTCCTGGCACCCCTCCAGAGCCAGTCTCAAATTGGGCGAGATGGCGGAAAGAACTACACCCTCTTTCAAAATAACAGAAGGATCAGATAACTCAGGAGAGTCCGCCAGGAAACTCCTCGAGAGGGCATCCGCCTTAACATTTTTAGTGCCAGGAAGAAATGAAACCACAAAATTAAAACGTGTGAAAAACAAGGCCCACCTGGCCTGTCTAGGATTAAGTCGCTTGGCAGATTCCAGATAAACTAGATTCTTATGGTCAGTAAGGACCACCACCTGATGTTTGGCTCCCTCCAGCCAATGTCTCCACTCTTCAAAAGCCCACTTCATGGCTAATAACTCCCGATTACCCACGTCATAATTACGTTCAGTGGGAGAAAATTTTCGAGAGAAAAAGGCACAAGGGTTACTTTTAGAGGTCTCTGGATCTCTTTGGGACAAAACGGCACCTGCCCCAATTTCAGAGGCATCAACCTCCACCTGAAATGGTAGAGAAACATCAGGCTGCCGTAGAACAGGAGCAGAAGTGAATCTCTGCTTAAGTTCCTGAAATGCAGAGACTGCCTCAGGAGGCCAATTCACCACATCAGAACCCTTCTTGGTCAAATCAGTTAATGGTTTAACAATAACAGAGAAATTACCAATAAATTTACGATAAAAATTGGCAAAACCCAAGAATCTTTGAAGAGCCTTTAAAGCAGTAGGTTGGACCCAATCACAGATAGCCTGAACTTTGACCAGGTCCATTTCAATAACAGATGGGGACAAAATGAAACCCAGAAATGAGATCCTGTGAACATAAAAAGACACTTTGATCCCTTCACATACAGAGCACACAGTCCGAACATGTTTTACATGAGAGTTCCAGTCATTGGAAAAAATCAAGATATCATCCAAATAAACAATCAGAAATTTATCCACAAAATCCCTGAAAATGTCATTCATGAAGGACTGGAAGACAGAAGGAGCATTAGTGAGCCCAAAGGGCATCACAAGGTACTCAAAATGCCCTTCAGGGGTATTAAATGCCGTCTTCCATTCATCCCCGTGCTTAATGCGAATAAGGCTATATGCCCCCCTGAGGTCAAGCTTGGTAAACCAAGTAGCGTTTTTCACCCTGGAAAACAGATCAGAGATCAAGGGTAACGGATATTGATATTTCACAGTAATATTGTTCAAGAGACGATAATCAATACACGGCCTTAATGAACCATCCTTTTTGGCCACAAAAAAAAAAACCGGCACCTAAGGGTGAAGAGGATGGTCTGATATGACCCTTCTCCAATGACTCCTTGATATAAGACCGCATAGCGTCATGTTCAGGTACAGACAAGTTAAAAAGGCGACCTTTAGGGAATTTACTACCAGGCACTAATTCAATAGCGCAGTCATAGCTCCTATGGGGAGGTAAGGATGCAGATTTACTTTCGCTAAACACATCAGAAAAATCAATCAAAAAGTGATTTACTTTCGCTAAACACATCAGAAAAATCAATCAAAAAGTCAGGAACATCCTGAGCCTGGGGGAGGCAGAAAAAACAGGAGTGTTGGTATTAACACATTGACAGCCCCAACTGGTAACAGACACAGATTTCCAATCCAAAACAGGATTATGAGACTGTAACCAAGGGAAACCCAGTACGATAATGTCATGCAGATTATACAGAACCAAAAATTTGCAACTCTCCTGATGATCAGGTTCTACCCTCATTATCACCTGAGTAGAGAACTGAGGTTTATTCTCAGCCAAAGGGGTAGAATCGATCCCCAGTAGGGGAATAGACTTCCGTAGGGGTATCAAGGGAAACCCACAACGTTTAGCAAAATCAAAATCCATCAGGTTAATAGCTGCTCCAGAATCAACAAAAGCCTGAGCAGAAAATGAGGACAGAGAGCATATCAGGGTAACAGTTAACAAAAACTTAGTCTGAACACTACCCAAGACAACTGAGCGAGCAAAACGTCTTCCCCGCTTAGGGCAGACAGAAATAGCATGAGAGGCATCACCATAGTAGAAACATAACCTATTGCGCTTTCGAAATTCATGACGCTGTGCCCCAGAAACCACTCTATCACACTGCATGGATTCAGAAGCAGGTTCACAAGGCAACATTATTCCACACATACCTTTCCGCTCATGCAAACGTCTGTCAATTTGAATCGCTAATGACATAGAATCATTGAGACCAGAGGGAACAGGAATCCCACCATAACATCCTTTACATTATCTGACAGTCCCTTCCGAAAAAGAGCTGCCAAAGCGTCGTCATTCCATTTGGTCAGGACTGCCCACCTACGGAATCTCTGACAGTATAACTCAGCGTCCTCAAGCCCCTGACTTAATGCCAACAAAGTTTTTGATCAGTGACATTAGGCTCATCGTACAATAACCCCAAAGCCTGAAAAAACGCATCAGCATCACTCAAAACAGGATCCCCAGGTGTCAGGGAAAAAGCCCAATCCTGAGGGTCGCCGCGCAGGAGAGAGATGACAATTTGAACCTGCTGCGCTGCGTTCCCTGAGGACTTAGATTTTAAGGCAAAAAAACAATTTACAGTTATTTTTGAAATTCAGAAACTTAGCTCGATCCCCTAAAAACAAATCTGGCATGGGAATCCTAGGTTCCACAACAGGCAACCTAGCAAGATAGGTAGCAATACTCCGAACTTCAGTGGCAAGCTGATCCACATGGCCAGACAACTGTGCAAACTCCATTGAGGAAAAAAATATATATATATCCTCCTCAGCACCCAGAGATACAGAGGGAAAAAAAAATGCAACAAACAGAAAAAAAAATCTCTGACAACTCTGACAACTTTTTTTTCTTTCACAATATTTTTCCCTTCTGTGAGTACCATATAATTTTCAGTTTAGGCCGGTGATACTGTTATGATTTGGTAACTGAGGAGAGCAGGCAAAAAAGGAAATACACCAGAGCAGTTGGAAACTATGAGATTGCAGTACCCTGACTAACCACCACAACTAGAGGCAGCCGTGGAGCGTTCCTACGTTGGTCCTAGACGCCTCGTCACAGCCTGAGAAACTAACTACACCTAAAGATAGAAAGAGGAAAGCTATCTGCCCCGGAGCAGATCCCGAAAGAACATAGAAAGCCCCCAAACATGTAATGACGGTTAGACACGAAGAAATACAGACACAGACAGAAAATAGAATGAGCAAACGTTGGGGCCAAAACTTACTAAATAAAAAAGGATAGGAAGGGCACTTACTGCAATCCCAAAAAACCCTGAAAAGCACCAACTCTACTAATTTCAAAAACACCTGAGATCACACGACCTCTACCACCTAAATTAGTTCTCTGGTGTAACCAAAAACAAAACAGCAGCCACTGAAAAAACTGGAAAAAGCAAATGTACAAACAACAGTGGCTGAACTGAACTGAGAGGCAAAAGCCCCCAGAGGGGACCCTGAAGGCCCCCACAGAAGTACAGGACAAAATGCAAAAATCAAGCACAAAAACAAAAAGAAGAAAATGTCTTATCTGTTAGCAGGAGATTCAGACACGACACAGCAGGCTACCAAGGAAACAGGAATCAAGGATTGAGACCAGAACAATTGATCACCGGCAACCCTGATGGGAAGGTGACTCCCTTATATAAGACCAGTCAGTAACACCTGATTCCCAATCCTCACAATCTTCACTGGACAGTCCAGTACCGTTTGTAACCACCAGAGGGAGCTTCTGCTCAGAACTCATTTCCAGCCTATTCACAACAGGCTCTGCTTTCTAATTGTCAATGCGATGTTAGCACTACAGAGATGGAGACTCTGGTGAAACTTGTGAGGAGGATTGAACCTTCTATCAGCCTCAGATGATGTTGAACTATTATTGGCATAATCTCCAGGTACACTGCCAGCTGGACTGCACCGCAGAGATGGGGAACACTGCATTCGAGAAGCCAAAAATATGTGACAGTTTCTGCACTAGAGCAATGCAGCACCAAACAGCAAAGAGTGTTACAATAAGTGTAGATCCACTAAATTAATTTTTATAATTTTTTGTGAGCAAGTGATTGGTTCTACTTACACATTGTGCCACATTGAAAAGGACAGCGCCTCTGTGGGAATCATAGAATTAAATATTAATTAAGCTGCAATATTATTATTCCTTTCCACATGATACTAGTGGCCAAAGCCCAACAAGATCGACTGGAAAAGTATGAGTATACATCTCCTGCCAGGAGAATAACAGTCAGCTGTTGCCCCATCTGCCATACATTCACCTAACATGACTCAATAAGGGGGCGCAGCGAGAGGACGTGTCCCTGGACGACTGTATGGATGTCTAGAAATTAGGACAATTACAGTTGGTTTGAAAAATTTTTTTGTTAAAAATCAAATTTGTTACAATAACAGTGTATACTTTTATAATGTCTATTTATTACAGATTATACATATTCCAAAGCCAAAAATCTTAAAGTAGATGCACATTTTAGCTGCTGAATTGTGCACTTCATGTGATTTCTCAAAAGGCTAGAAATACAACTTTAACCATTTTATTCAAATATTTAATAAACAGTTTACCATCTATTGATTTCTTACTTTTGATGTGCGTCTGGAAAAAATCCAAAATGTAGCACTCATACCATCTGACTCAAAGAGCTATTCTTGTAAGAATGCAGATAGCTGTACTTCAATGTCTGGTGCTGCCTCTCCAAACCGTTGTTTGTGTTGACATGAATATGTACAGTCATGGCCAAAAGTTTTGAGAATGACACAAATATTATATACTCACATGATCTGCTGCCCTCTGGT
Organism: Oophaga sylvatica; assembly: GCA_033576555.1. Lineage (NCBI taxonomy): Eukaryota > Metazoa > Chordata > Amphibia > Anura > Dendrobatidae > Oophaga > Oophaga sylvatica. The sequence goes on along the minus strand of JARQOD010000004.1, from coordinate 69,668,748 downwards.
TTTTATGTGTGTTTGACAGATGTTTTTATCACAGACAGAAATATAATAATTTCAAACATATGAGTAACAAAAGCTTATATTGACAGTTAGAATGAGTTAATGCAGCAAGTCAATATTTGCAGTGTTGACCCTTCTTCTTCAGGACCTCTGCAATTCTCCCTGGCATGCTCTCAATCAACTTCTGGACCAAATTCTGACTGATAGCAGTCCATTCTTGCACAATCAATGCTTTCATTTTATATCACATTAGTGGCGATCGAAATTGATAAGACCCCACAAAGTGGTATAAAAATTACAAAATTTCTTTATTAACAATAACAATAATGTGACATGAACAATACATAAAATAAGGGTACAGAAACACATGTACAAGAGGGACTCTAAACCATGGTGGAACAATATTCACCCACAGCCTTAACGCAATATATTGTAAACAAGTGTATGTAATTATCTATCCTCAATTCAGATTATATAGTGGTCATATAGTAATTAATTACCAATATTGTGCTGTAGTACTGGCACAATGGGGTCATAACATAGTGATGCCTTCAATTTACAAGGATTCCCTTAAACAATATGACCAAAAAACATTGCAGGATGAAAAAACACTATAGCCAATAATGCGGTGGTAATGCTAAAAACCTACCGATAGCTCGGCTGGGTAGCCACCTGGATGTCCCTCTGCCCCGACGCGCGTTTCGCACTGCTTCTTCCTGGAGGCGTCTCTTCTTCGCCTCCAGGAAGAAGCAGTGCGAAACGCGCGTCGGGGCAGAGGGACGTCCAGGTGGCTACCCAGCCGAGCTATCGGTAGGTTTTTAGCATTACCACCGCATTATTGGCTATAGTGTTTTTTCATCCTGCAATGTTTTTTGGTCATATTGTTTAGGGGAATCCTTGTAAATTGAAGGCATCACTATGTTATGACCCCATTGTGCCAGTACTACAGCACAATATTGGTAATTAATTACTATATGACCACTATATAATCTGAATTGAGGATAGATAATTACATACACTTGTTTACAATATATTGCGTTAAGGCTGTGGGTGAATATTGTTCCACCATGGTTTAGAGTCCCTCTTGTACATGTGTTTCTGTACCCTTATTTTATGTATTGTTCATGTCACATTATTGTTATTGTTAATAAAGAAATTTTGTAATTTTTATACCACTTTGTGGGGTCTTATCAATTTCGATCGCCACTAATGTGATATATATTATTGTGTGGTACAAAGTCTAAAAATTGGTGGGCATTTTTTGTGAAAAATGCTTTATTTTGTCAGAATTTTTAGGTTTTTGTTTGTCCACTCGTCTTTTGATGATTGACCACAAGTTCTCAATGGGATTAAGATCTGGGGAGTTTCCAGGCCATGGACCCAAAATCTCTATGTTTTGTTCCCTGAGCCATTTAGTTATCACCTTTGCTTTATGGCAAGGTGCTCCATCATGCTGGAAAAGGCATTGTTGATCGCCAAACTGCTCTTGGAGGGTTGGGAGAAGTTGCTCTTGGAGGACATTCTGGTACCATTCTTTATTCATGGCTGTGTTTTTAGGCAAGACTGTGAGAGAGCCGATTCCCTTGGCTGAGAAGCAACCCCACACATGAATGGTTTCAGGATGCTTAACAGTTGGCATGAGACAAGACTGGTGGTAGCGCTCACCTTGTCTTCTCCGAATGAGGCGTTTTCCTGATGTCCCAAACAATCAAAAAGGGGATTCATCAGAGAAAATAACTTTACCCCAGTCCTCAGCAGTCCACTGCCTGTACCTTTTGCAGAATATCAGTCTGTCCATGATGTTTTTTCTGGAGAGATGTGGCTTCTTTGCTGCCCTCCTTGAGACCAGGCCTTGCTCCAAGAGTCTCCGCCTCACAGTGCGTGCAGATGCACTCACACCTGCCTGCTGCCATTCCTGAGCAAGCTCTGCACTGCTGGTAGCCCGATCCCGCAGCTGAAACACTTTTAAGAGACGGTCCTGGCGCTTGCTGGTCTTTCTTGGGCTCCCTGAAGCCTTTTTGGCAACAATGGAACCTCTCTCCTTGAAGTTCTTGATGATGCGATAGATTGTTGACTGAGGTGCAATCTTTCTAGCTGCGATACTCTTCCCTGTTAGGCCATTTTTGTGCATTGCAATGATGACTGCACGTGTTTCTTTAGAGATAACCATGGTTAACAGAAGAGAAACAATGATGCCAAGCACCAGCCTCCTTTTAAAGTGTCCAGTGGTGTCATTCTTACTTAATCATGACAGATTGATCTCCAGCCATGTCCTCATCAACACCCACACCTGTGTTAATGGAGCAATCACTGAAAAGAGGTTAGCTGGCCCTTTTAAGGCAGGGCTGCAATGATGTTGAAATGTGTTTTGGGGGATAAAGTTCATTTTCTAGCCAAATATTGACTTTGCAAGTAATTGCTGTTAAGCTTATCACTCTTTATAACATTCTGGAGTATATGCAAATTGCCATTAGAAAAAGTGAAGCAGTAGACTTTGTAAAAATTAATATTTGTGTCATTCTCAAAACTTTTGGCCATGACTGTCGCTCTCTATTTCTATAGTAATGTGCCCATTTCTAATTCAAAAAAGAAAAATAGTCACAATTAAATAAACTTTGGTTTATATGCACATATAAACAAAATATAACAAATTTAAATGTCAGTTTTTCAACAACCCAGCGAAGACAAAAAAATTACAATAAAGTGGATAGGTGATATTAAATTTAGTCTTTTGGAAATCAGAAATATTTAATTTTTAACCTCAACTCAAAGACTAATCTTGTTACTTTGAATCCTTCATGTAGATTAGTGGATGTAAAAATTTAATTACAGATGATTTTATATATCAGCAACAATAAGGAAAATGATCCCACTGCTCTCTCACTACTTGTGTCTGATGTGATTGCGCACCAACCCAATAGAGCCCACTTATTGGCTACATGACTCACTTGTCAATGTCACAAAAGCTATTAAATTGAGGTGTATAGGTTATAAATTGATAAAGGTGAATCTTTGGATATATAGGTGTTGCTTAGGTAGTATAAAACCTCTAAGTATAGATTAGAAAAATTCTATTACATACAGATTTCAAATATAATTTAATAAGAATCCTAATTTATACCTTCAAAACAGAACTTGAAGACACACATCTTCCAGCATACCACAGGACCAACAGCTCTACGATCACCTACTGTATCCTCCCCCATCCCTTGGACACTGTGAGCCGATGTGGAGTGTCCTCGTCTCCTGTATCTGTCAGTGACCCTCACTCCAGCATACCACAGGACCATCAGCTCTACCCTCACCTACTGTATCCTCCCCCATCCCTTGGACACTGTGAGCCGATGTGGAGTGTCCTCGTCTCCTGTATAATTATTGTACTTGTTCTTTATTATGTATACCCCTTTTCATGTGTAAAGCGCCATGGAATGGATGGCGATATAATAATGGTGAATTAGCTTTGACATTGGTATTTACTACACACCACGGTACGGCAGATTAGCAAAATACAACAGACCTATTTACATGGGGGGCTTTAGATAAAAACTTCTTACATTACTGTGTGACCTCATTTGCCAATTTGTGGAAGAATGGTTGCATTGATACTTCATCATTGCAATATTTATTTAACTCTGAAGAGCGATCTGATCATTTCTCAGGTTATGACAGCAACTGCATGAACTGTATTAAGAGGGGAAAAAAAGAATCCTATTTTACCTTAACCCTCAGCTGGTGAGGTGGGTTTTTTGTCACGCAACTGGTGATGTGGGGTTTCCTATACACCAGTGTTTAGAAATATCTTATTTTTACAGAAAATGCAGAGGCCTTGATGACAGCATGTTGACAAGGAAATGGATGGAAGCTACTGAGACACAATCCGCATACCAGCATTTTTAAATGAATGCCAGCCTTTAAAAAATTTCCCTGTGGTGTGGCAAACCCCACCTCACTAGTTGAGGGTTAAGTATTAAGTGATCGTAATTTGCATTTCCTTTTCATGTACATAATGAATGTGTAAATTTGTTTAATATATTAATTGCCGTTGTTTAAAAAAAAAAAGGATCTACCTTTATTAAGTAAAAGTTCATTTGCAAGTTGTGCTACATCTGTGTGTTTGCAGTTTCTTACAGTATTGGTGTACTATAAAAAAAAAAAAAATTAATACATGGGAAATAAAGTGAGCCCAATTTTTTTTAAAAACCCAATACCAAAAATGGTCATACAGATGTTTATAACAAAATTTTTTCAAAAATGCTGGCCTTGAGTTAATTTTTAATTCATTTTGAGGATAACTCAAATTGGTTGGAATGCTGACTGCATACTACTAAGCAGGATACAATTCATGATATCTATATAAATGTAATCCTGAAAGATACTACAAGCCAAAAACTTGACTCCAGAGTGACTGGTCTGTAAAGGAACCCTTACAACTACCATATATACTTGAGAATATGCAGATCCTTAATATAAGCCGAGTTACCTAATTTAACCTATAAACAAAAAAAAAAAATCAAGTACAATCCGAGGGTGGAAATGCAGCAGATACTCTCTCTCCTCCCCAGTCTTTTTCCTCGCCGTCTGTTGCTCTCCCTCCTTTGACTTCTCACTGTGGTCTGTTTCCTACCCCACTTCTTCACAGCAGCGGTGGGCTTGGTGTAAGCAGCAGTGGTCATGAAATTTATGGCACAGCGGTGGTGGTATCAAAGGGCCGTTAATGTATGGCACAGTGGTAGCAGCTGTGGGGCAGTCTGGCAGGGGCAGTCTGCGGCTCAAGCTTGTTTGTCTGCTGCTGTAGGATTGGCTTGCCGGTTTCGTCACGTCTTGAATAAGCATGAGACATGATGACAAGACACGGAAGCACGTCTGCAGCAGTGGAGATACAAACGATACGCAGCCTGCAGATGCTGGAACGCCGCTACTGCTTACACCACTGCTACTGGACGGTGTAATAGAAACATACCCAAAAGGAAGGAGGAGGTGGGAGAGAGACAGATCGGCCTTCCGCCCGACCCCACTATAAGCTGTGTGGGGCACTTTCAGCCCCCCCAAAAATTGGCTGAAAAACTTGGCTTACACCCAACTATTTACAGTATTTTAATGATAAACAGAAATATATAATAGGATAATTTGATATTTGTAAACTTGAACATAACCAGAAACAATTTACAATTTAAACCATAAAAAGCTATAAAGTTTGTTAGCACTGCAGCCTTTCAGCAACGGGGTCCTGTGTTCAATCACACCAAGGGCAGCATCGTCAAGGAGATTGTATGTTCTCGCCGTGTTTATGCGAGTTTCCTCCGGGTACTCAGGTTTCCTCACACACTACAAATACATACTGAATTTAGATTTAGTGAGTTTAGATTATAAGCTTCAGTGGGGCCAGCGAGTATGTTGGTAAAGCGCTGTGGAAAATTATTGCGTCAAATTAAATGAAGCATAGCAATTAAAAACCGTGGAAATGTAAGCAAAGAAAATGGTAACAGATAAAATACTTACTTCTAGGTGTGGTAACCATTTGTTTGTAAACCACATTCTAAAAAATACTTTCTTTCTCCAAAAATCGCTGGTTTGTAAATCAGTTAGTGCCAACTCATGGTCTTCTTTTTTGGTACTGAGAGCTACATTGCGGAGCAGTGCAAGGATCTCCTTTCTATTACTATAAACTCCATGGTCCCTTTTATTGATCCATTCACTCCAGGCTTTTTCACGGTGGAAATCACACAATTTGATATCAGTGGCTAAAAGTGAGAATACAACACAAACAAGACCAGATTAATTTAAAAAAAAAAAAATATATATAATATATATATATATATATATTTTTTCTATGCTTCTCAGATTGCTGGAAACATTTTTAATACCCCTCATTTTCTACCTGTCTCATGTTTCTGTCAATGTACATACCCAATATTTTTTTTGGGTTAATTTTTATTTTCTTTCTTGCTTAGCAAAATTATAAAAAAAATTTTCAAAGGTAATTTTCAAAAACCTGTGGCTATTTTTTTGCACAACACAGCATGCAGGGCACATGAAATTCCTCCTAAGAAAGCTCATGGCAGCTTGTATTCTCTTTGCATACTTTTGGAGAAAGCCACTGCAGGAGCCATATAGTGTTAGCTTTTGAGCATATAGAATTTAAGTATTTCAAAAATGTATTGTCGGGGTACAGCGTGTTTGTGTGATGTACAGGAAGTCTATGAGGCAACCTCCAGTTAGTAACATTGATTTAAGTTCTGTATATCAAATTTATCTGTATCCTTCATTTTACCAATCAATAGGCTCACTGCAGCGGTATCCCCACCATCATTACATGGTTAACTTATCTAAATAAGCAGTTACTATATATTAAGTGTAAAGAACATAACTGCATAACATTACAAAATACGTAGCTTTATTTCTATCATTTACCTTTAAAGACTGTGGTTATCGCATTTATTTCTTCCAAACAGAAGTCCACCATAAAAGAAGAGGGTGACCAATCCACATTCCATTCTCGAAATATGTGTAATGCCTCTTCGATGCTAGTGCTATTTTCCTGTTGGACCACAAAAGCTCCAACCACCATATAACAAACATTTGTTCTTACACATAGGAAGAAAAGTGGAAGGGCATATCTAGTTGTTCGATATGTTGCATCTAAGAGTGTTATGCTGTTTCCGTATTTGACTAACATTTTTTTTTGCCAGTCTGACTGGTAACAAAGAAGAAAGTTATCTTTTGTTTTTCCTTCTTCATTAACACTATGAGGACGACAATACAAGCTGAGTTCAGGATTTTCTTCTTTCCACTGTGAGAACAGCTCTATCACCGTGCTCTGGTCCATAACGGAACTTCTTCCTGCCTTGGTAGAACGCCTCATTATATTATCAATATCTTTCATGGTAGGGAAAAATCTTCTTCTTGAGTTGATCGGAAAGTCCTGGCCCACAAACAGTTCATGGCGGACAAAATGATCAACTAGTTTTTTAATGTCACGTTTTTTTGTTACTCCAATTTTAAATAATTCAATAATTTTGTCACTGACTCTTGTGTCAACTTTTTCTCTTATACAAGCAACCTAAACATGAAACAGCCAAACATTATTATATCTATATATTTTTATCCCATAAACTACAAACCTAACATGGGCTGTAGCTACCACACCTGATTATTTATAAATCATATGTAATTATTAAACTAGTTAAAGACATCAATATAAAAAAAAAGAAAACATTTCATTTTGTCCCTGATTTACCAACACTACAAATTTTCATGTCAGTCTAGACAAGGGTCTTTGTGGAGGGCACGGCTATACATATATCTTGAGCGTATGACACGTCACATGCATTACTATGCGGTATGTCAAAATTTTTACAGAGATTTGTGACGTGCATAATTCCACAGCTTGTCATTAATTAGACAGTGTATTCCACACCATTCTATAATGCAATCAGGCAATCTCAGTGTCAATTGGTGGGGACTTAAAATAACAGTGTGCTCTCATCAGGGCCAATGAAAAAACAAACCTCATAGGAATGTATGCACTGACACCATCAATAAAAAATAATCATACTTTCAGTATTAATTAATCCTATAACTATGTGAGGTTACATTTTATTTAAAAATCATTCAAATCAATATTTTAATCTCAACAAAATTCTTTTTAGACAGACTTATTTGTGTGCTAGTTGCACCCTTGGTGTTGGCAACAAACTCCGTGAACATCATCGCTTGCAGATTTTGTGTAAGACTGCCAGCTCAGTGGATAACAGCACTGTCTTTCCTGGAGACACGTTTTACTTCTATTTATGAAGACAGCACTGAAGACATGTGCCCCTAGGTAGACTGTCTTCAGGCCATATGAGTGATATGCTAAAACTTCATCCACTACCCTGTAACATCTGGCCACTGCGTATTTGATGCTGCATAAATATGCATGGAGAAAACCACAGCACATCATGAATGTGGGAACCCAGATTTAAAAAGTGAAATCCAGACATACACACGACTGTTTTGTCATTAACACTATTAGAAATTAAATTTACCTGTCCATCTACAGGATGGTTTTTATGTTCTGACAGCTGCGGAAACAGAATTGTATAGCTGTGGTCAAAGTCTGACATTTCCTCCAGTGCAGCTCGAAGTTTCTTTGATGCCATATTCATTAGCCACTTTGTTTTGTTGGCAATCTAAAAACCCAACAAATTGAGTCAAACAAACATTTTGACATAGTTTGGGTAATGAGTTTAATCATAATTATAATGGACTAGAATGCATTGAGGAGTTAAAAGGTAGAACAATGTGAAGTGCTTGAAGATGGAGCTTAATTGTATTTTCCTCACTAAAGACATAAAAAAACACAAAGGATGGATACACAAAACTAAAAATAAGCACATATCAGTTATATCAATAGGTTAACATGCAGAATTATAGGGGCATCTGCTACAGGGAGAAGGTTAACGTAGCTGTGCCGGTTAGTGATGCAAGTCTGATGTCTGGGTGGATGCAGATGGGCTAATTAGATTGCGTGCTGTGGCTATTGTCTTGTTGCAGCCAAGAAACTGAGCAGTCATGTGACTGGAAAATTGCATACTGGCAGCCACTTTCTCAGTACACAGGAGTGCACTTGCTCAATACAAGTGAATTGAATGAGGCTGTGCACAAGTACTTATAATGTGCACGCGAGTATGCAGATTACCAGTCACATGACTGCTGTCTCACCACCAGACCATACTCACAGCACACCATGTGATGATACCAAGCATGCAGTTTCTTTCAGTGACTGCATAATTTTGTAAAAAGAAAAAACAAACCCCTTAAGTTATATTCCCAAGGCAAAGCAGAGAGGGTAGAGTCCAATGCTACGCCATAATGCGATCGCTGCTGCTGCTACCGAGAAGAAATCTTGATCCTCCCTGTCTCTGCTCCTCTAGTAAGGTTTAAAAAAAAATTTTTTTTTTTTCAGAAAATCAATTTTATTGAAATTTTTTAATATCAATCTTGACATAAAGAAACACACACAAACATAATAACCGAAGAGGAAGAAACATAAGTCATTTCAGCATATCTAAGGGAATATGCACACTTAGCGGATTTAGATGCGGATCAGCAGCGTTTTTGGACGACCAGAATTGCATCAAATCCGCAGTATAGAAAACACAATCTTAAGGGTATGCCACACTAAACAACATCGCTAACGGGATCGCTAAAAAACGTCACTATTTAGCGATCCCGTTAGCGATGTTGTTGTGTGCGGCATCTGCCAGCGACGAGCTTCCTGCTGTGATCTCGCTCGTCGCTGGAATCGTTCCGGACCCTATTTTCGTCGCTGGCGCCCCGCTGGTAAGTATCTAATCGCTGAGTGTGGCACCTTTTTTAGCGATTTAGCGGTACTTTTGTACCGCTAAAATCGTTAAGGAGATCACTAACCGCGATAGCGTCCTAACGACATCGCTAAAATAGGTAGCTACTAGCGATATAGAAACAATCCCGCTAGCGATCTCATTAGTATGCGACGCTAACGAGATCGCTAGCGGGATTGTGTAGTGTGGCAGTACCTTTAGACTACTATTCTGTTTTACTTTGTTGCACATGCTGTGTGAAATATGTGTTTCGACACGCACCACAATTGTGGATACCAAGGCTATGGGGTACTCGGAGCCGAGCCCATGGAAATCTATGGGAGTTGTCACTGGTAGCGGTGGCTCGGTCCGTGGCCCTGGCGGTCGTGCAATAGGGAATATTTACAGGGGATTATTAGGATAGTTCGTGACGCCACCTGTGGTTTCTGGTAAATTGTACCAGCGCTGCTGTAAGGGTCTTCACAGGGGATGTTATGGGGGCAGCTGGGTGGTAGGTCTCCCACAGGTGAGACTGGTCCCTGGAAGTCTATGGTGATGATGATGCTGGGTGTAGATAAGGATTCAGTCACACACATTGCAGTTTCTTTTCATACCTTTTACTGGTAGATGTTCAAGCAGGTCCCGGGGAGCTGGTCGGGGTGGAGAGTGCACATTCAGGTAACCGCTGAGCAGGTTAGAGGCCTCCTTTACTTCAAATGTATGTGAGTCCAACTTGCCTGAAGCGAAGTTAACTCTGAACTCTCCAGCTTTCTCAGTAGCTGTAATGCCCGGCCAACATTATGGTGGAGCCTTCTAAGTGGTGAGAACTAAGTCCTTACTTTTGTCTGCGCTTGACTCAAAGTCCCCGTTCTCCCTGACTCCGGTTACGTATTGACGCTTTGGGCTGCACTCTGCGACCTGTAGTCCAGATGCCTCCGGTTTTCTATCACTAGACGTGAAGTACTAGCATGTTGTGAATGGGTTTGAGATGAGTTCTGAGCAGAGGCTCCCTCTGGTGGTTACAAGCGGTACTAGTGAGGATTGTGAGGACTGGGAATCAGGTGTTACTGATTGGTCTTATATAAGGGAGTCATTTTCCCATCAGGGTTGCCGGTGATCAATTGTTCTGGTCTGAATCCTTCTTTCCAGTTTCCCTTGTAGCCTGCTGTGTCGTGTCTGCATCTCCTGCTATCAGATAAGACAATTTCTTATTTTGTGTTTTTGCTATATTTTTGCATTTTGTCCTGCACTTCTGTGGGGGCCTTCAGGGTCCCCTCCGGGGGCTTTTGCCCTCTCAGTTTAGTCCAGCCACTGTGTTTTGTACTTTTGCTTTTTCCAGTTTTTTTTCAGTGGCTGCTGTTTTGTTTTTGTTACACCAGAGAACTAATTTAGGTGGTAGAGGTCGTGTGATCTCAGGTGATTTTGAAATTAGTAGAGTTGGTGTTTTTTCAGGGTTTTCTGAGATTGCAGTAAGTACCCTTCCTATCCTTTTCTATTTAGATAGTTTGGGCCCCAGCGTTTGCTCATACTATTTTCTTTCTGTGTCAGTATTTCCTCTTGTCTAACCGCCATTACATGTTTGGGGGCTTTCTATTATCTTTGGGGTTCTGCTCCGGGGCAGATAGCTTTCCTATTTCTATCTTTAGGTGTAGTTAGTTTCTCAGGCTGTGACGAGGCGTCTAGGACCAACGTAGGAACGCTCCACGGCTGCCTCTAGTTGCGGTGGTTAGTCAGGGTACTGCAATCTCATAGATTCCAACTGCTCTGGTGTATTTCCTTTTTTACCTGCACTCCTCAGCTACCGTAACATAACAGTATCACCGGCCATAAAAATTGTATGGTACTCACAGAAAGGAAAAAATATTTTGAAGGAAGAAAAGTTGTCAGAGATATTTTTCTGTTTGTTGCATTTTTTTTTTTTTTTTTTCCTCTGTATCTCTGGGTGCTGGGGAGGATCTTTTCTCCCAATGGAGTTTGCACAGTTGTCTGGCCGTGTGGATCAGCTTGCCACTGAGGTTCAGAGTATTGCTGCATATCTTGCTAGGTTGCCTGTTGTGGAACCTAGGATCCCCATGCCAGATTTGTTTTTAGGGGATCGAGCTAAGTTTCAGAATTTCAAAAATAATTGTAAATTGTTTCTTGCCTTAAAATCTAAGTCCTCAGGAAACGCAGCGCAGCAGGTTCAAATTATCATCTCTCTCCTGCACGGCGATCCTCAGGATTGGGCTTTTTCCCTGATACCTGGGGATCCTGTTTTGAGTGATGTTGATGCATTTTTTCAGGCTTTGGGGTTATTGTACGATGAGCCTAATGTCACTGATCAAGCTGAAAAAGCCTTGTTGGCATTAAATCAGGGGCTTGATGACGCTGAATTATACTGTCAGAGATTCCGTAGGTGGGCAGTCCTGACCAAGTGGAATGACGACGCTTTGGCGGCCCTTTTCCGGAAGGGTCTGTCGGATAATGTAAAGGATGTTATGGTGGGATTCCCTGTCCCCTCTGGTCTCAATGATTCTATGTCATTAGCGATTCAAATTGACAGACGTTTGCGTGAGCGGAGAAGTATGCGTGGAGTGGTGTTGCCTTGTGAGCCAGCTGCTGAGCCCATGCAGTGTGATGGAGTGGTGTCTGGGGCACAGCGTCATGAGTTTCGAAAGCGCAATGGGTTATGTTTCTACTGTGGTGATGCCTCTCATGCTATTTCAGTTTTCCCTAAGCGGGGAAGACATTTTGCACGCTCAGTTGTCTTGGGTAGTGTTCAGACTAAGTTTTTATTAACTGTCACTCTGATATGCTCTCTGTCCTCATTTTCTGCTCAGGCTTTCGTTGATTCTGGAGCAGCTATTAACCTGATGGATTATGATTTTGCTAAACGTTGCGGGTTTCCCTTGATACCCCTACAGAAGTCTATTCCTTTACTGGGGATCGATTCTACCCCTTTGGCTGAGAATAAACCCCAGTTTTCTACTCAGGTGATAATGAGGGTTGAACCTGATCACCAGGAGTGCTGCAAATTTTTGGTTCTATGTAATCTGCATGACATTATAGTGCTGGGTTTCCCTTGGTTACAGTCTCATAATCCTGTTTTGGATTGGAAATCTGTGTCTGTAACCAGTTGGGGCTGCCAATGTGTTAATACCAACACTCCTGTTTTTTCTGCCTCCCCCAGGCTGAGGATGTTCCTGACTTTTTGTTTGATTTTTCTGATGTGTTTAGCGAAAGTAAATCTGCATCCTTACCTCCCCATAGGAGCTATGACTGCGCTATTGAATTAGTGCCAGGTAGTAAATTCCCTAAAGGTCGCCTTTTTAACTTGTCTGTACCTGAACATGACGCTATGCGGTCTTATATCAAGGAATCATTGGAGAAGGGTCATATCAGACCATCCTCTTCACCCTTAGGTGCCGGTTTTTTCTTTGTGGCCAAAAAAGATGGTTCATTAAGGCCGTGTATTGATTATCGTCTCTTGAACAATATTACTGTGAAATATCAATACCCGTTACCCTTGATTTCTGACCTGTTTTCCAGGGTGAAAAACGCTACTTGGTTTACCAAGCTTGACCTCAGGGGGCGTATAACCTTATTCGCATTAAGCACGGGGATGAATGGAAGACGGCATTTAACACCCCTGAAGGGCATTTTGAGTACCTTGTGATGCCCTTTGGGCTCACTAATGCTCCTTCCGTCTTCCAGTCCTTCATGAATGACATTTTCAGGGATTTTGTGGACAAGTTTCTGATTGTTTATTTGGATGATATCTTGATTTTTTCTAATGACTGGGACTCTCATGTGAAACATGTTCGAACTATATTCCAGATTTTGAGAGAGAATGCTCTGTATGTGAAGGGATCAAAGTGTCTTTTTGGCGTACAGAAGATCTCATTTCTGGGATTCATTTTGTCCCCATCTGTTATTGAAATGGACCCGGTCAAGGTTCAGGCCATCTGTGATTGGGTCCAACCTACTTCATTAAAGGCTCTTCAGAGATTTTTGGGTTTTGACAATTTTTATCGTAAATTTATTGGTAATTTCTCGGTTATTGTTAAACCATTAACTGATTTGACCAGAAAGGGTTCTGATGTGGTGAATTGGCCTCCTGAGGCAGTCTCTGCGTTTCAGGAACTTAAGCAGAGATTCACTTCTGCTCCTGTTCTACGGCAGCCTGATGTTTCTCTGCCATTTCAGGTGGAGGTTGATGCCTCTAAAATTGGGGCAGGTGCCGTTTTGTCCCAAAAAGATCCAGAGACCTCTAAAAGTAACCCTTGTGCCTTTTTCTCTCGAAAATTTTCTCCTACTGAACGTAATTATGACGTGGGTAATCGGGAGTTATTGGCCATGAAGTGGGCTTTTGAAGAGTGGAGACATTGGCTGGAGGGAGCCAAACATCAGGTGGTGGTCCTTACGGACCATAAGAATCTGGTCTATCTGGAATCTGCCAAGCGACTCAATCCTAGACAGCCAGGTGGGCCTTGTTTTTACACGTTTTAATTTTGTGGTTTCCTTTCTTCCTGGCACTAAGAATGTTAAGGCGGATGCCCTCTCGAGGAGTTTCCTTGCGGACTCTCCTGAGCTATCTGATCCCTCTGTTATTTTGAAGGAGGGTGTAGTTCTTTCCGCCATCTCGCCCAATTTGAGACTTGCTCTGGAGGGGTGTCAGGAAGATAGGCCCGAGCGCTGCCCTGTTGGAAAATTGTTTGTCCCGGACCAATGGAAAAAGAGTGTGATGTCTGAGATTCATTGTTCCGCATTGGCTGGGCATCCCGGAATTTTTGGTACCAGAGACTTGGTTAGTCGGTCCTTTTGGTGGCCTACCTTGTCTCGCGATGTCAGGGAATTTGTGCAGTCCTGCGGGACTTGCTCTCGCTCCAAGCCTTGCTCTCGCTCTAGTGGTTTGTTGATGCCATTGCCTGTGCCCAAGAGACCATGGACCCATATCTCTATGGATTTCATTTCCGATCTTCCTGTTTCTCAGAGAATGACCACCATCTGGGTAATTTGTGATAGGTTTTCCAAAATGATACATCTTGTGCCATTACCTAAGTTGCCTTCCTCCTCTGAATTGGTGCCATTGTTCCTTCAGCACGTGGTTCGTTTACACGGCATTCCTGAGAACATTGTGTCTGACAGAGGAGTCCAGTTTGATTCCAGATTTTGGAGGACTTTTTGTTCTAAACTGGGTGTTCAATTGTCTTTCTCCTCGGCATTTCATCCTCAGACCAATGGTCAAACTGAGAGAACAAACCAGACATTGGAGACTTATCTAAGATGCTTTGTGTCTGCTGATCAGGATGACTGGGTCTCTTTTTTGCCTTTGGCTGAGTTTTCTCTTAATAATAGGGCTAGCTCTGCCACTTTGATGTCTCCGTTTTTCTGTAATTCTGGGTTTCACCCTCGATTTTCTTCAGGACAGACGGAGGCTTCTGTCTGTCCAGGTGTTGACTCTGTTGTTGAGCGTATGCAGCAGATTTGGGACCAGGTAGTGGAGAGGTTGTCCCTCTCTCAGGAGAAGGCCCAGCGGTTTGCTAACCGGCATAGGACTGATGGTCCTCGGTTTAAAGTGGGGGACTTGGTCTGGTTGTCCTCAAAGAATATTCCTATGAGAGTAGCATCTCCTAAATTTAAGCCTAGGTTCATTGGACCTTATAAGATCATGGAGATTATTAATCCTGTTTCTTTTCGTTTGCTTCTTCCAGGGACATTTAAGATCCATAACGTGTTCCACAAGTCCTTGTTGAAGAGGTTTGTTGAGCCAGTGGTTCCTGCTGCTGTGCCTCCTGACCCTGTTTTGGTTGAGGGCAATCTGGAGTATGTGGTTGAGAAAATATTGGATTCTCGTTTTTCTAGACGAAGACTCCAGTATTTGGTTAAATGGAGAGGTTATGGTCAGGAAGACAATTCTTGGGTGTTTGCTTCGGACATCCATGCTAGGAGACTTATCCGTGCGTATCATAGAACTCATCCTGACCGACCTGGTTGCTCAAATGAGGGTTCGGTGACCCCTCCTCAAGGGGGGGGTACTGTTGTGAATGGGTTTGAGATGAGTTCTGAGCAGAGGCTCCCTCTGGTGGTTACAAGCGGTGCTAGTGAGGATTGTGAGGACTGGGAATCAGGTGTTACTGATTGGTCTTATATAAGGGAGTCATTTTCCCATCAGGGTTGCCGGTGATCAATTGTTCTGGTCTGAATCCTTCTTTCCAGTTTCCCTTGTAGCCTGCTGTGTCGTGTCTGCATCTCCTGCTATCAGATAAGACAATTTCTTATTTTGTGTTTTTGCTATATTTTTGCATTTTGTCCTGCACTTCTGTGGGGGCCTTCAGGGTCCCCTCCGGGGGCTTTTGCCCTCTCAGTTTAGTCCAGCCACTGTGTTTTGTACTTTTGCTTTTTCCAGTTTTTTTTCAGTGGCTGCTGTTTTGTTTTTGTTACACCAGAGAACTAATTTAGGTGGTAGAGGTCGTGTGATCTCAGGTGATTTTAAAATTAGTAGAGTTGGTGTTTTTTCAGGGTTTTCTGAGATTGCAGTAAGTACCCTTCCTATCCTTTTCTATTTAGATAGTTTGGGCCCCAGCGTTTGCTCATACTATTTTCTTTCTGTGTCAGTATTTCTCTTGTCTAACCGCCATTACATGTTTGGGGGCTTTCTATTATCTTTGGGGTTCTGCTCCGGGGCAGATAGCTTTCCTATTTCTATCTTTAGGTGTAGTTAGTTTCTCAGGCTGTGACGAGGCGTCTAGGACCAACGTAGGAACGCTCCACGGCTGCCTCTAGTTGCGGTGGTTAGTCAGGGTACTGCAATCTCATAGATTCCAACTGCTCTGGTGTATTTCCTTTTTTACCTGCACTCCTCAGCTACCGTAACATAACATAGCAATGCTTCGGACCCGGTGTCCGGCTATTTAGTGCAGGCAATCCAATACCTGAAGCACTTCTCTCTGTCTTCTCCACTATGCCCTTCGCCCTGCTTCCCGCTCTTAACATAAGCACTTGTGGCGGTTGTGGAAAATGTCAGCCTTCCTCCAGAGCTCGCTGCACAGCTCTCAGTTTCCTCCTAGTCCAGACTGGACTGAACTGAATGGCTGTTCTGTCCTTAGACAGAAGCTAACAGACTGAAGTCCAACAGAACACTACTCCCCTCTTGCCACGTGTCACTCCCCCTTATATCTCAGATGGATGTGTCTGAAAGTGTGAGTGACGTGAATGAATATCAAGCGTTGCGATTACCTTCCTGTGCACTCTCCTGGATTTTATGTGTGCCTGCATAGCTGGGCTACACATCCCCCTTGGTTAAACACAGCACTCCCGGGCTGTAAAAGAGAAAAGAACATTTTGTTTTGCATTAAACACAACACTTTTAACTCATCCCATCCGGGAGGTGAGGATTCTTAAACGTTGCAATTTGTACATGGACATATAAAAGTATCAAAGTATCAAAACATTTTCATAAATACTAGACGATATTCTTGTGGAGGACCCGCACCAAAAACCTCCCACGTGGGTCCTGGGTGGGCTGCAGGACTTCTGAATGCAGACCTCACTCTAGGCCACACCATACGGGTTTTTCTTCAGAGGTAGATAGTAATGGTTTTCATGTAAAACCAAGATAATGCACCGAAGCGCAACTATTTACAAAACAAGTTCTTGGGCTGGCACAGTCCACAGCCTCTCAGTCCATTGCATGGGAAAAAGACACATAAATATATATAAATTTCAAGTATTCATTACTTCTTCAATTTCACTTTACCCAACCGGGGTATTCTATGCATAACTATGCAATCATCACATTTACTTGTTAGCTTTTTAAACTCTTTAACCTTGTACCCAGCCGGGTATTCTACTTCAAATAGGTAAACATCATACATATTATTTATAAAGTGCAATTTTCAAAATTCTCAACTTTTTACATCTCTTGAGTTGCAGTAAACCCCTGTCTGGGTCCTACTGGCCTTCATTCTTCTTGCTTATTTCAATGACGTCTTCCACTCCTGGGGCTGGAACGACGCGATGTTCCTTAGAACGCATTACAAATAAGTCATGGCCTGTTATCAGGGTTTGAGTGGCCACAGTCCTCATTCTCACTAAGGTCCCATCGGGTACCTCTGTCATGTATGACGCAAGTGGCGTTGCTGATGGTGCCACAAAGTTAGATCTGGCTTGCGATTTTGGTTGCGATGCTGCGATAGTCGCAGGGGGTGATGCCAAGTAGGTCGCTGGTTGCGATGCCAAGTAGGTCGCTGGTTGCAATGCCAAGTAGGTCGCTGGTTGCGATGCCAAGTAGGTCGCCGATGAGTATGCAGGGGGCGATGCAGAGTAGGTCGCCGATTGCGATGAAGGGGGCGATGGAGGTCGCGATGAGTACTCAGCGGGCGATGCCGGGGCACGGCCTGGTGCGGTATGAGCTCGAGACTGGGACGCTTTGGTACCGGCATCGGGGACGGGGTCACTGACGATGGAGACGTTCAGGGCATACCACCCCTTTAAACCCCAGTGGCGGGTGTAGCTAACTATGTCCCCATTTATCAGGTCCCTCCCAGGATGACCGATGGGCAGGTGGGACTCCACGTCCCGGCGGCTCACAAAGACCCCCACATAGAGGCCCGGCTCGCGGATAAAGCCCCAGCCCTTGCGGAGCTGAAACTCGGCGACGCACCCCTGCCGCCCGGTTCCCGTCGGGTACCTTTATCCTGGCGGATGGCCTCCTTCTCAGCGAAGAACCTTTCATGCCACTCCTGTCGGTCTCGCTGCGTTTTTCTATCTTCCTCCTGCTGCCGTCTCACTTTTTCACAGTGCTGCCAAGCATTTCCGGTCTGGAGGTCGTAAGTCACGTTGTCCAGACGCTCCATTTCATCCCAGTCGATTTCCGGCAATGATGGCTGGGACCCTCCGGTGATCTTACCGGGGATCGGTACTCTGCTGTGGCCTCCTGGCCTGGCTGGCACTCCGGACCGGGCAGAACCTCCTCAGCCTCCTTCTCCTCCACCTCCGCATCGGTGGGATCAGCTACAGCACTTTTGGGGGCAGCCTCCGGTTGCTTCTTAGCCTTCCTCAGCAGGGAACTTGGGAAATCAGGAGACGGCGTTAGGCTTGTGGGAGAGAGCACTGCGTCCCACAGCAGCCGCTGTGTCTGGGCACGCCAGCGCCTCTCCGTCTCCTGCAAATCTGCATGCCGCTGGATCCTTCTTCTTAGCTCCGCGTTCTCCTTCTGCAGCTCCAGCATTGTGGGGTTAGTGTCCCGATCTGGGGACAGCTCCGGCACAGGCAGTAAATCCTCCGGTAGGCAGGGTTTGTATGCCTCCGGTCCTCTACACAGATCCTGCTGTCCTTCCGCCATCTCTTCCCAGGCCAGACTGTAGGTTCCATCAGGAACAGTCCGGTCTCTTCCGTGGAGGCGGGATTTGCGTCTCCTCCTCTTCGGATAGAGGATGAAGAGGAGGCGGATTTCTTTAGCAGTGGGGCAGGACCGCACATTGTAGTAGCATTTGGAGAGGGCGGCCATATCTTTCGCGCCTCAGGGGGGGTACACGCCCACGAATGCACGCCCACCTTCTTCACCAGCGCTTCAGGGCGCCAACTTGGCGGTTAAAATGGCGGTATTTGGCGCCAAATGCAGCAAACAGTCTTTTTCGCATAGAACAGTTCAATATAGGCACACAGGACTCACAATTGCAAGTTTCGCATCCTGTTCGTGACGCCAAGTTGTTTCGACACGCACCACAATTGTGGATACCAAGGCTATGGGGTACTCGGAGCCGAGCCCATGGAAATCTATGGGAGTTGTCACTGGTAGCGGTGGCTCGGTCCGTGGCCCTGGCGGTCGTGCAATAGGGAATATTTACAGGGGATTATTAGGATAGTTCGTGACGCCACCTGTGGTTTCTGGTAAATTGTACCAGCGCTGCTGTAAGGGTCTTCACAGGGGATGTTATGGGGGCAGCTGGGTGGTAGGTCTCCCACAGGTGAGACTGGTCCCTGGAAGTCTATGGTGATGATGATGCTGGGTGTAGATAAGGATTCAGTCACACACATTGCAGTTTCTTTTCATACCTTTTACTGGTAGATGTTCAAGCAGGTCCCGGGGAGCTGGTCGGGGTGGAGAGTGCACATTCAGGTAACCGCTGAGCAGGTTAGAGGCCTCCTTTACTTCAAATGTATGTGAGTCCAACTTGCCTGAAGCGAAGTTAACTCTGAACTCTCCAGCTTTCTCAGTAGCTGTAATGCCCGGCCAACATTGTGGTGGAGCCTTCTAAGTGGTGAGAACTAAGTCCTTACTTTTGTCTGCGCTTGACTCAAAGTCCCCGTTCTCCCTGACTCCGGTTACGTATTGACGCTTTGGGCTGCACTCTGCGACCTGTAGTCCAGATGCCTCCGGTTTTCTATCACTAGACGTGAAGTACTAGCAATGCTTCGGACCCGGTGTCCGGCTATTTAGTGCAGGCAATCCAATACCTGAAGCACTTCTCTCTGTCTTCTCCACTATGCCCTTCGCCCTGCTTCCCGCTCTTAACATAAGCACTTGTGGCGGTTGTGGAAAATGTCAGCCTTCCTCCAGAGCTCGCTGCACAGCTCTCAGTTTCCTCCTAGTCCAGACTGGACTGAACTGAATGGCTGTTCTGTCCTTAGACAGAAGCTAACAGACTGAAGTCCAACAGAACACTACTCCCCTCTTGCCACGTGTCACTCCCCCTTATATCTCAGATGGGTGTGTCTGAAAGTGTGAGTGACGTGAATGAATATCAAGCGTTGCGATTACCTTCCTGTGCACTCTCCTGGATTTTATGTGTGCCTGCATAGCTGGGCTACACATATGCAGATTTGTATTTTTTTGTTCCCGCAGCATGACAATTATTTTTAATAATCTGCAGCGTTTCTGCTACTATTGACTTGCAATAAGTATGTAAAATCACAAGGAAAAAATAATGTTTAAAAAAAAGGTCTGCGGATGTGGGTGCAAAAAACGCTGCAAACAGGGATGAGAGTGTGGGCACGGTGAATTAGTTTGGGGTCTGTCACCGGCTGTGTGCGCGTGCATGTAGGCAGGCATGATCCGATGGGACTATTTAAAAAAAAAACCATACTGTTAATACGACGCCCTCGATCCCCGGTCAACTTTTCAATAGCCGTATACTCACTGTTAGTTAATACATATAAAACCGATTGTCACCCACGACG
The DNA here is from genome assembly GCA_033576555.1 of Oophaga sylvatica. Classification (NCBI taxonomy): domain Eukaryota; kingdom Metazoa; phylum Chordata; class Amphibia; order Anura; family Dendrobatidae; genus Oophaga; species Oophaga sylvatica. Next base: position 69,648,265 of record JARQOD010000004.1, on the reverse strand, counting down.
ATCTCCCGTGGAGAGCTGTCACAATGGCAGATGTGACCGCTCTCTGGTGATATGACGCAAGGTATACTCCCGCAGTGTATCACTGCACTGTCAGGTCACAGGAGTTCATCCTGTCACTTCCGGCCCTGCTGCGTGTGAAAATTCACGAGCAGCATTGCCATCAAATGAAATGAACTCAAGTGTTCCCTCAGTATTAACAGTGCAGGAGCCATTGTCTGTCAATGGAGGCCCTGTACAGCGGTCACATCTCATGATGTGACAGCTATTTCAGTGATATCGTCAGGGGACACTCGTTATTACATGGATTTGTTTAAAAGCCTTTTTTTTTTTTTGGAAGGTGATCGAGGGCGTTGCATGAATTCGGTGTACTATAAAGATAGAAAAATGTGGGGTTTAATTTAAAAAACGTTATTCTGACTGTTTTTAACACATTTAAAACTATAATATTAGTAATGGATCGGTGTGTTATTGACGCCTCTCCATTACTAACCGTGCTTGATGTCACCTTACAATATAAAAGGTGACATCAACCCCGTATTACCCCATATGCCACCGCTACAGGGCAGTGGGACGAGAAGCTAAGTTACAGAATAGTTGCATCTCCGAGTTGCGCCATCTCTGGGGAGGCTCAACGCTGTTTGTAGCCGGGGGTGGGGGGGCAGCCCAATACCATGGCTCCTTCCTAGGGTAGTAATACCAGCCAGCAGTTTTCTGCATAGCCTTTATGAAAATTAATTTTATGGGACCACACGTATTTTTTTTGGGGGGGTCACACTATTTTAATAGCCAGTAAAGGTTAAACAGCTGCGGGCTGATATTCATAGCCTGGTAAGATACATGGGTATTAACCTCTTCCCAGCCTATAAACATCATCCACCTGCTTGCCCTCTCTGGCGCAGAATATTGCGTGGGAGCCCACGGCATTGTTCCAAATTTTTTAACATTAAACGGATATTGCACACATTTAGTGTGTCTTAATTTAACTCTATGTACCATTTTTTTATGTTTATTTAATACCAAGTCTGATGTTTACTATCGATAGATCTATACATACATATTTAGCTATAAATATATCTATCTATCTATGGATTACGTATACAAGCATCTATGTGTGTTATGGCTCATTTCCACTTGGGAGAAATACCGCTGATTCTCGTATGTGAAATCCCAGCTCTGGCCCAGACACTCGGGAGTAGAGTGTGTGACTGCATGTATTTATATGCAGCCGCTCGCTCCACTCCCGAATGCCGACCCCAGAGCTGGGATTTCACATGCGAGAATCTGACGGATTTCTCGCAAGTGGAAACGAGTCCTTAACAGTACTCTTCAATGGAGTATGCAAAACAAGAGGTTGGATAGAGAAATTACATCACAATTATTGTTTGTTAAATAGATCTTTATTTAGCCTTGAAAAATGCATCCAAATCCAAATGAAAAAAAATAAATAAATAAATAAACATACAATCGGCATCAATAACGCATAAAAATTTGCACAGATTTTTACAGGCGTTTTATGCCGAGATGCAGATTATGTTCAGAAAATTCTGCAGGCAAACCTTAAACGTGTGGACATACCGTAACAATCTATCTCAATGCTGTCCAGTTATTCACATTCATTATACCTTACAATCAAAATAGCATGATCTTTACTTCCTGTAGAAGACAAAATTCTTATATAAAACTTTATTATAGACCTAAATATATACCATCTCCCAAACCACCTGATGAAAAAAAATCATTCACATATTATGAGGTATCAGGCCCATCTTCTCCCTCCTCCCCACCAGTAGGTCAAATTGCCTCTCCATCCACAATCCTCTTGATGGCATTCCAGAAGTATCCAACCAAGGACCCAATATTCTTTTCAATGTATTCATTTTGTTTTGCTTTTGGTAGATAACTTTTCCAGTCTAGTGTAATTTTTAATATTTTTATGATCACTAATCAATGGTGAAAAGGGATTAATCCATTTGGATGCAATATATTTCCTTGCCTGAAATAAAATGTGTGGGATTCCGACTGTAAATGGATCCAATTCCATGTCATCCTGTAATATTCACAATCGCATTTTTTTGTGATCTGTTTGAATAATCATTTTATAGACTGTTTATGATAGACAGGACCCCTTTCCATTATCCTCCCAAATCCCGACATCCCCACATCATAGGTAATAATTCTGCATAATCCATTTAACAATTTGGACACTCAGCATCAGTTCAATACCATAGAATCACACAATGGTCGAGTTGGAATGGACCTCCTGGGTCATCTGGTCCAACCCCCTGCTCAAAGCAGGATTCACTAAATCATCACAGACAGATGTCTGGCCAGCCTCTGAAGACTTCCATTGAAGGAGAACTCACCACCTCTCGTGGCAGCCTGTTCCACTCATTGATCACTCTGTCAAAAAGTTTTTTCTAATATCTAATCTGTCTCCTCCCATTCAGTTTCATCCCATTGCTTCTAGTCTTTCCGTGTGAAAATGAGAATAAAGAAGATCCTTCTACAATGTGACAGCCCTTGAGATATTTGTAGACAGCTATTAAGTCTCCTCTCAGTCTTCTCTTTTGCAGCTAAACATTCCCAAATCCTGCAACCGTTCCTCATAGGACATGGTTTGCAGACCAGACACCATTCTGGTGGCTCTTCTCAGAACTTGCTCCAGTTTGATGTATTTTTTAAAATTTTGTGCCCAAAAATGTACACAATATTCCAGATGAGGTCTGACCAAAGACGAGTAGAGGGCAATAATGACTTCATGTGATCTAGACTGTATGCTTCTGTTAATACATCCCAGAATTGTATTTGCCTTTTTTCCTGCTGCATCACAATGTTGACTCATGTTCAGTCTGTGATCTATTAGTATACACAAGTCTTTTTCACATGTGCTGTTGCTTAGCCCTATTCCTCCCATTATGTATACACTTTTTTCATTTTTATTTCCCAGATGTAGTACTTAGCATTTTTCCCTGTTAAAAACCATTCTGTTACTTGCTGCCCACTGCTCCAGTTTATTTATATCTTTTTGAATCCTCTCTCCTGTGGTATTAGCTATCCCTCCTAGCTTTGTGTCATCAGCAAATATGATCATTTTACCCTCAATTCCTTCATCTAAATCATTGATAAAGATGTTGAACAATACAGGGACCAGGACAGAGCCTTGTGGTACCCCATTTGATACATTCTTCCAACTGGATGTGCAGCCATTTACGACCACTCTTTGGGTCCGATCACTAAGCCAGTTATGAATCCACCTAACAGTTGCCTTGTCCATTCCATACTTAGTTATTTTGTCAATAAGGATTGTATGAGATACTTTGTCAAATGCTTTGCTGAAGTCAAGATATATCTACAGCATTTCCCTGATCCACCCAGTCAGTGATTCTGTCATAGAAGGAAATTAAATTAGTCTGACATGACTTATTAGTTACAAACCCATGCTCACTCTGGTTAATCACTTCATTCTTGTCCAGGTACTTACATTCATGTTTAAGAATTTGTTCAAAGATCTTTCCAGGTATAGATGTCAGACTCACCGGCCTATAGTTCCCTGGGTCCACCTTCTTCCCCTTTTTGAAGATAGGAACAATTGATGTATCAACTATAATGCCAGACTCCATTGATCTGAGATCGGCCATATACCTTCCTCCCAATTTTGCCTACCTAGTATGAGAATTTTTTAAAAAAAAATTACTTATAAGTCTGTAAATTTCAGAGATACAGCCCTTTGTGTTTCCTTTCTCAAATACCTGATTAATCAAGTAATTATCTATCACCAAACGGAACAATTTTATTTGTGCTTTCAATGAGCACCTAAGCTGCAAAAACTGATATAATTTGTTCCCAACCACAATTTCCTCCTTTAGTTGATCAATTTTGTCAACATAGCATATTTCTGGCATTGTAAGTATTCCTTTATCCAGACAGTTGTGAAAACTCTCTAGTCTATAGAGCTCTACATATTTATTAAACCATATAGGCATATATTCATTTTAGTTTCCTATAACCATTAAATGTTAAACTCTATACCAAACATAATAAAGTAATGATAGTGTCGGGCATATTGATTTCATTGCCACAACGTTTAGTTGAACATGATGGATAGGGAAATTACATGGGGTTTCTGGGGTCATCAGCTGCATAGCACTATCTGAGTCTAAATTACTATTCCAGATGCTAAAATATTTGTACTTCTGCTAGGACAAAAAACATCTAACGTAGTGTAAGCCTACCTGCATATAAGCAACAAATTATTGACGAGGTGAGGGTGTCTAATGCAGCAGCTAATGGTAAATTTCAAAAATAAAAATCGATACATCTCCCCCTGATGTCTCTCCCTCTACCCCCACACTTATCCCGTGTGTTGCAGCTTTATTTCATGGTGTTGCCCCTCAACAGCAAAGTATGACAGGCTCTGTACTTGGCCTAATCAGGGGTATGTCTTCTATGTCCCAAAATATGGGAACTAGAGGCTTCCTAGGTTACAGGTTCCCAGTCATCATGAAGTTTGAATCAGGATCACAGAAGCATTTTTGGTCAACACTATGCGCCATATTGCAGTAAGAAAAATCCTATTTAAAAGAAAACTGTGTTCACAATTTTGGTTCCTGACTTGAAGTGGATTTCACACTGCAGTTTTTACAATTATGCAAAATAGGTTAATGGAAATTTTTCCTTTTTATATTAAATACAGAAGGACAGCTCCAGGAGCCCTTTTGTGAAGATATAAATTTGATAACTTGCTTTTCCAGGTTTGAAACTCAGAGCAAATGACAGTCAGATACTGTTCCTAATACCCATTCACTGCTGACTTCTATTCATTAGTTATTAACTGACTCTCCAAAGCTATTGTGACGTGGGAGTCAAGAGCAGTGAATAGTCATTAGGACTAATCGTTGGTGGACTACCATTTCTGGTCTTGAGAGATCCTGGAGGAGATTAGTGTGAAGTCTCCATAGCAGCACCTGCAGACCCACAAGAGCAATTGACATGCTGCGGCTTTGAAGCGACAAACCCCTAAAAGTCCTTATCCAAAGAATTCTACGTTAAAATGGATTGGAGAAAATCGATCATCCTTTTGATGTCAAAAAGGATTAACAAGCCGTAAAAAGCTACAACAGTGCAAAGGAAAAACTGTTCATGGTGAAGACTGTGGTAGTCCTGGAATAGTATTAAAAATGTTTTTTTTGTAAAATGAAATGTAACAATAAATTGTTTTATAAGCACAGAACTATACAACGAAAGCTGTAATTGACAAGTTATCGGAACACACAGACTACGTCCGGAAATGACTGCTTGCCTTGGACGACTTCCGGGGCAAGGATAGTGAAGGACAATAGTTGCGCATGCGCTGTAATGATTTTAGGCTTTGGCCACTGTTGGGCAAAGCACACTGCGCATGTGCAGGGGGGAATTTGAAAAGCGCAATCGCAGGAAGCCAAACTCCATCTGTGCTATTCACAGACGGACATACGCAAGAGATGACGAGGAGTGGGGGGGGGGGGATGGGGAGGAAAAGAGAAAACGCCGCCGACCGGACCGCCCTGATTTACAGAACTATTCAGTCATATCTTTAGCGGATACGGCTAAAATGGGGTGACAGATTCCCTTTAAGGTTTATTGATAATTTTTTGTTTTTTAAGAAATCAATTGTCTGACCTGGTCTAAGTTGAAGGAAATGTAATAAATGTTGTGCATTGCAACCATATGTGTGAATGAGGTATTTCACTGACCACGTGATGCCATGCGTTTGTATTTTATTATGAAAACCATTGCTAAAATTAAGTATTCTTGCCATTTGTTACAATCAGATAAAATTGCTATAGTAGCACCTTAATGTGTGGTCAGACAAAATTTGAGTCAGTTTTACAGTATATAGTCAAAAACACTGGTAATAATTACAGTGTATGCCACAGCCTGACATGCGCTCAGTTGATATTAGACATTGTATGACTTAAGCAAGGCTAGACATCACTGCTATGTTACTGTACCTGAAAGGCAGGAAACTTGACTATATGATACACATAGATTTTCGATGGACATTCCATTTTCTTTGTATGTTGCAATAATTTCCGGTGACTTGTAAAATCATGGTCGGTAGCCTTTTAAGGTCAATAAAACATTAGATTGTTTACATATCATTAAATTATTAATACCTATTTGTAACAACCTAGTCCGTGTGTTTAAAGTTCCCATCACCAGTTTGTCACCTTATCTAACTACAGCACTAGGTATAGACCGAGCACCTGCTTCCAGCAATGTGTCACTTACGAGGCTGCTTCATGCATTTTTACACCAGGGCATCACTAGAGGAGTAGGTAACTTGTCATCCATATTCATGAGGTCTTTGGCTTCCCTGTAAGCACTAAGTGTTATTAATCAGTGGTGTGGCCGATGTTATGACACTAATAATTGCAGCAGAGGAAAGAGAAGTAACAAACTGATTCTTTAGCCTGAGTGACTCATGAAATGAAGGTCTCTGACCCGCTGGTAATAAACATTTTACAGCTAATGTAAACAGGAGCATAAAAATAGTGTATGAAACATAAAAAGATTCTCAATTGGCATCCATGCAAAGTGTTTTACAGCAATGTACGAGACTATACTGACACACTGGCTTTATTCAGGATCCATATGGCACATTTTGCTTGTTTAACCATAATTGTAAATGAGTGAGTGAACAATTGTGTGATACTGGCCAATGACCAAAAGTTACTAAGTTATGGCATTACAAAAATCACAGCATATTTGTCTACACCATTTTACAAATCAAAATAGATTATGCAGGCAAATTCAAAGTAAGCACGCAACAAGAGTCATCCTCAATTTGTGGCCATTAATGGCCTAATTTTGACAGCAGCCATGAGAGATCTGCCTAAACAAGGCTTTTTTTCTTCCCTATGAATGCATTGAGGTCCTTCCTGCATGTACTATCATGGTAGACTTGTGTGAAGGATCAGATTAACACTTCTGCCCTTGCTACTGTGGTTGCCAAGTTGGATGCAGAATGGAATGGAAGAGGGAGCGGCAGCACAGGATGACAGAGTCCAGGCCCTGTGGCCAATCATTTAACGCCACCTTCCCATGTCCACCCCGACTGTTTGATTGACATTTCTGGCTTCATAGCACCAGAATAGAGTGGAGATACATGGAGAAGTAGCTGTGAAGGTGTACAAAAAATGATTGTCCGTGGGCCTGTACTTTGATCAGTCATTCTGTGCTGAAAGAGCCCATTTAATGTTATCTAGATATAACAAGTGTGTAGTCACTTTACAGTACCATGATGGGTAGTCTATTGAAGTATGCAAATAAGCATGTACAATTGCCTAGTTATAACCCACAAAAATTGCATTAATCCAGTAAACTATTTTGAGCACAAGATACTAAAACAATTTTGTAATGTAAAAAAATTTTCAATTTTCTTACGATATGTTGAATTAGGACACATGGCATAAAAATGGCGGAGTGCAATGTCTGTATGCTGTTTAGTGTCCTGCCCAGGAGCTGTTGTATGATCACACCATGTTCCTGCATGGACAGACATTACACAGCACAGCAGGAGCACCTATCCGCACAGGAACATTTCAAACACATCCAATTATGGAAATTCATTTTATTCCAATATCCATTGATTGTAATGAACTTTGTTGGTAAACACATTTAATTTCTCCTTATCTGAAACAGACTATGGTAAATGTGTATTAGCCATTAGGAACAGAGTATAAAGTTACATTTCTTAAACTTTAGAAAGGTCAGGATAATACTTAAAAGTGAATCTGTCACCCCATATTTTTGACTATAAGCTGCGGCCACCGCCATCAGGGGCTTAGCTACAACATTCTATAATGATGTAGATAAGTCCCTGATGTAAAGTGAAATAGAAGAAAAAAGATTTAGATTATACTCACCCAGGGGCGATCCGGTCCGGCGCCTCACATATTTTAGCGAAGACATTCTGTTCTTTGCTTCCCGTCGCGGATCTGGCACAGGCACACTGATCTGCCGTGTTGAGAGCAGAGCAAAGTAATGCAGTGCGCAGGTGCTGGGCCTCTGACCTTTCCCGGCACCTGCGCATTGTAGTACTCTGCTCTGTCCTCAACAGGGCAGAGCAGTGCACCAGAGTGCGATACAGGGTAGCAAAGAAGAGGATGTCATCGCTAAAAGATGGGAGGCGCCGTACCGGACCCCTGGGTGAGTATCATAACTCGTTTTTCTTCTTTCAGGTGACATCGGGGGCTTATCCACAGCATTATGTAATGCTGTAGATAAGCCCCTGATTGCAGTGTCTGCAGATTATTAAAAAAAAAATGGGGTCACATTTTCCCTTTAAAGATATATTGCTGTTAAATACAGTCTTAATTTAATCAACTGTTATTACCTGACTGATTTTAGAGTCTGCATATTTCCTTTTTTCTGCAGCAGCCCTATCCTTACCAAGATGGCAACCAAATACCTTTCTTCCAACAATAATAAAAGGAACTCCTGAATACTCCCTAAGGCAAACATTATTAATTACTGGTCCTTCCCAGTGCACAGTAGCCTTTGAACTGCGATTGAAAGCTGAAAAGAACATAAATAAAAAGGGAAAAATTTAATAAGCATTAATTTTATATAACAAAAGGACTATTACAAAGATAACTAAAAAAAGAAAGTTAACTAAAGCTCTCCATGGTTATATAATGAACATAGCCCAACAACCAAGTTTATCATAGCAGTCAATGATCTATCAGCATTATATATTTCTGTGTTTATGGTCAAATAAAGCAAACTGTTTACATGAAAGAAAGCAACCCCATCTTTCTTTGTGGGTCCCTAAAGATGTAACATCATTGTCTGACATCAACATCTTAGGTTTAATCATGTAGCAAAGATAGAACATAATTCATATCTAGTATAAAAGATTAGGTCATGATCACCGTTGTTAGCATACACTTATCTAACTTGGGTTGTAAGCATCTGAATTAGAAACTTTAATCAAATACGGAAGCCAACTTTAAATTGTTCAGTTTCTCTTACATTTCATAAACGAAAAAAGAAAATATTCTTTAGACATAACATTGTAATATTACAGGTTTAAAAAGGAGTTTTTTTTATTACAATATATGTGCCAGATCATTTTACATATAAAAAATACCAAGGTAGAATATAGTATAAAAATTCTTTTTTATTAATATGTACATTTTTTATTGTAACATTAAAACAAATTGAGACAGGTTACATTCTGTGTAAACATGAGGGAACTGAATATTGAGATGGCAAACTGTTTTTGCTGAATTTCTGACCACCTACAAGTCACATGGCTTTAACCCCTTATTGACAGATCCAATTGGCATCTTAATGACTGGGTCAATTTTCACAATTCTGACCACTGTCACTTTATGAGGTTGTAACTCTGGACCGCTTTAACAGATACCGCTGATTTTGATATTTCTTCAATATGACTTTTGTTTATTTAATGAACACAAAAAGATTGTATTTTTTATAAATTACCAATTTTAAAAATTTAATTTTTATACCCTTACATCAGAGATACGTCACACAACATACTTAACATTTCCCACATGTCAAATTTAAATGAGCACAATGTTTTGAAAATAATTTCTTTTTGGGAAAGTATAGGGTTAAAAGTTGACAAGCGATTTCTCTAACCATTTTTTTTGGACAACACATTAAAATTGACTTTAAGGGGTCTATATGAAAGGAAATACCCACAAGTGACAACACTATAAAAACTGCAGCCCTCAAGGTGCTGAAACCACTTTCAAGAAGTTTATTAACCGTTTACGTGATTAACTAACTTAATGTGTAAAGCAAAAATTAACCGAAATTGTTTTGCTAACTAAATTAAAATTCAGATGCATTTTTTTATTTTCACAACTGTAAAAAGATAAAATGATTCACAATTTTTTAAAAAATTTATCCTCAATGCGCAGCGAACCCATATGTGGGGGTAAACCACTGTTTGGGAGCACGGCCGAGCTCAGAAGTGAGTGAGCACTGTTTGACTTTTTAAAAGCAAAATTGGATGGAATCAATGGTGTCGCCATGTCACGCTTGGAGAGCCACTGATGTACATAAACGAGGAAAACCCCAAATTTGAACTCCAACCCTAACACAAATACAAACCATAACCCCAACACACCCCTAAACCTAACCCTAATGACAACCCAAAACAAAATCCGAAAAAATGTAGGCCAACCCCATTTCTTTGAATATCTGATGTGATCACACAGCAGAGGATAGAGAGAAATTAAATGGCACATTGACCTTTGTGTTTTTTTTAAAGTTCGCCGTTATACTGTTAATAACTGCATTCGCAACACCGTGGAGGTTAAAAAAAAAAAAAAAAGGAATGATGTTATCTGGGGCCACGGGTAACCACGGCAGCAGAGACCAGATAAAAAACAGAATATAGGGGGCGCTATACACTTTCAACAACTCTTATTTAAGTCCCCTTAACCAACACTGTGAAAAGGCGCAACATTGGTCGTTAAGGGGTTAATAGTTCCTCTGGTAACAAACATTTAGAGTAATGGATGTATTTTCTTTATATTTGACATGTAACTAAATACTTATTTAGTAATGAAAATTGTCCAAAATAAATTCCATGAGGGCATGTGTTTTGAAGATTTTTTAAATTTTGAATTACACTGCATCTAATGCAGTGAATTTATAAAAAATATATTATCAAAGTAAGCACTTGTCCCATATCTTCTTTTTTTGATATTGTCAATGGTGGCTTGTTTCTTTGTCAATGAGCTTGTCTCTTGTCTGAAAAATTGTAGATTTCATTCATACCATTAAGATGTACATGGATGAGATTACTTTTTATAGAACTTTGGTGATTAGGGCGTAGGGGGAAGAGGAGTAGAACATGTTGAAGAAAATAAGTTCTGTGAAGAAAAAGAAAATCAGAAGTCATAACTTTTTAATCCTTAATCTTAGTGCATCCTTCAAGTTACTTTGTCTGATTTAAGTTTTACATACAAATAGAGAAAATAGATATATATTTAGCAGCCCCGAATCAATCAAAAGATAGACTTTGAGCAATGGCGTTGCGACATTTCGGATACAAAATCTTCTTTCAAGCCTTGAGAAAGGATTTTGGCTACGAAACGTCACCACGCCATTGGTCAATAAAGTTAATTTTTTTAATTTATTCCTGCTGTTTCTGAATTTTTAAACTACAAGAAGCCATTTGAATGGTGGCTGGGAAGCGTGCACATTTTTTAAGTTTTTGATGGTGCTGTTCCAAATTATATTATGGTTATCTCTATGTACAGGGTGGGCCCTTTACATGGATACACGTAAATAAAATTGGAATGGTTGGCGATATCAACTTCCTGTTTGTGGCACATTAGTATATGGTAAGGGGAAAACCTTAAGGTGGGTGTTGACCATGGTGGCCATTTTTAAGTCAGCCATTTTGGATCTAACTTATTTTTTTTCTATGGGAAGAGGGTCATGTGACAATGTTCTTGAGAATTTCACAAGAAAAACAATGGTGTGCTTGGTATCAACGTGACTTTATTCTTTCATGAGTTATTTACAAGTTTATGAGCACTTATAAAATGTGTTCAAAGTGCTGCCTATTGTGTTGGATTGTCAATGCAACCCTCTTCTCCCACTCTTGACACACTGATGGCAACACCGCAGAAGAAATGCTAGCACAGGCTTCCAGTATCCGTTGTTTCAGATGCTGCACATCTCATGTCTGAGGGAAATTGTCTATGCTGTGAACATTCAAGATGTGCAGCATCATAAACAATGGATACTGTCAAGAGTGGGAGAAGAGGGTTGCATTGACAATCCAGCCCAATGGGCAGCACTTTGAACACATTTTAAGTGGTCATAAACTTGTAAATAACTAATGAAAGAAAGTTATGTAAAAACCAAGCACAGCAATGTTTTTCTTTCTTGTATAATTCTTAATTCGTTTGATGTGTCACATGACCATCTTCCCATTGGAACAAATAAAAGTTACAACCAAAATGGCCACCACCAATCTCGAAAAGTTTTCCCCCTCCCATATACTAATGCGCCACAAACAGGAAGTTGATATCAACAACCATGCCCATTTGATTTAGGTGCATCCATAGAAATGGCCCATGGCCCACCCTGTAGATCTATATACTCACACAGATCTCTATCTTTTATATATATTTATTACACACATCATACACACACGTAACTTGCAATTATTACAAGTTTTTGTATTACAAATTGTGTAAATTTAGTGTAAATATATTGTGTTAATATAGTTTCCAAATATTTTAATATTTTATTTTATGTCACCCTAACAGACATTAAGCTGCAATCATGTGTCCACTTTATTTTAGGCCTTATAAAAATAAAGAAAACATGTAAAAGGCATTCTGCTGTGCAATGACTTGAATTGCAAAAGAACAGTTCACCAAATCACGTGGGTAGGAAAGACTGGAATTAAAATGTTTTCTGTAGGATATTTTAAGTGGTATTAAAATATTTAAAGAGAACCAATCACTATGAAAAATGTTATTAACATCACCTGCACCTGTGAACCCTGTATGGACAAAATGAACTTCATTCCCCTCCCCCCTTGATAACCGATTGCATAGTGTCATACATTTCAACATGTTATATAAATTCTAAAAACTTTGCACAAACATTACCTTCATTTCCAAAATGTTTTTGTTTTTCTATAACAATGTAATTTGAGGTTGTACATTCCTCAAAATCATTAATAGCTTCCACAGCGTTCTGTAAGGAGTCAAAAGTTTGCAGCTGTGAGCTTTGTTTTGATGTAAATGCCTAATGGAAAGAAAACAAAAATAGAACAGCATTAAGTATATTCCTGATAAATCTATGATAAAAGACATGAGAGTGATAAATATGGAGAACATGCACAGTTATATATATCAAAAAATACTATACCACATCCGATGAATTCACAGTAGATTCTAATTCACCTAGTAAGACAAAAATTCAAAATCATTTGTGCCATTGTATATTCTACAAAAAATAAAAATACAGCAATTTATAAACTTCAAGTAAATGACATGAAAGCAAACAACCTTTAAATACATACAAGCTGAAAATACATAAATACATATATACACACACCTCTGGCAAAAATTGAGAACACTGCCAAACTTACAGTTTGATTTTTCTATTTATAGGCATATTTGAGTAAAATGTAAATTGCTCTTAGTCGATAAACTACTGACATGTCTTGCTTGGAATTTCAAATCAAATATTTAATTTTCAGAATAGAAATAGTTTAAATTAGAAAAAATAAAATTTCTTGCAGAACTCAATGACACATGCGGTGGATGCAACGTCCCAGGACCACACATTCTTATAGCCACTTCTGGCTACAAATTCCATCTTGATTATCACTGAATATCTAAGAGGCAACTTATTACTGCAGCCACTGGTATCACGACGATTACTGATATACTCAGTTCTAATCGCTTTATCGTCGGGTATACACTGTCACTAGTACACTGATGAAGGTCTGATTTGACCGAAACGTCTGTTGTATATTAGTGACCAAGTGTACGTATTAAACTAATTTCTTTTCACACAATTACGAGTGTGCCCAGTTTTTGATCTACTATATAGTCTGGGAACCTACTGGAGCACCTCTTTAGAGCTGTGCCAGTATTTTCTATTCAAGTGTAGGCAAGCGTTAGCCATCCGGCAATTGGAGGTTGTGGGTGGCATGTATTTTCGCTACACACACTGAAGCATGCAGCACTGAAAACCCAGTCCGCCCGCAACCTCCATCTGACGTACGGCTACTGCTTGCTCCATATGTCACTGGCACGCCGCTACCTCCGGGACTCAATAGATGCCAGGATTGCACTGCTCTGCCGCTGCTGTGAAGGATGAGGTAAAAAAAAAAAAAAAAAAACAAGGGAAGAGAGACAGATCGGGGAGAAGGAAAAACAGAATGGTAGGGGTGACTCAAGTCTAAGCCGAGAAGGGCACTTTCATGCAAAAAAAAAAAAAATAATGAACATTTGGTAATAAACTCAGATTATACTACAACATACATTGTTTTGTTTTCAAATAAACTATTAAGAAATTATAAGTGTAGAAATCAGAAAGACCCATGAAGAACATAGTACCGACTACCACTGTCCAATGTATGGTAACCTTCTAGTTGTCATAGCTGCAGACCTTCATATAGGTAGATCTGCATAGAAATGTAAAAAAATTCAGCCACTGATGCTTCAGCAGTGACTGAAGTGGTGCAAGGCTTGAGTGGAATCTCAAAGTGTAATAAAGCGCATGAAAAGGAGATTTTTTTGTGTAGTCACCGTAAAATCCTTTTCTCTGAGACGCTCATTGGGGGACACAAGACCATGGGTGTTATGCTGCTGCCACTAGGAGGACACTAAGTAATACACAGAGAAAGATAACTCCTCCTCCTGCAGTATACACCCTCTGTTGGCTCAATCCTGAACCAGTTCGGTGCCAAAGCAGTAGGAGCTCATAACAGAGTACAATATGTCAAAAATTCAAAGAAACAACGAGGCTACAGGCTAAACAAGGGTGGGAGCTGTGTCCCCCAATGAGCGTCTCGGAGAAAAGGATTTTACGGTGAGTACACAAAAATCTCCTTCTCTCCATCGCCTCATTGGGGGACACAAAACCATGGGACGTCCCAAAGCAGTCCCAGGGTAGGAAGCCATAATAGTAGATGAAGCCTCGTGATCCACATGCATAAAATGCTTAAACAGTCAACAGACAACTTACAGATGCGCAACAGCTGATTGCAGAATTTGTCTGCCAAGTGCCGCATCTGAAGAAACTTGAGCATGGATTTGGTAATGCTTGACAAAAGTATGAAGACTGGACCAAGTTGCAGCCTTGCACACTTGCTGTGCCGAAGCCTGGTGCACAATGGCCCAGGAGGCCACCACGGACTGAGTGGAGCGTGCCTTAATCCCAGCCGGGTTAGGCTGACCTTTGACACGGTACGCCTCTTGGATCGCTGAACGGATCCATCTGGCTAACGTGGCCTTTGAAGCAGGGAGACCCTGTCTGCGTCCTTCCGGAAGCACAAACAGGGCGTCCGATTTACAGAAAGATGCAGTTCTCGAAATATACCTTCGGAGAGCCCTCACCAAATCCAAGGTGTGCAGGGCTTTTTCTGTATGGTGAATCGGCGCAAGACAGAACGAGGGCACGACTATCTCTTCATTGATATGAAAGGCCGAAACAGCTTTTGTCAAGAAAGAAGGAGAAGTCCTGAGAACCACCTTGTCCTGGTGAAAGATAAGAAAAGAAGGTTTACAAGACAAGGCTGCCAATTCCGATACCCGCCTTATAGAGGTAATTGCCACTAGGAAGACAAGTTTCCAGGAAAGTAGCGATAAAGACACTTCTATTAAAGGCTCGAAGGGAGATTCCTGTAATGCACTGAGGACCAAATTGAGATCCCAAGGGTCCAAAGGCCTCTTGTAGGGCGGAGCAAGATGTGACACTCCCTGGATAAAAGTCCTGACCTGAGAGTTAGATGCGATCAGTCGTTGGAAAAGTATGGATAAAGCGGAAATCTGCCCCTTGAGGGAGGAGAGTGCTAACCCAGAGTCCATTCCTGCTTTGAGAAATTCCAGAATGGAAGGGATATAAAAAAATAAAGGGGAACGACCTTTGCCCTTACACCAGGAAAAGAATGTTTTCCAGACACGATGATAAATGCGGGCGGAAGCCGGCTTCCTGGCATGGACCATTGTAGAGACAACTTTGTGAGAAAAACCAGCCTGACCTAAGATCCAGGCTTCAATGGCCAGACCATCAAATTAAGTACTTTCGAATTGTGATGGTAAATTGGGCCCTGCGAGAGAAGGTACGGACGATCCATTAATCTCCAGGGGACGTCTGCGAGCAGACGCACTAGTTCCGCATACCACGGACGACGAGGCCAGTCCGGAGCGAAAAGAATGAGAGGAACGCCCTCCACCTTGATTTTTCGGATCACCCTGGGGATTAACGGAAGGGGTGGAAAGATGTAGGGAAGTCGAAATTGACTCCAAGGGGTGACTAGCGCATCCGAGCCAATGGCTAGTGGATCGCGAGATCGACTTAAGAAAGTCTGAACTTTGCCATTCAACCTGGATGCCATGAGATCCACATCCAGCATTCCCCAACGCTGGCAAATGAGTTGAAACATTTCTGGGTGCAGGGACCATTCCCCGAGTCTAAGCCTTGGCGACTGAGGAAGTCGGCTTCACAATTTTCCACTCCTGGGATGTGAACCGCGGAGATGGGGGAGCGGTTTACCTCGGCCCAGCGCAGGATGTGTGATACCTCGAGCATCGCTGTTCTGCTCCGAGTGCCACCCTGACAGTTGATGTACGCTACGGCCGTGGCGTTGTCTGACTGGATCTGGATGAGACGACCGGCCAGAAGGTGATGGAACTGTAAGAGAGCTAGTTTTATAGCTCTGATCTCCAGGATGTTGATCGTGAGACTGGTCTCTGGAAGAGACCAGCAGCCTTGAGCCGTGTGGTGAAGGAACACCACTCCCCATCCGAGGAGACTGGCATCGGTGGTCACCACCAACCAACGGACAGGCATAAAGGATTTCCCTTGATTCAGTGATGAAGCATTTGTCCACCATTTCAGGGAGCGTCTGACTCTGGTAGAAAGACGAAAGCGGCGACTAAGGTACGCTGGGTTCCTGTCCCAGGCTGATATTAGCTCCTGTTGAAGAGGTCGAAGATGGAACTGGGCGAACGGTACTGCCTCGATGGAGACTACCATTTTCCCGAGGACCTGCATGGCACACCGCAGAGAGTGGGAGCGGCCTAGAGACAACAGGAGCACTCCCCACCTCAGAGAAGCAATCTTCTCTGGAGGGAGAGATACGAACCCTTGGGAGGTGTCCATAATCATTCCCAGAAAAGGAATCTTCTGAGAGGGAATGGGAGTAGATTTGTCCAAATTGACTAGACAACCCAGACGAGAGAGGGTGTCGATAGTGATCTCGACACTCTCTGCGCAGGCCTGAAAAGTCGGTCCTTTGATGAGAAGGTCGTCCAGGTACGGGAGGACCACCACACCCCGAGAGTGTAAAATTGACATGGCGGCCGCCATGACTTTTGTGAACACTCTGGGGGCGGTCACGAGTCCGAAGGGCAGGGCGGCAAATTGAAAATGATCCTCTCCGACTGCAAAACGCAGAAACTTTTGATGGCCTCTGAAAATCGGAATGTGTAGGTACGCATCCTTGATGTCGATAGACGCCAAGTATTCTTTTCTTTATAGAGATGCGACAACCGAACGGAGGGATTACATTCTGAAATGATGGACTCTGATGAATTTGTTCAGTAATTTTAAGTCCAGAATAGGACGCAAGGAGCCGTCCTTTTTGGGAACCACTAAGAGGTTTGAGTAAAACCCTTTGAATCTTTCCTTGTGAGGAACTGGGACGATGACTCCACTGGTACAAAGAATGTTCAGGGCCTGAAGAAAAGGAATTGCGAGATCCTTGGACTTTGGGGAACGAGACTGGAAGAAACGCCTTGGGGGGGAAAGACAAGAATTCGATCTTGTAACCGAAGTGTACAAGATCTCGGACCCACCGGTCTTGAACGACCGACCCCCAGACCTCGCAGAACAAGAGTAGGCGGCCGCCTACCTTGTTTGGGTGGCACTTCCCCAGCAAGGAGTCATTGGGAAGATAATTTGCGAGAGGAGGAGCTCAATACCTGACTGAGAAAATCTGTTTCTCCAGGGCTGAGAGGACCTGGACGATGGTTGTGAGCCCCTGTCTCTGCGAGAAGAACGGGGTGCTCGGGACGAGGTTGAGGCAGAGTACCAATTAAAGGAGCTGCGAAATGGTCGGGAACGACTTTGATATTGAGACCGAAAGGTTCGATTGATTCTGCGCTGGGGAAGAAATTTACTTTTGCCACCTGTAGCGTCAGAAATAATCTGATCAAGACGATCTCCAAAGAGACTCCCTGAATGATAAGGCAGTGAAGTCAAAGTCCTCTTTGAAGCAGAGTCTGCCCGCCACTCTCGGAGCCACAGGGACCTCCGAATGGCGAAAGCATTGGCGGCTGTGAGTGCAGCACAATTAGCTGCATCTAGGGACGCATGAAGCATGTAGTCGCCTGCCCCAGTAATCTGATAGGCCAGATTACGTGCCTCGGGGGGGAGGGGGGGAAGAGGGATATCACTAGTAATTTTGACTAGATCCTCAGCCCAGGCCACCATGGCCCTTACCACCCAGGTGGGCGCAAAGGAAGGAGAGAGACGCTCCAGCAGCCTCAAAAATCGATTTGGCGAGGTTGTCGATCTGTCTATCTGAGGGGTTTTTAATGGATGAACCATCTGAAACAGAGCAGGGTTTTTGAAGCTAAGCGAGATACCGGTGGATCTACAACTGGAGATTCAGTCCACTCCTTTGCTACAGATGCTGAAAATGGGTATCGTGCTTTCAGAGACTTCAGTCCTGAAAAACGTCTGTCTGGACGATCTCTATGTCCCTGAACAATGTCCGTAAATTCCGGGTGGTTACCAAACACCTTGTGAGGACGTTTGGCTTTTTTGAAAGAGATAGGATGATTCGGTTGAGACCCAGGTTCTTCATCTAACTTGAGGATTTTATTAATCGCCTCAATGAGAGAATCTAGGGACTCTAGAAACTCTGGCGAATTGGGGTCATCACAAGTATCCGACTCGTACTCAGAATCATGATCACTGAGATCTCTGGGAGAGGGGGAGCGAGAGCCCACCGATGCATGAACCACTAGAAGGATTGGGAGACGCATTATGGCGGCGTTTGCTAGACGACCGCTTTGCTGACACCGTGGGTCGGCCCCTGTCTGATGAGGTCTCTCTGAAGGCTGATGGGCCCCTTTCTGGAAAAGTGACGCCCTGGCTAGAAGAGGAGCCACGGAAGGTATCCAAGGCCCTAGTCAGAGAATACATGGACTGCGCCAGAAACACAGGCCACCCTGAAGGACCCGGCTCATTGGGATCAGGAATAGGTAGGGGCTCCTGAACGGTAGTAGGGGGCTCCTGAGCGGAAGAAGCAGCGGGCTCTAGGGCACATGATGCACAGAATTGGGAACCATGTTTTGACTGCAGGTAAGCGTTGCATGAAACGCAGGCAGCATAAACTACAGTGTAGTTTGTCAGCCTTTTTAGTGCTCTTTGATTGCGACATATTTCTGCACCCGAGAGCCTGCTGCAGGAGAAGGGTTAAGCGCTGTGCAAGCTTACCCAGGTCCTGTGTCTGAGCCACGAGAAGAAGATGAGGCGCTGAGGAATAGCCTGTTCGGTACCGTAGCGTTGTGATCCTGACAGGCAGGAAGATGGCGGCCGAGATTTGCAGTATTTGCGCTTCTCGTGGGTCCCGAGAAGCATCAAAAAACATGGGAGGGAAGAGCAGGAGAATAGGGAGGAGTTACACACTCCCTACGAATGTCTGGGTCCAGAAACGCACGATGTGGGCGGAGCTAACTGGGAGAGCGTTAATCCCGCCCTCCTCTTGAGGCCTAGCTTGTTTCGAATCCGGGGCCTAAATTTGCAGCGCCGGCACTGCGACTCAATAGAGATCGCAAGAGCGGCCGGCGCCAATGTTGAGACCTGAAGCGGATCGCACTAGCGGTCTCTTCCGGGCGCAGTATTCGAGACGCCGTCCATGCGACCCCAAAGGGATCGGAAAAGCAGTTGCAACAGGGAGAGTACAGAAAACCAGGCGGCGCCGCCCCCGACAGCGTAGCAAGCACAGGCATCACATTATTCTGATATGTACTCAGTGCGGAGCCTCCTGGCTCAGAGTACCGCTGGCTGGCACGTCCATACATCCTCAATCCACCATCCCTTTCAGAGGGAGGTGGAGAGGGTTCCTTCCAATCATCCTAGCACCAGCCGCTTTCATTAGTGGTGGTGAGGGGTTAACTGATCCCAAAAACTTACGGATCGCGTCTTACAGCCGATAAACACATGGGGAGAGCGGCCCATTAAAGGAAGTCCGTCGCCCGATGGTAGCGTTGCAGGAGGGGGTACGTGGAGGCGACACTCCGCGTTCCCACCTTTTGATGGTTGTGGGAGATCGTGACTTTTCCTACAAGACCCGTCGCCCTTCCAATTCATGTAAAAATAGTAAAAAAAAATAGTATTAAAATTAAAAATAATCATGGGGTCTAAAACCAGACCCTAGTGCCTCCTACAGACACTAAAGCAAGAACTGGTTCAGGATTGAGCCAACAGAGGGTGTATACTGCAGGAGGAGGAGTTAACTTTCTCTGTGTATTGCTTAGTGTCCTCCTAGTGGCAGCAGCATAACACCCATGGTCTTGTGTCCCCCAATGAGGCGATGGAGAAAGTAATTTTAATGAAATTCAACTAGAAATGTACCTTCCACAGATGACATGTGTAAAAAGCAGAACTGCTGTAATAAATTCCCTATTTACACATGAAAAAAAAAAAAAAAGATTTTGGTTGCTTAAGGTACTGCCACACTAAACAATCCCGCTAGCGATCACGATAACGATTCATACTAATGCGATCGCTAGCGGGATTGTTTCTATATCGCTAAGTGCGGCCACATTTAGCGATATAGTTAACGACGCTATCGCCGTTAGCGATCTTCTTAACGACTTTAGCGGTACAAAAGTACCGCTAAATCGCTAAGAAAAGGTGCCACACTAGCGATATATACTTACCCAGCGGGAGCGCCGACGAGAAAATAGGGTCCGGAACGATTCCAGCGACGAGCGAGATCACAGCAGGAAGCTCGTCGCTGGCAGCTGCCGCACTGAACAACATCGCTAACGGGATCGCTAAATAGTGACGTTTTTTAGCGATCCCGTTAGCGATATTGTTCAGTGTGGCATACCCCTTACTGTAAAATCTGTTTCTCGGAGCCTTCATTGGGGGACAAAAGGAAACCATGGGTGTATGCTGCTGCCAGTAGGAGGCTGACACTATGCAGAAAAAAGTTTGCTCCTCCTCTGCAGTGTACACCCCTCCAACAGGGACCATGGAATTCAGTTATTGAGAAAGCAGTAGGATAAGCAATCTATAAAGGAGATAGAAAACACAAACTCAACCTGTAACAGTATAGTAAGCAGAGCTGTTCAACCTGTGTGGGTGATGTGTCCCCCAATGAAGCCTCCGAGAAAAAGATTTTACAGTAAGCAACCAAAATCTTGTTTTCTCTACCGCTTCATTGGGGGACACAGGAAACCATGGGAGGTCCCAAAGCAGTACCCAAGGGGAGGGAACAGCAGAAAACTGTAATCAGTTTGGAGAAATGCCCTCCGTAACCTGCAAGGGCTTACTAGTTAAGCCAGTATCCGCCAGAGCAATACATGGACTCTGGAAAATCTTCTAATTTAACCCCTTCATGACCTTGCTATTTTTTGAAATTCTGACCAGTGTCCCTTTATGAGGTAATAACTCAGGAACGCTTCAACGGATCCTAGCGATTATTGATTGTTTTTTCGTGACATATTGGGCTTCATGTTAGTGTTAAATTTAGGTCGATAATTTTTGCATTTATTTGTGAAAAAAATGGAAATTTGGCGAAAATTTAGAAAATTTCGCAATTTTCAAATTTTGAATTTTTATTCTGTTAAACCAGAGAGTTATGTGACACAAAATAGTTAATAAATAACATTTCCCACTTGTCTTCTTTGCATCAGCACAATTTTGGAAGCAAAAAAATTTTTTTTTAGGAAGTTATAAGGGTTAAAAGTTGACCAGCGATTTCTAATTTTTACAGCAAAATTTAAAAAAAACAGTTTTTTAGGGACCACCTCACATTTGAAGACACTTTGAGGGGTCTATATGGTAGAAAATACCCAAAAGTGACACCATTATAAAAACTGCACCCCTCAAGCTACTCAAAACTACATTCAAGAAGATTATTAACCCTTCAGGTGCTTCACAGGAACTAAAGCAACGTGGAAGGAAAAAATGGACATTTAAATTTTTCCAACAAAAATTTTATTTTAGCATAAATTTTTTCATTTTTGCATGGGCAACAGGATAAAATGGATCCTAAAATTTGTTGGGCAATTTCTCCTGAGTACACAGATACCTCATATGTGGTCATAAACCACTGTTTGGGCGCACGGCAGGGCTCAGAAGGGAAGGAGCGCCATTTAACTTTTTGAATGGAAAATTAGCTCCAATCATTAGCGGACACCATGACGCATTTGGAGAGCCTCTGTGTGCCTAAACAATGAAAAACCCCACATGTGACACCATTTTGGAAACTAGACCTCTTATGGAACTTATCTAGATGTGTTGTGAGCACTCTGAACCCCCAAGTGCTTCACAGAAGTTTATAACGCAGAGCAGTGAAAATAAAAAAATAATTGTTTTCTTCAAAATTTTTAGCCCACTATTTTTTATTTTCACAAGGGTAACAGGAGAAATTGGACCACAAAAGTTGTTGTGCAATTTGTCCTGAGTACACCAATACCCCATATGTGGGGGGGGGAAACACTGTTTTGGCGCATGGGAGAGAACAGAAGGGAAGGAGCGCCATTTTGGAATGCAGACTTGATGGAATGTTCTGCGGGCATCTTGTTGCATTTGCAGAGCCCCTGATGTGCCTAAACAGTAGAAACCCCCCACAAGTGACCCCATTTTGGAAACTAGACCCCCCAAGGAGCTTATCTAGATGTGTAGTGAGCACTTTGAACCCCCAATGCTTCACAGAAGTTTATAAACGCAGAGCAGTGAAAATAAATCATTTTTGTTTCTCAAAAATGATTTTTGAGCCTATTTTTTTATTTTCCCAAGGGTAACAGGATAAATTGGACACCAAAAGTTGTTGTCCAGTTTTTCCTGAGTACGCTGGTGTCCCATATGAGGGGGGAACCACTGTTTGGGTGCACAGCAGGGCTCAGAAGGGAAGGAGCGCCATTTGACTTTAAATTAAAATTAGCTCCAATCGTTAGCGGACACCATGTCGTGTTTGGAGAGCCCCTGTGTGCCTAAACTTTGGAGCTCCCCCACAAATGACCCCATTTTGGAAA
Source organism: Oophaga sylvatica (assembly GCA_033576555.1). Taxonomy (NCBI): domain Eukaryota; kingdom Metazoa; phylum Chordata; class Amphibia; order Anura; family Dendrobatidae; genus Oophaga; species Oophaga sylvatica. The sequence continues at coordinate 69,625,268 of JARQOD010000004.1, read as the reverse complement.
CAAGACCCCCTAAGGAACTTATTTAGATGCACAGTGAGCACTTTGAACCCCCAGGTGCTATACAGAAGTTTATAACGCACAGCCTTGAAAATAAAAAATAATTTTTTTTCGCAAAAAATCTTTTTTTTTAGCCCCCTATTTTGTTATTTTTACAATGGTTACAGGAGAAATTCGTCCCCAAAAGTTGTTGTCCAGTTTGTCCTGAGTACGCTGGTACCCCATATGTGGGGGGTAACCACTGTTTGGGCACACGTCAGTGCTCGGAAGGGATGTAGTGACGCTTTGAAATGCCGACTTGATGGAATGGTCTGCGGGCATCTTGTTACGTTTGCAGAGCTCCTGATGTGCCCAAACAGTAGAAACCAACCACAAGTGACCCCATTTTGTAAACTAGACCCCCCAAGAAACTTATTCAGATGTGTGGTGAGCACCTTGAACCCCCACGTGCTTCACAGAAGTTTATAATGCAGAGCTGTAAAAACAAAAAATCATTTCTTTCCTCAAAAACTGATTTTTTTAACCCACAATTTTTTATTTTCACAAGGGTAACAGGAGAAATTGGACCCCAAAAGTTGTTGTACAGTTTGTCCTGAGTACACTGGTACCCCATATGTGGGAGAAAACTACTGTATGGGCACCGTCGGGGCTCGGAAGGGAAGTAGTGATGTTTTGAAATGCCGACTTGATGGAATGGTCTGCGGGCGTCATGTTACGTTTGCAGAGCACATGATGTGCCTAAACAGTAGAAACCCCCCCAAGTAACCCCATTTTGGAAACTAGATCCCCAAGGAACTCCTCTAGATGTGTGGTGAGCACTTTGAATCTCCAAGTTCTTCACAGAAGTTTATAACGCAGAGCTGTGAAAATAAAAAATCATTTTTTTTCCACAAATTTTTTTACTCCCCAATTTTTTTTCCCAAGAGTAACAGGAGAAATTAGACCCCCAAAGTTGTTGTGCAATTTTTACTGAGTACGCTGATACCCGATATGTGGGGGTAAACCACTGTTTGGGCACACGTCGGGGCTCGGAATAAAGGGAGCACTGTTTCACTTTTAACAGCCAATCAGAGCGATCGTAGCCACGTAGGGGTTAAGCCAACCCCCCTGTGGTGAAGCACAAAGGGTCTTGTGCCTGCGTGTTGGGAGACCTTTCAGTGACCCCGGTCACCCGACCCGCAGGAACGCGATCCTTTCATGACACATGTGTCACAGGGCATGAAGGGGTTAATGAAGATCCTTCCCAATGACGACATTGTGGACCCTATATGTCCTGGCCCCTTGAAGCGGGGAGAAGATTGTAGTGTGTGGACCCACTTACCCAAGTATGAGACATCACACCACTGAAGATACTAGTGAAAAAGATACGAATCCTGCTGACGGAAGGAACGTGTTATCATCAGACTCTTCATTGAATACAGGCTTGGAGCAGTGTTCGTCACTGGTTGATGCATGTGCAGAGTGAGATCCAATTCTTGTCCAAGGTGGGAGAACCTGATGCTGCCACCCTCGGAAAAAAAAATCTCGGAGCTGCTCGAGGCTTTATCCTGTGCCTGTAGAAAGAAGAGGTAAGTAACGACATATAGATAGGGAGCTCTGGTATTGAGATAGCTCAAAAGACCCCTAGAGCATAACCGAGAACAGTGAAGACAGGTCCTGGTTGATCAACCAGCAAACAGGGCCCAGTGCGTGGTCAAAGAAAAACATGCAACAATCAGGTACCTGATACCTGAGTGTCTGACATAACAGAAAATGGTGTGGCCAGTCACGCTGCCGCTGAAAACCACCTTATGGTATAGAGCTCCTTCCTGTGGTACGTGCAGATTTTCTGTAAATAAACCGCAGATGTTAATGATCGAGAAAAACACAGCAGACGAAAAACCTGTGACTAACCTGAAAGCGGACTGAAAACCACTGTTGCAGCCAACCAGATGTAATGAACACCGGGCGCCTCTGACTGAGCGGTGAACAGAAGAGAGCCTGGGCAGATGTTGCAAAAGACCCTGAAGTATGATAAAGAGGGCGTTCCTGACTCACCGGCTAGGACAGAAGAGCAGGAGCAATGCAGCACTTGATCTCAGCACATGTGAACCACTGATACAGCACTGAATACCAGTACCATGGCAGCAGTCCACTCAAGACTCGTCTGATCCACTAAAAATGCAACAGTCTCAAAAGGGTCTACTGTACATTGTGGGCGGTGCGCAGAAACCTGGAAACCGGATAGAGCACTGCTGCAATTGGCTCTCAGTATCCTGCAACTACAATCGTGCAGAGAGAACCCTGGAGATGGGTACGGGAGACAGCCGATTCTGTGTTGCGGTCTAGGTCTGGACACCTGACGGCATTAGGTATAACAGACTTACTTGTGGTAAACCGCCCCACGAAGTCTGGTCAGACCTCATCTGGAATACTGTGTACAGTTTTGGCCTGTCACATTGTAGAAAGGTGAAACTGAATGGAAGGAGACAGATTAGATATTAGAAAAAAAATAAAAAATTACGACAGTTAAGGTACTGTCACAGTAGGCGATATCGCCAGCGATATTGCTTAAGAAACACAGATTTTATGACGCCCTTTATGAATGGCGAGCAACCTCGTTGGTGACTCATCTGTCAGCGGCGCAGGAGGGACTAGGTTTTCTTTTATGAGATCTTCCTGTTTGGAAGCTAACTAGCGACCATATAGCGATCTCTGCCAAGTCGTGTCGTTGTCATGATCGCTGGAGCGATCGGTTAGTGTGACAGTACCCATAGAGTGATCAACAAGTGGAACAGGCCGCCACAAGAGGCGGCGAGCTCCCCCCCAGCGGAAGTCCCCAAACAGAGGCTGGACACATCTGTCTGGGATGATATAGTGAATCCTGCTTTGAGCAGGGGGTTGGACCAGGTGACCCAGGAGGTCTCTTCCAACTCTACCATTCTATGATTCTAGATATAACCCGTACAGTCATTTGTCCTGACGGAAGAACAGTAGGCTTGGAATCAGAGGGAGAATAAACTCTACTCCCTGTTGTGCACCTGGGTTAAGACCCTTGGGCCTGCGATTGGTGGTCAGCTGCTTTGTCCACTAAGCCAGAGCAAACTTGCCGGAGAAAACACTCTCTATAGAGTATCTCCATGAACTCAGATGCGAGGCAAAGACCCTGGAATGTGGTCTGGAGCGAATAAACGAAAACCGCCTGATCTGCGGATTCCGTAGCAGTATCTTTGATGCTTAAGGTCTGATTGACTGCAACAATCACGCTCTGCACCATATCCGTCCAGCTGGAGGCCTGTTCTGAATCCAGGATCGCCTCATCTTACAAAAGCGCGTCCGAAGACGCCTCATCTGATCCCGCAGAAAAGGCATGGATTGGACGGACCGGAATGGGAGACTTGTGGTCCATTGGCGAGTATGGGTGCTGAAAAGGGCAACCTGTCTAATACGGACACTAGGGTCTGAGACACCCCGGTGAGGTCCGCCACATATTGTAACCGAGACATAGCCCACTCGGGGGTAGGGGTCTCAGAATCACCTTGGGCAGAAAAGATGGTGGACCAAAGAGAGGCAGAGGAATTGTCAGATATGCAGGGCAGAGCCACTCACGTTATCCTGTAGCAGGCAGGCATGCAGAGCTGCTGAGAGAAGCCCCACTCATGGTATCCTGTAGTAAAAAAAAAAGGGAGATGTGTAGCAGGGGACAAGGCTGGTGGAAAAAACGCGCTGCCGCAGGGTCCGGAGAAGCAATATGGCGGCGGCTCCAGCCTACAGTGTAGGCTGAGAGTAGTGGGCAGGGCCTCACGCAGCGCCAGAAAGAGGGGGAAGATAGGCGGGGAAAAAAGCCCGCACGGAAGGGGGTGGAGTCGGCGCTGTAACTAGGCCCGACAAGAAGCCGGTACCTAAATTACAGGCAGTGACCGCTGGAGCCGGCCTGCGTAGCGGCACCAAAATGTATCCACGGCGGTTGCTCCCAGCTGGAGAGAGTGGTGCTGGCTGGGGTGCCGCTCTAGCGATATACCGAGAGGCAGCCTTTATGCAGCGGAGCAGGAGGTAGGCCCGGAGTGAAGGCCGGGGCCTCGATTAAAATCTACGGCCATCTGCAGAGGGGTGAGCGGCGGTGGCGGTCGCCAAAACGCCGCAAAAAAAAAAAACCCTGCAGTGGCGCAACAGTACACCTAGAGCTGGCGGGTGGCCACAGCAAGGAGGCACCACCTGGGAACCAGAGGGGCTTCGGAACATCAAGAAAAAAAGGGGGGGCCCTGCAGAGAGAGTGGCGTGGCGCCATAGGGTGTCTGGCGCTGCAGGGAACCCAAGGAAGGGCCTGAACGTTATGCTCCTTTTCGCCTCTCCTTTTTATTCCCTTTTCTCGTCTTCTGTTCCTATTGGCAAAAAGGGAACCATACCTCGCACGAGGATCGGACGTCCAAAAGTCAGTTGTGGAACGTCCGTGTCTCTCCATCCGACAGGCTCTGGTGGTCGAGTAGGTGGGAGACGGAGGCAGGTCCGGGTCTTCCTGTCCTGATCACCTAAACACACGTCCGTGTAAGGGATCCTTGGGGTCCTGCAGAATAACAGACGTATGAGGATACGGGGTGGCAGTACACGCCATACTCAGTCTGTACGTGGGAGTACAGTACTGACTTTTCACACTGCATCCCTCCGGAAAACCTGAAAAGGAACGACACACATTAGGTAGATATGGGTCTCCAGAGAGACCCGTGTCCATCTCCTACTGACACTAAAACTGAATTCCCTAGTTCCTGTCAGAAGGGTGTACACTGCGGAGGAGGAGCTAACTTTTTTTCTGCATAGTGTCAAGCCTCCTAGTGGCAGCAGCATACACCCATGGTTTCCTGTGTCCCTCAATGAAGCGGTAGAGAAATACTGCATGTTATAACAATGCTGCAGCTTAATTTTTGGGCTTTTTAAAAATGTATTATATTCTGAATTGGTACCACACCTCCACCCACATCTGCCAAACAAGTTTACAGACATCGAATGTATGGATGAAGTTTAGGGGTACCTAGAAAGCTGTTATCAGCATTAAACCTCCCTCCCAAACCAAAAGTCCACCATCATTCAACATGCCCACCACACAAGTGCTCCTTGGGAAGGTATTAACCCCTCATAACCCACCAGAGGTCCACAACATCCATTACAAGGTCACCCTCACCAAAATCCACCAGCATGGGGTACCCTCACAGCCAGCACAGGGTTCACCCCCCAAACCACACCAAGCAGGGTGGTCCATACGCAGTCAACACAAGGTCGAACCCCAAACCACAAAGTGGTTCCCCTTAGGCTACTTTCACACATCAGTTTTTTGCTGTCAGGCACGATCCGCCATTTTTTGAAAAAAAAAAAGGATCATTTTTTTTATCATTGACATGCATTAGCGTCGGATCGCGCCGCATGTCATTGCGTTTAGTACGTTTTCTGGCGGATCTGTCATAGATTTTAATTCCGGCGGCAGGACAGGACGCATCATGTAACGTTTTTGTTTTCTGCCGTAAACGCCTGAAGCGGCACGTCAGGCGAGGGCATACAATACAAGTCTACGGGAGACTCTCTCTCCCATGCCAGCTGATACAGCACATCAGTTTTTTGCAATCTAAGGCGGATCCGTCTTTTTAGCAATTCAACGTATTGTGCCTGATTGCAAAAAAAAAATGATGTGTGAAAGAGGCCTTAGCCAGCACCATGCCATCCCCCAAAATCCTAAAAACAATGTGATGGCCATGCAGCCAACACCAGGTCCCCCTCAAATCCCACCACAGTGGTCCAATAGCCAGCAGAAGGTTGCCACACCATAAAAGGGGTCAACCCCAAAAGCCACAAGCAGGTCACCCTCAAATCACACCACAGGGGTCACCACAATAACCAGCAGCAGGTCACACCTTACTAAGTAGGGTCCCCCCAATAGCCAACAGCAGGTTGCCCCCGAAAAACCCACCACTAAAAGGGGTACCCCGTAAGCAGGTGACACCAATAGCCAGCAGCAGGTGACCCACCCAAATCCCACCACAAGCAGGTCACCTCCCAAACCCCAGCACAAGATTCCCCCCACCCACAATAACCAGCAGCAGGTTACCCCTCAAAACACCACAAGCAGGTTACCCCCCACAAAAAGGGGTCCCACTTGAGCAGGTCACCAAAAAACCCCACCACAGGGTTACCCAACCTCCCCCCCATCAAACCCCACAAGCAGGTTGCCCTCAAATCCTACCAGAGTGGTCCCCCCCATTAACCAGCAGCAGGTGCTCCCCAGATACAAGCAGGTCACCCACCATTAAAAGGGGTCCCCAACCATAAGCAGAAGGCGACGATCAAACCCTACCACAGGGATCCCCCAATAGCCAGCAGAAGGTGCACCACCATTAAAAGGGGTAACCACCCATAAGCAACAGGTCAAACTCAAATCCTACCACAGGGGCTCCCCCC
>JARQOD010000004.1:69560551-69618748 GCA_033576555.1 Oophaga sylvatica | reverse complement strand
ATCCTTGCAAAAGGATTTAAAGTGTACTCATTCAAATTAGAGAGACAATTTAAATTAAAAAGATTAGACCTGCCTCCACCGCAGGGGGGCTCGCTCGACCCACCAGCGGACAGGCACCAGTATTGGGAGAGGGGGGCTGGCCGTCAGGGTCCACCGCAGCTCTGGCACAAACCCGACGACACGCAGGTCGCACGGGCAGGAACGGACTGGCCGTGTCGGTTTCGCACTTTTTTGGTTTTAGAAGGGCATGACATGCCTATATTTGTGTCTCTCATGACTATGAAAATTGTAAATTCACACTGAAGGCATCAAAACTATGAATTAACACATGTGGAATTATATACTTAACAAAAAAGTGTGTAACAATTGAAATTATGTCTTATATTCTAGGTTCTTCAAAGTAGTCACCTTTTGCTTTGATGACTGCTTTGCACACTCTTGGCATTCTCTTGATGAGCTTCAAGAGGTAGTCACCGGAAATGGTCTTCCAACAATCTTGAAGGAGTTCCCAGAGATGCTTAGCACTTGTTGGCCCTTTTGCCTTCACTCTACGTTCCAGCTCACCCCAAACCATATCAGTTGGGTTCAGGTCTGGTAACTGTGGAGGCCAGGTCATCTGGCGTAGCACCCCATCACTCTCCTTCTTGGTCAAATAGCCCTTACACAGCCTGGCTACCGGGCATGACAAAACCGTGACAGGTGAGCTCAGGCCACTCTTCCGCTTTTGAAGACCAAAATGCAAAAGGGTCCTAATCCCCCCTGATGGTATTGATATTGAGCTTGAGATAATCCTGCATCATCTTCTACAGTTGTTCACGTGTCAGACTTGTACTCTGTTCTGCTTCTGCTCAGGCTGGTCTAAAAAATGTATGAAAGGACTCACAGAAATTGCTTCTGTCACGTATGCTACTGCTGCTGCTAATGCTTTTGCGTTGATGACTTGACGTTCCCGGAGTTCGAAGTCTATAACTGCGATACACACTAAGATTGTCTACAAGCGTGCTTCAATACTCCAGCCTTGCACGAGTCCCTTTCCATGGGGGAAAGCATCTGGCAAAATTTACTTTTGTACCTTGGATCTAACAGAGTGGAAACCCAGTAGTCAGCACTAGTTCTAATCCTAACAATACGGGTATCATGTTGTAAATAGTTGTTGGTGGTGGGTTAACACTCAAGCTTGTTTCCTCCTTCCCCTCCCACCAACCACAGACAACAGAGAGGGGATCATTATCCTCTTCATTTCCTGACTGTTGCATGCCCATTACCTCTTCCTCCTCGTCCTCCTCCATTTGTTCCTTGGCTCCTGCACCTACAGTAACAGTTTGTCTGGTACCATGAGCACCCCTCGATTGCTGTAATTCATCATCCCACGGCACCCGTTTGTGCGACGACAGTCTGGACCTTACACATATTTTTATGCTTTCCGCATCCACATCTGCTTCCACCTCTTCCTCTGGGACAACACCTCCTCCCACAGACTATTCAAAGTGTGCTCCAGCATGTAGATGACCGAAATAGTGATGGTGATGATGTCAGCGGTAACCATCTTAGTAGCCATTACGAAACTATGCAGAGGTCCTTCATCTGTACCTACTCCGCAAGCATGATTTGCATCATATCCGTACTGCAGTGGCCCATGCTATACAAAAGGACATACTGCACCGGAGCTCGTAGTGTCACGCTGGGTGAGGGAAAAGCTAGGTGCACAATAACAAGAGGGTGGGGGAGCCCAAACACTAGGAAAGGGGGTAGTGGAAACCCCTAGGCAGATTTGACAACACCCTGTCTGCCCTTACGGCTCTTAATAGGTTCTGCACTTATCGCCGAGCAGGAACCTAATCCTTGACTGCCCCTAGCAATAGACCTTGGATAGGGAAGGAACGGGGTGAGCGCTAGTTAGTAGTGATGAACGAATTTGTTCTGAAAACGATCACCAAACATAAATTAAATTTGGCACGAATATGGCACATTCGGATTCGTGATTGTAAACACAAGCAAAAGTTTATAAAATTGGGAAAAATCGGTAACATTTGATAAAAGTGCAGGAAAATATTTGCAATGCCACAAATGTATTTTCAGCACTTTAGCAATGATAACGGTGGTGTATCACGAGCGTTTGGCACATGTTTGATGAGGGGAGGGGGTTTGCAGAGCTCAGAGGCGTGGCATTCTTATAAACAGTTTTTTTTTCCTATCTTTATGTGTGCACATTGCGGCTAGTCAATCAGGGCGCAGGAAACACCCACAATGTCCTGACACAACAGCTTGTGTCATTGGCTGCAGAAATCACGTCCGTCTCAATATAAATAGCAGGCGTCTTGTTTAGCACCATTTTGACACTGTAACAGCACAGAGAGGCTACTCCTGACGCTGGCACAGTTAACAGTAAGATTTTAGCTAGTTAGGTAGTTGTATATCAGTCAGATAGTGTAGTTAGCTAGTATCCAGTGTGGCTGTTAAATTTACCTTCCAGCATATTAATTTTTGGCCATTACTGAGGTCCACAAACAAAGCCAGCAGGGCACATGTTATATAAGTGTGTTGTGCACTGCTTCTATTGTGCTCCATGCACAAGTATGGCATTCAAATTAATATTTTTTCACTAGCTATATATGAAACAGCCTGCTGTTTTCCATCTTGTCATTTAGTGCTCTGGTGATATGAACCTTTCTGCAGACCTAAAGCGCATTAAAAAAAAATTCAAATTTTTCTAATTTTTTCTGTTGCTGAATGTGAAACAGCCTGCTGTATCCCATGTTGTAATTTTGTGGAGGTGATATAAATCTGTCTGCAGACCTAAAACGCATTAAAAAAAATTAAAATTTTTTTTTCTGTTGCTGAAGGTGATACAGCCCGACGTATCCCACATTGTCATGTTGTGGTGGTGATATGAACCTGTCTGCAGACCTAACGCGCATTAAAAAAATTATAATATTTTCTGTTGCTGAATGTGATACAGCCCGCCGTATACTACATTGTCATGTGGCAGTGATATGAACCTGTCGGCAGGCCTAACGTGCATTAAAAAAATTTATATTTTCTGCTGCTCAATGTGTTACAGCCCGCCGTATCCCACTTTGTCATGTTGTGGCGGTGATATGAACCTGTCTGCAGACCTAACTCTCATTAAAAAAAATTATAATATTTTCTGTTGCTGAATGTGATGCAGCCCGCCGTATCCCACATTGTCATTTTGCGGCGGTGATATGAAGCTGTCTACAGACCTCAAGCACACTAAAATATATATTTTTTTTCTGATAATAAACGTGATACAACCCACTATATCAAACGTTTTCATTTAGTGGTGTTGAACTTGTTCTGTGTGCAGAACTGTTGCACTTTAAAATTAATTTATTTTATTTTTTACAAACATGATACAGCAGCCAAGATCTGAGTTTGAAATTGTTTTGAGCCTATCTTTTAGATTATGTGCAACTTTGGCATCCAATTTCTCATGGGCATCTTCTATACCTAGCTTGAGACGCGCATCTGTTACACGTATCTTCTGACAAGCATCAAACACTCTCTGGTAATTGGTGTTGGGTAAATGAGTAATCATTGTAGGCTGGATCCTGGATCTCGTACTTACCATAGCTCCCTGTTATTGATTCTGTTGTACATTCCCATTCCCGCCGTCGTCATGGCCCTTTTCCTGATCAGTTCATGTAACTGTCATGGTTTGGACAGGGTTAATGCACTGCCCTCTCAGGGTTAATTGTGGGGGTTTCCCTTTGGATCTTGGAGGGGTATTTATACACACTCTGGACTAAGATTCCTTGTCAGCTATACTTTTGTTTAGTCTGTGTGCCTGACCCCCTTGTGTGTACTCAGTTCTCATCTGTTTGTTTTTGCTCTCTGTGCTTGACTCTGTTTGTTTACTCTCTTGGCTTTCTGACCTCCGGTTTCCTTTTGACAATCCCTCTGCCTCACCCCTCCGGTACCTTATTATCTCCTGATTTTGACCTTGGCATGTCTGACTGCTCTCCGGTGTCTATTGTCTACTCTGCACCCCAGCACCTGGCGCTGCCCTTGGCCACCTCCCACCCAGTCATGTGGTTCAGATCCTGCTTGTTACCCGGTAGTTCTCCGTCGCTCTGCTCTCAGCTCCCATGCTGGGGCGAACAGCCCTCCCCGCATCAGTGACACCCGTGACAGTAACGACACATCGGCCATATTTCTCCACCAAACCTGCACCTTATCAGCAGCAACTGTAGGAAAGAGAGCGTTCCAATGCCACGGACAATCTTGTACATTATACAGGCCTCATCCACACTAAAAAAAAATTATTTTATGTTTCTATCCGAATACAGAAAGGGAGATCTCAGTGTGAAATTGTTTTAAGCATCTAGTCAATGTTATATAGGCCTCATCGACAGGCCCAAAAAAGTTATTCTGTTACTAACGTCATAGGGGACAACTCAATTTGAAATTGTTTGGAGCAGATCTTCTTTGTCATACAGGCCTCATCGACGCTGAAACAATTCTTTCTGCTGTGTGTAATGAGATTAATCACGCCATATTTCACCTTCTAATTTTGTGCTGCTGAAATACAGCTGTGTGCTGAGGTTGCGCAGAGTTTAAAATCTATTTTTAGTTACTAATAGTCTGCTCCTAGCACACTATCTGAGCAACATGACTGGAAAAAAGCGAGGTCGTGGAGGAAGGGGGATTAGGCTTGGTGTTTGAGGTGTATGAGGGGTAGGTGTTAATGTTTCTGAAAGCACTAGTGAGCTACTAACGTAACGTCCTATCCAAAGACAACTGACAACTTCTATTACTCGATGTTGTATTTTTTAGTGTACTGCATTGTTCTTTCGTAATTGCAGTTTCTGATATCTTTAGAGGGGCTTATGTGCTTGCTGTTGCTGCTGCTGCTGCTGCTGGAGATGTTAACATTAACAATAATTTGTGTAAATGTGAACAGTCCTGCTTTGGTGTCCATCTGCTGGTTGGGTGTAGTAGAAGACCTGTTGGTCCCTATTATACTAATTCTACTGTGGTAAAATTGATGCCACTTTGTTAGTGTCTGACACTAATTTTTGCAAATGTATAGATTCCGCATTGGGTCTCCTTTAAGTATGTTGCCTGTAGCAGTAGGCATCCTCCACGGCAGTCCTTCACTGTCTTTGAGTCAACTACCCGTGATACTATCCTTACATTTTTCTGTCAATAGTAATTCTCGAAATTGATAGTATGCCACCTGAGTGTGGCTGAGCATCACTTTCAATTTTTTGGGGGGTTTTATCACTTATATAGCACCAATAATTCAACATTCGCTTTACAGACATTACTGGCACTTTCATCATTGGGACTCAATCTAAATTTACTATCTGTATGTCTTTGTAGTGTAGGTAGAAAAATAATTACTGGGAGTGAACCCTCACAAGCACTGGTAGAACATGCAAACTCTTGCAGATTCTGTCCTTGGTGGGGTTATAACACAGGACTACAGCGCTGCAAGACTGCTAATATTTTTGCGTTGACAACTCAACGTTTCTGTGGTTGGAAGGCTATCACTTCGATTCAAACTGTGTGCTTCACTACTGTGTTGGTGAAAACCACTGTCAAGATTGTCTTCCAGCATGTTTTGATACTGCAGCATGGGCGCATCCCTTTTCCAGGGGGGAAGCAACAGGCAAAATTTACTTTTGTATTGTAGATGGAACACATTGGCAACCCAGTAGTCAGCATTATTTGGAATCATAACTATACAGGTAACAATCATGTTGCAGATAGTGCTGCAAGAAGGCGCTCACAGGTCGGTCTCTTTCATGAGGTCCAACTCCACAGCGTGTTGGTGGTGGAATAACACTCTTGCTTTCTTCATCCATCCCTTCCTGACAACCACGGACAACATAGAGGGAATCATTATCGTCTTCATCTCCTAACTGTTGCTCGTAAATCAGCTCTTCCTTCTCGTCCTTTTCATGGTCCTTCTCCACTTGTTCCTCCCATGGCTAACGTCCGTGAGACGACAGACCTGAACTTATAGATATTGTTAACCCTAAAGGTATCCTCCTCTGCTTCCTCCTCTTCCCCCAGGACCACCACCATCACCTGCTCACCCAAACTATTTAAAGTGTGCTCCAGCATGTAGATGACAGTAATAGGGATGCTGATGATGTCATCATCACCGCTAACCATCTTAGTAGCCATTAATAAAACATACAGAAGGGTGCAAAGGTCCATTATCTGTATCTACTATGCAAGTGTAAATTGCACCAAGTCCGTACTGCGTTGTGCCAGGCTATGAAAAATATCATCCTGCACCATGTTTTGTCGCTGCTGCCGCAGTTGCTGCAACAAGTACAGAGTTTAATTCCTTGGTGTGGTCATATCGCATATCAATCGGTTAACCAGTAGTCCGAAAGATCTCTATACCAATTGAAGTGGAATGGTGGAAGTCAGCACAACAGTGGTTTCTGCAGCAATGTATCCAGGCTGGCACATTGGTGGAGGAATTGTACCATCAGGTTGAGGATGCGAACCATGCAAGGCATGTGTGTAAGGTTGACCCAGCGTAGGGCTGCAATCAGGTTTGCACCATTGTCACACACAGCCTTCCCTGGCTCCAGGTTCAGTGTAGATAGCCATTGCTCAAACTCATCATGGATAGCTGTCCACAACTGTTGATCTGTATGACTGCGATCTCCATGGCATATTATTGTAATCACTGCCTGAATACGGTGAGCCCTGGCTGCGCAGTACGGAGGTGGGGGAGGGATTCTTTCTGCAGTGTTGGAACATGTGTTTAATTAAGGCAGTGGTTGAGGATGCAGGTGGATGCCCTAGAGGAGGTGGAGGAGGCAGAAGCACTGCAGGAACTGTTACATACTGAAGTTTGTTCCGCAAGCCCTGGGGATTCCAAGATGTGGTGTCTAGTGACTACTGCTTTAGTTCTCCATCCCCTGGTGTGTACTAGTTTAGTTCTCCAACCCAAGCTGTTTAGTAGTTTAGCTCTCCAATCCCTGTTGTCTATTAGTTTAGTTCTCAATGTTCTGGTGTTAATTTGTTTAGTTCTGCAATCATAGCTGTTTAGTAGTTTAGTTCTCGAACCCCTGTTGTCTATTAGTTTAGTTATCCATCGTATGGTGTGTACTGGTTTAGTTCTACAACCCTAGTGTTTAGTAGATTAGTTCTCCAACTCTCGTTGTCTAGTAGTTTAGTTCTCCATCTTATGGTGTGTAGTGGTTTATTTCTCCATCCCCAAGCACCCTGCAGGCCTTGGGGATTGCAAGACTTGTGAATCAGCCCCTTCTCCGATTGCCTATACAGCCACCAGAGTCACCCAGTGACCAGTCATCTAGATGTAACTCCCCTCTCCATGATTGCTCCTCTGTCCAGGTGTCATTGTTGAAATGCAACGTGGCAGACAGAATTTTTCCGGGAACGGATGATGTTGTCTGTGACTTGTTTCTGTAGCAGAGGCACATCTTTCTTAGAGAACTAATGGTGAATGAGCAACTGGTCCTGGGTGGAAACTGTATCCATAAGGCAGAAAGGCTGCATTTACTTGGCCAACAAACTGAAGTGGCCATGCAATAATCACAAAGATTACAAGCCATGAGTCATACAGAAACAAGAACTGTGATCTTTGTAGCGACTAGCTCTTAGAGCCCCGTCACACATAGCGACACACTAGCAATCCCGACAACGATATGAACCTGTCAGGATCGCTGGTGTGTCGCTACATGGTCACTGGTAAACTGCCAAACAGGCAGCTCTCAGCAGCAATCAGGACAGCGACTATGCGGGTAACAAGCGATGCACGTCACTTAGTTACCCGCAGTGTACCTTAGATACCAGCGCTTGGTTACCAGCTTTCCTGCACCAGCGCGCTGATATCTAACGTACACATCGGGTTTCTTTGCGCAGAGCGGTGCCTAGAAACCCGATGTGTACCTTGGTTACCAGCTCCAGCTCACTGATCGCTGGTCTCCCGCCTGCCACACGCAGCGATGAGTGCTGGCCAGCGGGAGACCAACGATCAAAAAAATGTCCAGGACATTCAGCGACGATCAGCGATACCCAGCAGGGGGGCTGATCGTCACTGCGTTTCACACACAGCGATATCGCTGGGGAGATCGCTGTTGCGTCACAAAACTTGTGACTCAGCAGCGATCTCGCTAGCGATCTCGCTATGTGAGACGGGGGCTTTAGCTGGCCCTTATCATCCACACAATTGCACGATTGGGCGACGAATCATATGAGGACACTACAGGCAATTTCACAATAATTAGTTCTCAGAAAAGGAATAGTGAGCGTGGCTTATCCACGTCCAGATTAGAACACATGGATTATGTGTATATCCCGCCGTACAATCATTGCTAACTCCACGATAACCCTTCACTTCTCGCTGCCAATAGCAATCCTGTTTTTAGCCCAACAGGCTGATTGGAAGTGTGACAGTGTCACTGGTTTTATATGTGAGGGGAGGTATGTGTCACACAGGATGCTCTCCTGTGTGAACTAAAACCTACTTTATTTATCTGCCAGCATGTTATATGCTGGTAGGTTTACTCTGTTAAAGGAGGTGCGGTTTTATGGGAATGTCAAAGAGGGCGGGAGGCATTCCCCCTACCTCCCCTCAGGGTGTGGCTGAGCAATGGATAAAAGCTCAGTCCTGTTTTTTTTTCTCTGGAGTGTGGTCTGGAGAGGAAATTCTCCAGACAGTATAGTGGAAGCTGCAGAGCTTTCCACAAGGACTTTAGCCGTGCAGTTTATGCTACCGAGAGCGGGTGGAACCCACTCATCTATGGACTGAGTTATTGTTTTTTTTTTTTATGTTTTTCCCGTTTAACCCAGAGGGGTGCATGTTTACTTTTCCTGCGAAACCTGCATGAGTTTATGGCTGATAATAAACCAGCAGAAGGAAAACCTGAGAACGTGTGTCCTGAGTCTACCTCCTGGAGAGCCGAGCGAGTCGTCTTACCACAGTTGGTGTGAGAGTGCGTGCAGGATTCCAGGAACACGTGTACCTGCTACAAAGACCGGTGGATGTCCTGGGTGAAGGCTGCCAGCCAGCCAGAGAAGTCCGGCAGCATGGAGGAGCTCGTTAAGCACCTGGTCCAGGCCCAGCAGAGCATGCAGCAGCAACACCTACAGAGCCAGCAGAGCATACAGCAGGCCCAGCAGAGCATACAGCAGCAGCACCAGGAGACGACCAAACTGTTGCTTCAGCAGATCCAGTTGCAGCAAAAGTCGCAGCAGCAGCACCAGCAGGAGGCGCAACAGCAGATACAGCTTTTGGCGGACACCATCCAGAGCAGGGCGGCCACCTCAGCCCCAGGGCCGACTGATGATTCTCACGTCAGGAAGGCGGTAAGGTGGGCCATGCAGAAGATGACCCCTGGCAGGGCCGGCTCCAGGTTTTTATGGGCCCCGGGCGAAAGAGCCTCAGTGGGCCCCTTTAACACAGACCACGATTCATGATGCACAGATACAGCAGAGAAATATGGGTACAGTACAATGCCAAATACTTCACTTCTTCCATTACATGACTGATATCTATTGTAAATTGTACAATAGCTCAAAAACCGCCAAATCCTCACAGCGCACAGTACAGACTGGACAGTACAGTCCTCCATACAATATTATGGGCACCACAGTCTCCCCCTCATCACCCATATAATACCCCATGCAGGATGTCACCCCCCATATAATGCTCCATACAGATTACTGGACCCAAAATAATGCTCCATACAGAATACTGGACCCAATATAATGCTCCATACAGGATACTGGTCCCCATATAATGCTCCATACAGGATACTGGTCCCCATATAATGCTCTATACAAAATATGGAGCTCTCCTCTGCGCTGTACTGCGTTCTGCACTGTTACGGCTCAGGAAAGGGCGCTGTGGAAAGACTCCCCATTATCATCATGATTACCTCCCTATCATCATCATTGCCTCCTTATCATCATCATTGCCTCCCCATCATCATCATGGCCTCCCCATTATCATCAATGCCTGCCCATTATCATCATCTCCTCCCCATCATCATCTTCTCCCCATCATCAATGCCTGCCCATTATCATCAATGCCTGCCCATTATCATCATCTTCTCCCCATCATCATCAATGCCTCCCCATTATCAGCAATGCCTGCCCATCATCATCTTCTCCCCATCATCAATGCCTGCCCATTATCATCAATGCCTGCCCATTATCATCATCTTCTCCCCATCATCATCATCAATGCCTCCCCATTATCAGCAATGCCTGCCCATCATCATCTTCTCCCCATCATCAATGCCTGCCCATTATCATCAATGCCTGCCCATTATCATCATCTTCTCCCCATCATCATCATCAATGCCTCCTCATTATCAGCAATGCCTGCCCATCATCATCTTCTCCCCATCATCAATGCCTGCCCATTATCATCAATGCCTGCCCATTATCATCATCTTCTCCCCATCATCATCATCAATGCCTCCTCGTTATCAGCAATGCCTGCCCATCATCATCTTCTCCCCATCATCAATGCCTGCCCATTATCATCAATGCCTGCCCATTATCATCATCTTCTCCCCATCATCATCAATGCCTCCCCATTATCAGCAATGCCTGCCCATCATCATCTTCTCCCCATCATCAATGCCTGCCCATTATCATCAATGCCTGCCCGTTATCATCATCTTCTCCCCATCATCATCATCAATGCCTCCCCATTATCAGCAATGCCTGCCCATCATCATCTTCTCCCCATCATCAATGCCTGCCCATTATCATCAATGCCTGCCCATTATCATCATCTTCTCCCTATCATCATCATCAATGCCTCCTCATTATCAGCAATGCCTGCCCATCATCATCTTCTCCCCATCATCAATGCCTGCCCATTATCATCATCTTCTCCCCATCATCATCATCAATGCCTCCTCATTATCAGCAATGCCTGCCCATCATCATCTTCTCCCCATCATCAATGCCTGCCCATTATCATCAATGCCTGCCCATTATCATCATCTTCTCCCCATCATCATCATCAATGCCTCCTCATTATCAGCAATGCCTGCCCATCATCACACACAGACAGCATCACAGCACACAAGCACTCTCTCACATACATACACACACACACACACACACAAAGCACCGCACTACATACACACAGACACACACAGAGACACACACACAGGTCTTACCTGCCCAGCGTCCGCGCTCTCTGCCACAGCCGGCCGCTGAATGATGACGTCATTCAGCGGCCGGCTGTGAGAGGAAGCGCCGGTGCCCCCTGGAGCCCGGAGCTGCGGCAGCGGAGGCACGGGAGAGGTAAGTATTGTGCCAGCTGATGCCGGGGCCCTGAGCAAGCGGGGGGGGCCCAGTGGCGGCGCTGACACCGCTCTCCTCCGCTAACGGGCGCGGGGGTGCCAGACTGCGAGTGGGCCCCCCCGCTGCTCAGGGCCCCGGCACTTGCCCGGGTGTGCCGGGTGCTGACGCCGGCCCTGCCCCTGGGGATGATGTAGAAGCATTTCTGACTGTTTTTGAGAGGGTGGCTGATCGGGAGAGACTTCCACCAGCACAGTGGGCAGAGGTTCTGGCGCCATATTTATCGGGTGAACCCCAAAAAGCGTATTTTGACTTGGCGCTGCAAGATGCTAAGGAGTATCCCAAACTAAAGACAGAGATCTTAGCACGTCTGGGAGTAAATATGGCAGTAAGAGCCCAGCGAGTTCATCACTGGGCGTATGCTAGCAACAAACCCCCTCGTTCGCAGATGTTTGATCTACTGCATCTTGTTCAGAAGTGGCTACAACCGGACTCCTCCACTCCGGCCCAGATGGTTGAGCGGGTGGTGATTGACAGATTCATGCATTCCCTCCCCAAGTCAGTACAGACCTGGGTTGCCCAGGGTGATCCCCAGAACGCAGATGACTTTATCGGCCTGGTAGAGAGGTACCAGGTAGTTGAGAGATCTCTTGGGAAACCGGATGCAGTCATTTCTCCTACTGGGATACCCAAAAGGGGGTGGGTTCACCACGGAAGGGGTCTAGAGCCACCACTGGGGGGCGTCCCACTCCTATTGAAGGTGCCTTTAGAACAGTTGGGAAAGATATAGTTTGCTGGCGATGTCACAACCCTGGACATGTAGCCGCCAGGTGTCAAATATCCCCTGAGCCCATGGACTGCAGCCTAGGCCGACTGGTCTCCTATTATGCCTATCCAGCCTGTAGCGTGGACTGTCGACCCGGCGAGGGACCGCAGGCATGTGCAGTATCCATTAATGGAATAAAAGTGCTTGGACTGTTGGACTCCGGGAGTCTGGTGACCTTGATCAGAGCATCCCTTCCCCACCAGTTGATCCCTTCCAAAACCCTGGGTGTTCGGTGCATCCATGGTGATGCCAAGGACTATCCCGTGGCCACAGTAACAGT
This sequence comes from Oophaga sylvatica, assembly GCA_033576555.1. Classification (NCBI taxonomy): domain Eukaryota; kingdom Metazoa; phylum Chordata; class Amphibia; order Anura; family Dendrobatidae; genus Oophaga; species Oophaga sylvatica. Next base: position 69,606,365 of record JARQOD010000004.1, on the reverse strand, counting down.
GGGGACAGACTGTGGTGCCCAGTCCCAGGAAGTCGGGGTGGTAAAGGACCTGATACATCCCGTTATATTGGGCCGTGATTTTCCCTTATTCTGGGACTTGTGGGGGAAGGGAACTGGACTAAGTAGCATGGGGAAAAGTGAGATCCTTGAAGAAGAACCCCCGACAGAGTCTCAGAGAGAGGAGTTCCCACTGTGCGTCCTTGTCGGTGATGAGGGTGAGACGGTGACCGAGCAGGCCGACCTACCTGCGTTAGATATGTCCAGAGAGAACTTTGGGACTGCTCAAGTTCGAGACCTGACTTTAAAAGGGGCGTTCGACCAGGTTACTGTATGTAATGGGGTTGCCCAAGAGCCGGGGGCCGACACCAGATTTCCCCACTTTGCAGTACAGGGGGAGTTGCTATATTGGGTGTCCAAACTGAGGGGCGGTGAGATAGTGGAACAGCTGTTAGTGCCGGGGCCATACAGACGACGGGTGCTAGATATGGCCCATTCACATTTCTGGGGGGACACCTAGGGGTCGAGAAAACTCAGGAGAGGATACTGAGGAGGTTTTATTGGCCAGGGTGTTATCGAGAAATTCAAAACTTTTGTAGGTCCTGCCCCACCTGCCAAATAACCGCTCCCTCCTCCCACTTCCGTAGCCCCTTAGTTCCACTACCTGTGATAGAGGTTCCCTTTGAGAGGATTGCCATGGACCTCGTGGGCCCCATAGTCAAATCAGCTCGGGGACACCAATATATCCTGGTCGTCATGGACTATGCGACTCGGTATCCAGAAGCGGTTCCCCTAAGGAACATGTCCAGTAAAAGTATAGCCCGAGAGTTGGTCCATATTTTTGCTCGGACGGGTCTACCAAAAGAGATTCTAACAGACCAAGGAACCCCTTCATGAGCAAGGTGATGAAGGAGCTTTGCAGAGTCCTTCAGATAACTCAGCTGCAGACCTCGGTTTATCATCCACAAACGGACGGCCTAGTGGAACGCTTCAACAAGACCTTAAAGGCGATGCTCAAGAAGGTCGTTGAAAAGGATGGGAGAGACTGGGACTAAATGCTCCCATTTCTGCTTTTCTCGGTCAGAGAAGTTCCTCAAGCCTCCACTGGCTTCTCTCCATTTGAGCTCCTATATGGGCGGCATCCAAGAGGTCTCCTAGACATCGCCAAGGAAACTTGGGAGGCTGAAGTCACGCCACACCGGAGCATCATCGAACATGTCGCCCAGTTACAGGAGAGAATGTCAAAGGTGATGCCCATCGTAAAGGAACATCTCCTCCAGGCGCAGGAAGCCCAGGCGAGGGTCTATAACCGTTCGGCGAGACTAAGACAGTTCCAGCCCGGAGACCGTGTTTTGGTGCTGATCCCTACCGTCGAGAGCAAGTTCCTCGCCAAATGGCAAGGTCCATATGAGGTGGTGGAGAAAGTCAGCGAGGTGAATTATAAAGTCCACCAGCCTGGCCGAAGGAAGGCACATCAAATATATCATGTAAACTTGCTCAAGCCGTGGCGGGACTGTGAACCTGTGGAAACTCCTTGCCTGGGAGCCGCACCAGAAGACAAGGAACCTTGGGAGGAGGTCACTATTGCAGAGACTTTATCACCGGCCCAGAAGCAACAGTGTCGAGAATTACTACAGCAGAATCGGGAGCTGTTCTCAGAGTTGCCAGGGCATACACAAGTGGTAGAGCATGACGTGCTGACAGAACCGCATGTACGAGTGAATTTGAAGCCGTATCGGATTCCGGAAGCACGCCGGGAGGTGATCTCGGCTGAGGTGAAGAGGATGTTAGACCTCGGGGTAATAGAGGAGTCAAAGAGTGGGTGGTCGAGCCCAATCGTCCTCGTGCCGAAACCCAATGGAGAGTGGAGGTTTTGTAATGACTACCGTCGGCTAAATGAGGTATCCAAGTGTGACGCGTACCCGATGCCCCGCGTCGACGAACTCATCGAGAGGCTTGGACCGGCGAGGTACATCACCACTCTTGACCTGACGAAGGGCTACTGGCAGATCCCCATGTCCCAGATGGCTAAAGAGAAGACGGCTTTCTCAACACCTGATGGCTGTTTTCAATACAAGCGGATGCCGTTCGGACTACAGGGGGCCCCAGCCACTTTCCAGAGGGCTATGGATCGGATCCTAGCCCCACATAAGAAGTATGCCGCAGCCTATCTCGACGACATTGTGGTCTTTAGCCCAGACTGGGCTAGTCACCTACCCAAACTACAGGCCGTTTTGGACGCGCTAAGGAAAGCAGGATTTACCATAAATCCGAGAAAGTGTGCCATCGGAAAAGAGGAGGCCAAGTACCTGGGCTATGTTGTTGGGAGAGGCGAAATAAAGCCGCAAATCAAGAAAGTGGATGCAATTCAAACCTGGCCGCAACCGCTCTCAAAGAAGCAGGTGAAAGCATTCCTGGGAATGGTGGGATACTACCTGCGGTTTATCCCGAATTTCGCCACGATGGCCGCCCCACTAACAGATCTTCTAAAAGGCACCAAATCAACCATGGTGAAATGGACGGAAGAAACGGAGACCGCATTTCAAAAGCTGAAGCTAACACTGTGCAAGCAGCCTGTCCTGGTCGCGCCAGACTTTAAAAAAGAATTTGTGGTCCAGACTGACGCATCAGAGGTTGGTCTAGGGGCCGTACTCTCCCAAGAAATAAATGGGGAACAACATCCCATTCTCTATCTAAGCCGAAAGCTGTCCTCCTGCGAGAAGAACTACGCCATAGTAGAAAAAGAGTGTTTAGCCATAAAATGGGCCGTAGATACACTGAAATATTACCTACTAGGCCGGAAGTTTAAATTAGTATCAGACCATGCCCCGTTGAGATGGTTGAGGGAAAAGAGGGGAAAAAATGCTAGGGTAACTAGATGGTTCCTAGAGCTTCAAGATTTTAACTTTCACGTGGAGCATAGGCCAGGGAAGTTACATGGGAATGCAGATGCCCTCTCTAGGATTCCCTGTCTGGTGTCAGAAGTTGCCCAAACCCCCGGCTTTGGGCAGAGGGGGGGAATATGTGACAGTGTCACTGGTTTTATATGTGAGGGGAGGTATGTGTCACACAGGATGCTCTCCTGTGTGAACTAAAACCTACTTTATTTATCTGCCAGCATGTTATATGCTGGTAGGTTTACTCTGTTAAAGGAGGTGCGGTTTTATGGGAATGTCAAAGAGGGCGGGAGGCATTCCCCCTACCTCCCCTCAGGGTGTGGCTGAGCAATGGATAAAAGCTCAGTCCTGTTTTTTTTTCTCTGGAGTGTGGTCTGGAGAGGAAATTCTCCAGACAGTATAGTGGAAGCTGCAGAGCTTTCCACAAGGACTTTAGCCGTGCAGTTTATGCTACCGAGAGCGGGTGGAACCCACTCATCTATGGACTGAGTTATTGTTTGTTTTTTTATGTTTTTCCCGTTTAACCCAGAGGGGTCATGTTTACTTTTCCTGCGAAACCTGCATGAGTTTATGGCTGATAATAAACCAGCAGAAGGAAAACCTGAGAACGTGTGTCCTGAGTCTACCTCCTGGAGAGCCGAGCGAGTCGTCTTACCACAGAAGCCATTCTTCTTTTGATGTTTACAACGTTAGGGTGTTCCATCCCCTCTCCTTCAGAGCAGCAGTCATATACCGGCCCTCAGGCTCATCCACCCACTTCCTTGACCACTTTTATGCGTTGCGACCACACTTCATGTCCTCAGAATTGACAACCCTTATCGTGGGAGATTTCAACAGCTCCACCTCTTCAATTGCATCCAGCCTTTATCTCTAGCCAATTCTCATGGCGTCTCACAACTTTCAAACTTTGAGACACACAAAGACGGTAACACCCCTGATCTGGACTTTGTCCATTCAGTTCAATCTCCTACCTAGATGACTCACCTCTTACCCTTTATCCTCCATGAAATTAGGAGTATAACCACAACTTAGACATTTTTAGGTGCTCCCTAAAAACACATCTGTTTAGGGCGGCCTTTCACATTCCCAAATCAAAGTCCTTTTTGTATATATATAACCGTATATACTCATGTATAAGCCGACCCGTGTATAAGCCGACCCCCCTAATTTTGCCACAAAAAACTTGGAAAACTTATTGACTCACGTATAAGCCGGGTGTATAAGTTGCCGTCCTGCTCTGTGCTCCCCCATCCAGCTCTGTGCGCCCCCATTCTCCTCTGTGCTCCCCTCCTCCTGCTCCATTATCCTGTCCTGCTCCGTGCTTTCCATCCTCCCCGTCCTGCTCCGTGCTCCCCCATCCAGCTCTGCACTCCCTCATTCTCCTCTGTGCCCACCCCCGTCCTGCTCCGTGCTCTCCGTCCTCCCCCCGTTCTGCTCCGTGCTCTCCGTCCTCCCCCCGTTCTGCGCCGTGCTCTCCGTCCTCCCCCGTTCTGCTCCGTGCTCTCCGTCCTCCCCCGTTCTGCTCCGTGCTCTCCGTCCTCCCCCCCGTTCTGCTCCGTGCTCTCTGTCCTCCCCCCCGTCCTGCTCCGTGCTCCTTGTCCTCCTCCATGCTCCCCCCATCCTCCTCCATCATACTCACCCTCCCCGTGCCATCGCTGAACGTCCCGCCGGCAATCCTGCGTTCTCCCCGGCTTCCTGCAGCTCTCCAGCGCTGAGCGGTGACGTAATACCGCTCATTAAGGCCATGAATATGGAGGCCACGCCCATGGGAGTGGCATCGCATCCATATTACATGACCTTAATGAGCGGGTATTACGTCACCGCTCAGTGCTGGAGAGCTGCAGGAAGCCGGGGAGAACGCAGGATTGCAGGGACGTTCAGCGTTGGCACGGGGAGGGTGAGTATGATGTCCCAGACACCGGCTCCTGCCGCTGCATCCCCTCCCCCGCTGGTTTCTGCCCTATGACTCGTGTATAAGCCGAGGGGGCATTTTCAGCACAAAAAAAGGTGCTGAAAATCTCGGCTTATACACGAGTATATACGGTAGCTTACTCTCTACATCTCTGAACATAACTCGCCATCAAACTCAACCGTACCCAAAAGGCTCATACAGCCTTTATCTACAACCCATTTATTCAAGATGGTTACACCATCATTGTAAATAAGCACCTGTAATTGGTGTCACCCCCACCTCATTGTAGATTGTAAGCTCTGAAGTGCAGGGGCATCATTATTTTTTATTTAGTTGTTTGATTATCTTAAACTTGGTAACTTTTGACCGTTTTATATGAACTACTAACTTGTAAAGCTATGCAGTATGTGTTTGCAATATATAAATAAAGGTTATTATTACTAGTAGATTGAAGATGATGAAATTCAAGCTGTTAATTTTGCCATGTGTAAGAGTTGTGCTGACACAGGGTGGAGTAGTGTGAACACGACAAGCTGCTGGACTGTGAGAGAGGTGCAGGCGGAGATGTTAAGTGTATTGAGAAAGGTGGGGTGTGCTTGGTATGTCAGCAACAGCAGTAAGTCAAAAACAGCAGGTATGTCCAATTCCGTATCAGCAGACAGGCTCTCAGTCACCACAGCTGTAAGGGGTAAACAAGTGGAGGTTCTTCGGCTGGAGACCTGTGTGACAACACTTACCACGGTAAGGGAGGAGATAGAATGAGAAGATGCGGTTGATGGGGTGGACGGTTGTTGGCGAGACCTGCTAGTCTGCATTTTAGCACAGTGACATTACCAGATTAACGTATGATGATGGAGCATGTGCCAGATCATGCATGTAGTACTGAAATGATTTCATTTTTCTTACTCTACTAGGTTGTTTTTAAAAAAGTTGACAGATAACATGATTTTTTAGATTTTTGCCTGTCTGAAAAAAAAAACCACGCTAGGCAACTGCAGAACCGCAAACGCTGCTGTCTACTGCCAGAGTTGGGCATCAGGATGCATTGGTTGCATAACTCTGTGTCTACGTAACCTTCCCGCTTCCTCCTCTTCTGCTGAGCTACTCAGCTGCATGCCTCTGGGTTTACACCAAGTGTGATTTACTACTTCATCGTCATGCTCTCTGTTCTCCCATTCCTCGCTCTGAGGATCACCCTTCTCCTCTTCCTGCCTTGACAGCACAGTACAGACCGCAGGTGCTTCAAATATCTGAGTCTCGTCACAAATGGATCACCTTCACCCAACCGAGTTAACGTCTGTTGACGAGGGTTTGGTTTCTGCTCTGACCAAACGTCGTCCGGACATGGATCAAAGTGAGAAAAAATTTGTCCATCGGTACAGATGATTTCCTCCTCTTCACTATGTGAATCTTTAGAGTACACTTACTATTCCCATGGCATACAATGTGTGAAGGGATCTGCAGACTTAGCCATCTGTGGAGTTGTGATGTGGGGGAAAATGGGTTATTGGGGTGCCACCACTGAGGACTGTACTTTGTGTGAGGAAGTTAAGGTGGAGGAAGAGGAGCAGAGGCCACTTGAATGCAGCGCTTGCCATTTACTGGAGCACATGTTCCTTATGGCACTCATCTACAAAACGTACCGTTGTGCGGCTGCCAAAGAAAGGGAGTGGAGTTTCCCATCCAGTAACAGAAGTGGTAAAATTGCTGCGAAAATTCTGACTTCAGTAAAACAAACGACTTCTCATCCCTCATATCACACCTGTCTCACAACCCTAAACAGATTTTAACCCCTTCCCGACCTATGACGCCTACGTCGGCGTCATGAAAACCAGTGGCATCCCGCCCCATGACGCCGACGTAGGCGTCATGGTATAAATCATGTTCCTGAGGGTCGGGTGACCGGGGTCACTGAAAGGTCACCCGACCCGCAGTAACAAGACCCTTTGTGCATCACCACAGTGGGGGGTGGCTAACCCCCACGTGGCTACGATCGCTTTGATTGGCTGTTAAAAGTGAAACAGCCAATCAGACCAATTTGTAATATTTCACCAATGAAATTTGGTGAAATATTACTATCCAGCCATGGCTGATGCTGCAATAGCATCTGCCATGGCTGGACACCGAGTTCCGACCCTCCCCACACCGAGTGACAGCGGCGATCGGCTGCCGCCACGATTGATGGCGGCGATCGGTCACCGCTGTCACTATCTGCTCCCCTGAGCTCCGGTCCACTCCCCTCCTCCTTGCCTCCGCTCCCCCTCGGCTTCCGATCCCCCCCCCTCAGCTCCCCTCAGCTCCCCCGGTCCTCTGGTGTCCCTGGATCCGTCCCGGCGTCCGTCCGGGACTCTTCATGGGCGCCGCCATCTTGGAAAATGACAGGCGCATGCGCAGTGGGCCCGCCGGCTAGCAGATTCAATACATTTATTTTGATCACTGTGATAAACTCTCACAGTGATCAAAATAAATAAAAAAGTAAATAAACGCCCCCTTTATCACCCCATAGGTAGGGACAAATGATAAAATACAGAAAAAATATATATTTTTTTCTATTAGGGTTAGAATTTCAGTTAGGGTTAGGTTAGGGTTAGCCTTAGGGTTAGGGTTAGCATTAGGGTTAGGGTTAGGCTGGATTCATACTGCGTTATGGCAGTCCGTTAGACGGACTGCGTTACACCACGGTATAAGTAAAGAACTCAGCGTGCACTCAGTCAAGGAAGACAAGGTGCTGGTGTAGCGGACCTGAGGTCCCAAATCTGGAATAATATAATACACCGCACACTTAGTTGAATATGATGCAAGGGTGAAAACTATCATTTATTTATATACAGATTGGTAGTTTAGGCAAGGCAATATATGACAAGCGATTAAATTTAACGTTTCCGCTCAACCGGAGCCTTTATCAAAAAAGTCGCTGAAAAATAAAGAGAAATCAAATAAATACCAAATAATTATATAATTACAATGAAATAATCAAGCAAATGAGACAATGAAGGTAAATATACAAAAATCATCCAGTGGTCAGATATTTTATACAAAATTGTCACACAGAGAAAAGATATACAGTTTGGCCCATATCAAACATGCAAGGAAAAGATAAATATATACACTTGTTCTGGAGGCAAAGGAGCTTCGGAATATGCGGAGTTACCTTGAGGTCCAGTGCCAATGAATACAAAGAGAAGGTGTAAAAGCCAACAGGGTGTCAGAGTAAGGCTGTAGGAAATAATGAGAAGGTTTTAAGTCTATTGAACACAAGAGAGGAAGACTGAGGGTGAAAAGGTGAATTACCTAATTAGTAGCAGCTGTTCATAGGGAATCATAAACATGTCACATAATGCAGCTAACAGTCTGTAGGAAGAAAGGAGACTCATATGTCTATCTCAGTGACGTGTCTCATGAAGTAAAAGGGCTGCCATAGGAGGTATAGATTACCTGAGAGGAGGCGATATTCAAAAGCGGCGCTCCCGCGCTGTACGCCAAAAAGACACTTTGATTCCTTCACATACAGTGCATTCTCTCTCAAAATCTGGAACACAGTCCGAACATGTTTTACATGAGAATCGCAGTCGTTGGAAAAAATCAAGATATCATCCAAATAAATGATCAGAAATTTATCCACAAAATCCCTGAAAATATCATTCATGAAGGATTGGAAGACAGAAGGGGCATTAGTAAGCCCAAAAGGCATCACTAGGTACTCAAAATGCCCCTCTGGGGTATTAAACGCCGTCTTCCATTCATCCCCGTGCTTAATGCAAATAAGGTTATACTCCCCCCTAAGGTCAAGCTTGGTAAACCAACTAGCACTTTTCACTCTGGAAAATAGGTCAGAAATCAAGGGTAACGGATATTGATATTTAACAGTGATTTTATTCAGGAGGCGATAGTCAATATATGACTTCAATGAACCATCCTTCTTGGCCACAAAGAAAAAAACGGCACCCAAGGGTGAAGAGGATGGTCTGATATGACCCTTCTCCAAAGACTCCTTGATATAAGATCGCATAGCATCGTGTTCAGGTACAGATAAATTAAAAAGGCGACCTTTAGGAAATTTACCACCAGGCACTAACTCAATAGCGCAATCATAGCCCCTGTGAGGAGGTAAGGATGCAGACTTACTCTCACTAAACACATCTGAAAAATCAGTCAAAAAGTCAGGGTCATCCTGAGACTGGGGAGAGGCAGAAAAAACAGGAGTGTCAGTATTAACACATTGGCAGCCCCAACTGGTCACAGACACAGATTTCCAATCCAAAACAGGATTATGAGTCTGTAACCAAGGGAAACCCAGTACAATAATGTCATGCAGATTATGCAACACCAGAAATTTGCAACTCTCCTGATGATCTGGTTCAACCCTCATTATCACCTGAGTAGAAAACTGGGGTTTATTCTCTGCCAAAGGGGTAGAATCAATGCCCAGTAAAGGAATAGACTTCCGCAGGGGTATCATGGGAAACCCACAACATTTGGCAAAGTTAAAATCCATCAGGTTAATAGCTGCTCCTGAATCAACAAAAGCCTGAGCCTAAAATGTGGACAGAGAGCAAATCAGGGTAACAGTCAACAGAAATTTAGTCTGAACACTACCCAAGACAACTGAGCGCGCAAAACGTCTTCCCCGCTTAGGGCAGACGGAAATAGCATGAGAAGCGTCACCACAGTAGAAACATAACCCATTGCGCTTTTGAAACTTATGACGCTGAGCCCCAGAAGTCACTCCATCACACTGCATGAGCTCAGGAGCTGGCTCACAAGGCAACACTATCTCACGCATACCTCGGCGCTCACGCAAACATCTGTCAATTTGAATAGCCAAAGACATAGAGTTATTGAGACCAGAGGGAACAGGGAATCCCACCATAACGTCCTTTACATTTTCTGACAGACCCTTCCGAAAAAGGGCTGCCAAAGCATCATCATTCCATTTGGTCAGCACGGCCCACTTTCGAAATTTCTGACAGTATAGCTCAGCGTCTTCATGACCCTGATTTAATGCCAACAAGGTCTTTTCAGCTTGATCAGTGACATTAGGTTAATCGTACAATAACCCCAGAACCTGAAAAAATACATCAACATCATTCAAAACAGGATCCCCAGGTGTCAGGGAAAAAGCCCAATTCTGAGGGTCGCCATGCAGCAGAGAGATGACAATTTGAACCTGCTGTGCTGCGTTCCCTGAGGACTTAGGCTTTAAGGCAAAAAACAACTTACAGTTATTTTTGAAATTCAGAAATTTATACCGATCCCCAAAAATAAATCTGGTATGGGGATCCTAGGTTCCACAACCGGCAACCTAGCAAGATAGGTAGCAATACTCTGAACCTCAGTGGCAAGCTGCTACACACGGCCAGACAACTGTGCAAACTCCATTGAGAAAAAAAAATTCCTCCTCAGCACCCAGAGAAAAAGAGGGAAAAATGCAACAAACAGAAAAAAAAAATTTCTGACAACTCCCTTTTTTCTTTTCCTTTTTTACTATTTTTCCCTTCTGTTGAGTACCATATAATTTTCAGTTTGGCTAGTAATACTGTTATGTTTCGGTAGCTGAGGAGAAATAGCAAAAATAGCCAAAGTAGCAATACACCAGAGAGGCTGGAAACTATTGGGTTGCAGGACCCTAAACTAACCGCAACACTAGAAGTAGCCGTGGAGCGTACCTACGATGATCCTAGACGCCTCGTCACAGCCCTAGAGATAGCTACACCTAAAGGCAGAAAGATGAAAGCTAACTGCCCCGTAGCAGAACCCCCAAAGAAATAGGAAGCCCCCAAACATGTAATGGCGGTTAGACAAGAAGAAAATACGAACACAGACAGAAAATAGAATGAGCAAACGCTGGGGCCCAATACTGTCTAGATAGAAAAGTATAGGAAAGAATTCTGACTGCAACCCAAAAAACCCTGACAAAAATAACAACACTTCTGATTAACAAAAAACCTGAGATCACACAATCTCTACCACCTAAATCAGATCTCTGGTGTAACACACAGCAATTCAGCAAATAAAAAGTGACACAGGAACAGAGCAAAAGTGCAAACACAAACTGAGCACAATTGCAGCGCCAGGCCTCAAAAGGGGACCAGGCTGAAGTCCACTGCAAGGCAGCAAACCAGCAAGTAAAATCCAACAAGAGGAAAAAAAACAGCAAATCACTTATCTGAATGAAAGCAGGAATGCAAGCTGAGTCCATGCAAGACCTGGAAGAACAATTGATTACCGGCAAGGCTGATGGGAGCTCAGGTCATTTATATCAGACCATTCAGACCCAGCTGAAAGCCATTCAGCAATTAGTTCATTACCCTCAGCAACCACCGGATGGAGCCCCAGCTCCAAAGTTGCCTCCAGCGTGTTCACAACAGCAACCAATGATTCCTGCAAATTTTGCTTTCAAAAAGTCAAACAGTGCTCCCTTTATTCCAAGACCCGACGTGGGCCCAAACAGTGGTTTACCCCCACATATGGAGTATCAGCGTACTCAGGAAAAATTGCACAACAACTTTGGGGGTCTAATTTCTCCTGTTACCCTTGGGAAAAAAATTGGGGACGAAAAGATCATGTTTGTTGAAAAAAAATGATTTTTTATTTTCACGGCTCTGCGTTATAAACTTCTGTGAAGAACTTGGAGATTCAAAGTGCTCACCACACATCTAGAGGAGTTCCTTGGGGGATCTAGTTTCCAAAATGGGGTCACTTGGGGGGTTTCTGGTGTTTAGGCACATCATGGGCTCTGCAAACGTAACATGACGCCCGCAGACCATTCCATCAAGTCGGTATTACAAAACGACACTACTTCCCTTCCGAGCCCCTACGTGTGCCCAAACAGTGGTTCCCCCCCACAAATGGGGTACCAGCGTACTCAGGACAAACAGAACAACAACTTTTGGGGTCCAATTTCTCCTGTTACCCTTGTAAAAATAAAAAATTGTGGGCTAAAAAATCATTTTTTTCCCTAAAAAAATCATTTTTATTTTCATGGCTCTGGGTTATAAACTTCTGTGAAGCACTTGGGGTTGAAAGTGCTCACTACGCATCTAGATAAGTTCCTTGGGTGGTCTAGTTTCCAAAATGGGGTCGATTGGGGGGTTTCCACTGTTTAGGCACATCAGGGGCTCTGCAAACGTAACATGATGCCAGCAGACCATTCCATCAAGTCGGCATTTCAAAATGTCTCTACTTCCCTTCCGAGCCCCGACGTGTGCCCATACAGTAGTTTTCTCCAACATATGGGATACCAACGTACTCAGGACAAATTGGACAACAACTTTTGGGGTCTAATTTCTCCTGTTACCCTTGGGAAAATAAAAAAATTGGGGACTAAAAGATCATGTTTGTGGAAAAAAACATGATTTTTTTATTTTCATGCCCGGGCGTTATAAACTTCTGTGTAGCCCTTGGGGGTTCAAAGTGCTCACCACACATCTAGATAAGTTCCTTGTGGGGTCTAGTTTCCAAAATGAGGTCACTTGTGGGGAGTTTCTACTGTTTAGACACATCAGGGGCTCTGAAAACGTAACATGACGCCCGCAGACCATTCCATCAAGTCGGCATTTCAAAGCGTCACTACATCCCTTCCGAGCCCTGACGTGTGCCCAAACAGTGGTTCCCCCCACATATGGGGTACCAGTGTACTCAGGACAAACTGGACAACAACTTTTGGGTCCAATTTCTCCTGTAACCATTGTGAAAATAAAAAATAGGGGGCTAAAAAATGATTTTTTGAGAAAAAAAAATGATTTTTTATTTTCAGGGCTCTGCGTTATAAACTTCTGTGAAGCACCTGGGGGTTCAAAGTGCTCACTGTGCATCTAGATAAGTTCCTTAGGGGTCTAGTTTCCAAAATGCAGTCATTTATGGGGGAGCTCCAAAGTTTAGGCACACAGGGGCTCTCCAAACACGACATGGTGTCCACTAACGATTGGAGCTAATTTTCCATTAAAAAAGTCAAATGGCACTCCTTTCCTTCTGAGCCCTGCCGTGCACCCAAACAGTGGTTCCCCCACATATGGGGCACCAGCGTACTCCGAAAAAACTAGACAACAACTTTTGGGGTCCAATTTATCCTGTTACCCTTGGGAAAATAAAAAAATTGGGGTCTAAAAAATCATGTTTGTGGAAAAAAATATGATTTTTTTATTTTCATGCCCGGGCATTATAAACTTCTGTGTAGCCCTTGGGGGTTCAAAGTGCTCACCACACATCTAGATAAATTCCTTGCGGGGTCTAGTTTCCAAAATGAGGTCACTTGTGGGGAGTTTCTACTGTTTAGGCACATCAGGGGCTCTGAAAACGTAACATGACCCCCGCAGACCATTCTATCAAAGTCGGCATTTCAAAACGTCACTACTTCCCTTCTGAGCCCCAACGTGTGCCCGAACAGTGGTTCCCCCACATATGGGGTACCAGTGTACTCAGGACAAACTGTACAATAACTTTTGGGGTCCAATTTCTCCTGTTACCCTTATGAAAATAAAAATTTGTGGGTTAAAAAAAAATCAGTTTTTGAGGAAAAAATTGATTTTTTATTTTCACTGTTCTGCATTATAAACTTCTGTGAAGCACGTGGGGGTTCAAGGTGCTCACCACACATCTGGATAAGTTTCTTGGGGGGTCTAGTTTGCAAAATGGGGTCACTTGTGGGGGGTTTCTACTGTTTAGGCACATCAGGGGCTCTGCAAACGTAACAAGATGCCCGCAGACCATTCCATCAAGTCGGCATTTCAAAGCGTCACTACATCCCTTCCAAGCCCTGACGTGTGCCCAAACAGTGGTTCACCCCACATATGGGGTGCCAGTGTATTCAGGACAAACTGGACAACAACTTTTGGGGTCCAATTTCTCCTGTAACCATTGTGAAAATAAAAAATAGGGGGCTAAAAAAAAATTTTTTGAGAAACAAAAATTATTTTTTATTTTCAGGGCTCTGCGTTATAAACTTCTGTGAAGCACCTGGGGGTTCAAAGTGCTCACTGTGCATCTAGATAAGTTCCTTAGGGGGTCTAGTTTCCAAAATGCAGTCATTTATGGGGGAGCTCCAAAGTTTAGGCACACAGGGGCTCTCCAAACACGACATGGTGTCCACTAACGATTGGAGCTAATTTTCCATTAAAAAAGTCAAATGGCACTCCTTTCCTTCTGAGCCCTGCCGTGCACCCAAACAGTGGTTCCCCCCACATATGGGGCACCAGCGTACTCCGAAAAAACTAGACAACAACTTTTGGGGTCCAATTTATCCTGTTACCCTTGGGAAAATAAAAAAATTGGGGTCTAAAAAATCATGTTTGTGGAAAAAAATATGATTTTTTTATTTTCATGCCCGGGCGTTGTAAACTTCTGTGTAGCCCTTGGGGGTTCAAAGTGCTCACCACACATCTAGATAAGTTCCTTGCGGGGTCTAGTTTCCAAAATGAGGTCACTTGTGGGGAGTTTCTACTGTTTAGGCACATCAGGGGCTCTGAAAACGTAACATGACCCCCGCAGACCATTCTATCAAAGTCGGCATTTCAAAACGTCACTACTTCCCTTCTGAGCCCCAACGTGTGCCCGAACAGTGGTTCCCCCCCACATATGGGGTACCAGTGTACTCAGGACAAACTGTACAATAACTTTTGGGGTCCAATTTCTCCTGTTACCCTTATGAAAATAAAAATTTGTGGGTTAAAAAAAAATCAGTTTTTGAGGAAAAAATTGATTTTTTATTTTCACTGTTCTGCATTATAAACTTCTGTGAAGCACGTGGGGGTTCAAGGTGCTCACCACACATCTGGATAAGTTTCTTGGGGGGTCTAGTTTGCAAAATGGGGTCACTTGTGGGGGGTTTCTACTGTTTAGGCACATCAGGGGCTCTGCAAACGTAACAAGATGCCCGCAGACCATTCCATCAAGTCGGCATTTCAAAGCGTCACTACATCCCTTCCAAGCCCTGACGTGTGCCCAAACAGTGGTTCACCCCACATATGGGGTGCCAGTGTATTCAGGACAAACTGGACAACAACTTTTGGGGTCCAATTTCTCCTGTAACCATTGTGAAAATAAAAAATAGGGGGCTAAAAAATCATTTTTTGAGAAACAAAAATGATTTTTTATTTTCAGGGCTCTGCGTTATAAACTTCTGTGAAGCACCTGGGGGTTCAAAGTGCTCACTGTGCATCTAGATAAGTTCCTTAGGGGGTCTAGTTTCCAAAATGGGGTCATTTATGGGGGAGCTCCAAAGTTTAGGAACACAGGGGCTCTCCAAACACGACATGGTGTCCGCTAACGATTGGAGCTAATTTTCCATTAAAAAAGTCAAATGGCGCTCCGTTCCTTCTGAGCCCTGCCGTGCATCC
Organism: Oophaga sylvatica; assembly: GCA_033576555.1. Classification (NCBI taxonomy): domain Eukaryota; kingdom Metazoa; phylum Chordata; class Amphibia; order Anura; family Dendrobatidae; genus Oophaga; species Oophaga sylvatica. Next base: position 69,591,225 of record JARQOD010000004.1, on the reverse strand, counting down.
AAACAGTGGTTCCCCCCACATATGGGGCACCAGCGTACTCCGGAAAAACTGGACAACAACTTTTGGGGTCCAATTTATCCTGTTACCCTTGGGAAAATAAAAAATAGCGGGCTAAAAAATTATTTTGAGGAGCAAAAATTATTTTTTTATTATCACTGCTCTGCGTTTATAAACTTCTGTGAAGCACTTGGGGGTTCAAAGTGCTAACTACACATCTAGATAAGTTCCATAAGGGGTCTAGTTTCCAAAATGGTGTCACATGTGGGGGTTTTTCACTGTTTAGGCACACAGGGACTCTCAAAACTCGTCATGGTGTCCGCTAACGATTGGAGCTAATTTTCCATTCAAAAAGTCAAATGGCGCTCCTTCCCTTCTGGGCCCTGCCGTGTGCCCAAACAGTGGTTTATGACCACATATGAGGTATCTGTGTACTCAGGAGAAATTGCCCAACAAATTTTAGGATCCATTTTATCCTGTTGCCCATGTGAAAATGAAAAAAACAGGCTAAAAGAAAATTTTGGTGAAAAAAAAGTACTTTCTTTTTTTTTACGGATCAATTTGTGAAGCACCTGGGGGTTCAAAGTGCTCACTATGCATCTAGATAAGTTCCTTGGGGGGTCTAGTTTCCAAAATGGGGTTACTTGTGGGTGAGCTCCAATGTTTAGGCACACAGGGACTCTCCAAATGTGACATGGCAACTGCTAAATATTCCAGCATATTTTCCATTCAAAAAGTCAAATGGCGCTCCTTCCCTTCTGAGCCCTGCCGTGCGCCCAAACAGTGGTTTATAACCACATATGAGATATCTGTGTACTCAGGAGAAATTGCCCAATAAATTTTAGGATCCATTTTATCCTGTTGCCCATGCAAAAATGAAAAAATTGATGCTAAAATAAATTTTTTGTTGGAAAAATTAAAATGTCCATTTTTTTTCTTCCACGTTGCTTTAGTTCCTGTGAAGCACCTGAAGCGTTAATAATCTTCTTGAATGTAGTTTTGAGTTGCTTGAGGGTGCAGTTTTTATAATGTTGTCACTTTTGGGTATTTTCTGCCATATAGACCCCTCAAAGTGACTTCAAATGTGAGGTGGTCCCTAAAAAAAATGGCTTTGTAAATTTTGTTGTAAAAATGAGAAATCGCTGGTCAACTTTTAACCCTTATAACTTCCTAACAAAAAAAAAATTTTGTTTCCAAAATTGTGCTGATGTAAAGTATACATGTGGAAATGTTATTTATTAACTATTTTGTGTCACATAACTCTCTGGTTTAACAAAATAAAAATTCAAAATTTGAAAATTGCGAAATTTTCAAAATTTTCGCCAAATTTCCATTTTTTTCACAAATAAACTCAAAAATTATCGACCTAAATTTACCACTAACATGAAGCCCAATAGGTCACGAAAAAACTTTCTCAGAATCGCTAGGATCCGTTGAAGTGTTCCTGAGTTGTTACCTCATAAAGGGACACTGGTCAGAATTGCAAAAAATGGCAAGGTCTTTAAGGTCAAAATAGGCTGGGTCATGAAGGGGTTAAGTACTTTCAATTCTTTCCTGCATCTACCAGTTCCCCCTCCCTCTCATCTCAGCTGAATACTTTGCCTCACTACCTGTGAACTTGACACAATAACGTTCCACCTCTTTTTTCAAACTTTACCACACTCTTCATCACAAGCCTAACCCACCTTTTTAACCTGTCACTAACAACTGGTGTCTTCCATCCTGATTGAAACATATCTCGATCACACCCATCCTCAAAAAGCCAACCCTTGACCCATCCTCTCTGTATACCTATCGCTCGTATCATTTCTCCCTATGCCTCCAAACTACTGGAACATCACGTCCATTTAAACTGTCCTCCCACTTCTCCTCTTGCTCCCTCTTTGACTGTTTACAAACTGACTTCAGCCCGCACTATTCCATTGAAACTGCCCTGACTAAAATCACCAACGACCTACTTTCCGCCAAATGAAAGGAACGCAAGTTTGTCCTCCTTCTTCTCTTGGACCTGGCATCTATCTTTGACACAGTGGACTATTCCCTCTTACTAATAAATAATAATAATAATCTTTATTTATATAGCGCCAACATATTCCGCAGCGCTTTACAGTTTAACAGTTTCAAAACATAAGTCATAAGTAACAACGTTAACAATACAATAATTAAAGCAAAATAAGCCGACCCTGCTCGTGAGAGCTTACAATCTACAATGAGGTGGGGGAGATACAAAGTACAGGTGTGTATATACAATGGTGCATTTACAATGATGGTCCAGCCATCTTGAAGGGAGTGAGGGATGGATGGAGATAGTGAATGGGCTACACATACACACTTAAACATAGAACGACTTTGATTAGTGAATGTGATAGGCCACTCTGAACAAATGTGTTTTGAGGGAGCGCCTGAAACCATGCAAATTGTGGAAAGTCCTAATTTCTTGGGGTAGAGCATTCCAGAGGATTGGCGCAGCGCGGGAGAAGTCTTGGAGTCGGGAGTGGGAGGTACGGATTAGTGCAGAGGTTAGTCGAAAGTCGTTTGCAGAGCGCAGCAGTCGGTTAGGCCGATAGATAGAAATGAGGGAGGAGATGTAGGGGGGTGCTGCACTGTGGAGAGCTTTGTGGGTGAGAACCAGTACTTTGAATTGGATCCTATAATTAATGGGCAGCCAGTGTAAGGACTGGCGAAGAGCGGACGCGTCCGAGTACCGATTAGCCAGATGGATGACCCTGGCTGCTGCATTAAGGATGGACTGGAGAGGGGATAGTCGAGTAATGGGGAAGCCAAGTAATAGAGCATTGCAGTAGTCCAGGCGGGAGTGGATCAATGCTACAGTGAGGGTTTTTGTTGTTTCCATGGTGAGAAAAGGGCGGATTCTAGAGATGTTCTTTAGGTGTAGACGGCAAGAGCGGGCAAGAGATTGTATATGGGAGGTGAAGGAGAGATTGGTGTCAAACATAACACCCAGACAGCGAGCCTGCTGCCGGGGTGTTATTATGGTGCCTCCCACAGAGAGGGAAATGTCAGATTTAGGGAGGTTAGTTACTACAGACTGTCTGATCTGTTGACATTACAGACTTGGCCCTTGTTGGATCTCCTCGTACCTAACAGACAGGACATTCAGTGTCTCCCACTCACACACCATCTCCTCATCTTGACCCCTATGTGTCGGTGTCCACCAAGGTTCAATTGTAGGACCGGGAGCTATGCTTAGAGGGCACACATGCGCACTCCCTCCCTCTTGAAGGGACCGTCCGCATCAACCTAACCTATTCCCAACCTATAGCTGGGCGACACTTTCTATTTAAAGCTTCTCCTCCAATATTGAGGTGCCTGAGCTATGTTGTTAGTTTGCCTTGCGTGGTTGCTAGTTGTCAGGCTCCACAGGTCTGCCTATCTGCTTGTCTAGCCTGTACCCATCTGCTTTTACCTGTCTGTGCCCATATGCACATTCCTTTCTGCGCTCTTCGGTCCATCAGCTGGTCCAGATCGCACCTGCCAGTGCCCATCTGTCTAAAACCCGGTCCAGTCCGCACCTGCCAGTGCTTTTCTGTTCCTCAGCCAGTCACATCTGCACCCGTGGTTCCAGAGACTCTAAAATGCCTTCCTGAATTTTTCATCCCTCCTTTGGGCCGTAGCAGCTTACCCACTGTAGGGGGTCAGCAGCCACCTTCTGTAGGTCAGCCATGGAGTAGCACCTGGTGCCACCTCTTTGTACCTCCTTGGGTCAGAGTTTTCGACTGCTGCCACTTGTCCGAGTAGGGATTTGGTAGGTCACCTAGTTATGCTCCTTCCAGGCTTTCAGAGGGATATGGGACAGTGATTCCACCACCTTGCCCATTATAGTCTCCATCTGCTGGGTTAGCTGTAGTGGAAGAGGTGTCAGTCCCCACTATACTAATTCTACTTTATTGCAATTGATGCCACTTTGTTGGTGTCTGCCACTAATTTTTGTAAATGTGCAGACTCCTGGTTGGGTCAGCTTCATACGTGTTGCTTGTAGCAGTAGGCCTCCAAGACCATCAGGCATCCACTTCCTTGACTAAGTGTTACTGTCCTTAGATTTTTCCGACAATAGTAGTCTACGAAATTTATATGACATTTGTGGCACCTGAGTGTGGCTTAGTATGAAAGCAGGTTGAGCTGTTGCATATGGTATCAGGGCTCTCAGCACAGGAGACCTACACCAATCCCTAACCCACCTCGTCTTACTGTGACGTTCAATTGAAAGCTGTAAATGCTGCCCTAGGCCCCGATACCTCATGCTTAGCTGATTGCTGCAGTGCTCTGCTACAATTAGTACTGTGGGTGAATTCAGGCCACTTTCCTGGTGTCTGCCCCTAATTTGATGTGTTTTGGCAACATTTGGGGCTGTTATAAGGTGTTGTGCATGTGTTTGTTTTTGCCTCCAATTCAGCTGAATGGCGTTCGGTTATGTTCGGCGAATATTCGACAAATTAATCGCCGAATATTGCAAATTTGGCGATTGTAATCCAAACCGAACTTTGAAATATTCACTCATCACTAGTTAGCGCCCACTACAACTGAAGACAAAGCAGGAAGACAAATGAGGGAAACAATTAGCTTGAAATGAAACAAGAGAGTTCATGCCAGCAATCCTCCTTGAGGTTCCAAGAAGAAACTAGTCAACTTCTAGCACTTCCAACAGACAGAGGTAAATAGAGCTAACACCAGCACCTTGCTGACGGGACTCAGGGTATTTAGACATCCAGGATGTGTGTGCCAATAAGCAGCAGAAGCTAAGAGCCTGGGGTAACTCAAGCCGAAAAGCTGCAGGGTTAATGACGGTGGTTATTTTATAGGGGCCAATAAACCAAAGTTCCAGATTCCAGGAAATGATCTTCAACTTGATATTCCTGGTAGACAACCACACAAAGTCATTCATAGTTAGGTCCAGACATGGCGAGCATTTCTTGTCACCCATACATTTGTACCTGTCTCCCATGATCTTCAATTTACTCTAAACCCCTGCCACACAGAAGAGAGTGACAAAGCAAATTGTTCCTCCTCAGGAACTCCCGAAGCCCCTCCCCCATGAAAAGCACCAAACTGTTGATGGAAACCGTATGCACCAAAGAACAGTGACCTGCCGGTAGATTCTTGATGATGATTATTACTAGCAAACTCTGCCAACGGTAAGTAAAGTTGCCCAATCCTCCTGGTTTTCGGAGACAAAACACCTGAGGTAAGTCTCTAAATTCTGATTAATGTGCTCAGTCTGTCCATTCAACTGAGGATGGAAAGCAGAGGAAAAGGACAGCTGCACCCCCAGTCGAGTACAGAAAGCTTTCCTGAAGTTAGAAACAAACTGGGTCCGCCGATCTGACACCACATCGGAGTGAACCCCATGTAGCTTCATAATGGTATGAATGGTATGGTGTGATACTGGTAGGTCAGTAAAAAAAAAGGTGTGTAAATGGTCTACTAGGAATGGGCTGTGGAAGAAGAGGACCATATGGACGGGTATGTGTTACTTTAGAATGCGCACAAACACTGCAAACAAATACCTGTTCAACCACATCACGATGCAACCCCGACCACCAAAAATGACGAGAAAGGAGGTTTGCAGTTGCCTTACCCCTGGATGATCAGCAAGCCCCAAATTACGATATTCCCCAATTACTTTATGGCACAAATCAGATGGTACAAGTAACCTCCCCGAAGGGCAGGGGACAGGAGCATCCCCCTGAGCCTCCAACACTTCTCAGGTCAGGGTATAAGGCCGAAATGACTTCCCCCTTCTGTAAAATTGGGTAGGGTTCTCATTGTCACCCCCACCAGGGAAGCTCCGGGACAAAGCATCCACCTTGTTGTTTTAACTCCTGGATGGAAAGTGACAACAAAATTGAATCTAGTAAATAACAGGGACCACCTAGCTTGTCTAGGGTTAAGACGTTTAGCAGATTGAAAATATGACAGGTTCTTGTGGTCCGTAACAGTAATAGGATGGACTGCCTCCTCAAAACCAATGTCGCCATTCCTAAAATGCCAACTTAATTGCCCAAAGCTCCCTATTACCCATGTCATAATTTCAGCCTAGGATAATTTTTTGGAAAAAAAGGAGCTTGGACACCATTTACAAGGGGACGGACCCTGAGACAACACAGCCCAAACCCCCACCTCCGACGCATCCACTTCTATGATAAAAGGTTGAGAAACATTGGGTTGACTGAGTATAGGCGCAGTGTCAAAACAACTCTTTAAGGAGGAAAAAAGCCTGCTGAGCAGCATTTGACAATTTAGAAAAAACAGACCCCTTCCTTGTCATATCAGTAAGGGGTTTCACCATTACCAAATAATTTTGAATACACTTCCAGTAAAAATTTGTAAAACCCAGAAAGCTCTGTAATGCCTTCAGGTTCTCGAGATCGGTGCCAATCAAGTACAGCACGAAACTTCTCCAGATCCATCTGAAAACTGAAAGATGACAACGGGTACCCCAAAAACTGCACCTACTGGATGGCGAAAAACACATATCTCTAGTTTGTCATAAAGCTTGTTATCCCTTAACATCTGAAGCATCTGTTTAACACGCCCCCGATGTGTCTTCAAATCAGGAATAAACTAAATTATCATCCAGGTAGACCACCACAAACCTGCCCACCTAATGATGGAAAATATAATTTATGAAATGCTGGAACAGTGCTAGTGCATTGGTCAGACTGAAAGGCATTGCCAGACTCTCGAAATGTCCCTCAGGGGTATTGAGCGCCATTTTCCACTCATCCCTTCCCTGATTCTAACCCGGTTATAAGTGTGTGGCCCAGCTGCGCAAGGCACACATGTCTCCTGGAAAATGCACAAGAAGGTAACTGTAAAGCCTGATATTCATTCACATCACACACTTCCTAACACTGCCACTAGAGGCATTTCAGACTATTTAGTAGTGTGACGTAGCAGTAGGAATGAGTTTAGTCATTCAAGTTCCTGTCTTTGGACAGAGAAGTTCAGTTTAGTTTCTGTTTCAGTCAGAGACAGACGGAAGGAGAGGAGTGAAGACTGATTCCTGACAGAGCTCAGATAGTTCATCTTATGCAGAAGTGGAGGCTGGTACGAGTAGACGGACTTACTCTAGCCTAGTCAGAACTATATCTGAATCTGAAGCTGTTACTCAGAACAAGCTGCCGGTGTTCCTAAGAAAGTGGAAAGCAACTCTCAGAACTACAGCAGTTACAACAACGAGCAAACAGAGAACAGGTCAGTGAGCACTGGAGGGAGAACTGACAACTACACTCACTGCTACCTGTGCTTATGTTAAGGGCGAGAGCAGGGCGACAGGCGAGTGGAGAAAAAAGGAAGAGTGACTTCGGTGACAGATCACCTTCACTCAGTTTAACCGGACACCGGGTCCGAAGCATTGCTAGTACTTCACAGCTAGTGATAGAAAACCGGAATCCTTGCTGGACTTCAAGTCGCAGAAGGTAGCCCTAGGTGCTGATACGTAACTGGAGTCAGGGAGAACAGGAGCCTGGCTTGGCCGGCCCGATAGGCTTAGTTCTTTCAACGGCACAAGTGCGACATAAAAGGCTCTACCACAATGTCGGCGTGGGCGTAGTTGCTACAGAAAGAGTTGCACTTGACTTTATGCAAGTTTGTACTCACATACACTTTAAGGAGAAAGGAGGCCTTTAACTTGCTCAACAATTCCCTGAATGTGCATTCTCCAACCTGACCAGCTTCCCGGGACATACCTGCAACATCTACAAGTAAAGGTATGGAAAGAGACGGCATTGTGTGTGACTGACTTCTTATCTGCACCCTGCATCACTACCATAGACTTTGAGGGACCAGTCCCACCTGTGGGGGACTTAACACCTAGCTGCCATAACATCCCCTCAGAGATCTACCCTGCAGCGCTGGTCAATCAGATCAGAAACCACAGGTGGCGTCACGAACAATTATTCTAAAATCCCCTGTAAATATTCCCCCATTGCATGACCGCCAGGGCCACGGACCGAGCTCTGCTGCCAGTGATGTCTCGACCACGCACCACAATTGTGGGTGTTCCAGGGATATGGGGTACTCGGAGCCGAGCCCATGAAAGTCTATGGGATTTGTGTCACTGGCAGCGGTGGCTCGTTCCGTGTCCCTGGCGGTCAGGCGTATGATGGGGGGGATTATTTACAGGGGATTGGTAGATAACAGTTCGTGACGCCACCTGTAGTTTTCTGATCACTAAGACCAGCGCTGCTGTAGATCTCTGAGGGGATGTTGTGGCAGCTAGATGACGGGTCCCCCACAGGTAGGACTGGTCCCTCAAAGTCTATGGTTATAATGATGTAGGGTGCAGATAAATGAATCAGTCTCACACCATCCAGCGTCTTTCCATACCTTTTACTTGTCAGATGTTTAGGCAGGTCCCGGGGAGCTGGTCGGGGTGGAGAATGTGCTTCGAGATAACAGCTGAGCAGGTTAGAGGCCTCCTTAACTTCCAATATGTAGGTGAGTCCAACTTGCATGAAGCGTAGTTAACTCCGAATACTCCAGCTAACTCTATAGCTGTACTGCCCGGCCAGCATTGTGGTGGAGCCTTCCAAGTGATGAAACTAGGTTCTTACTTTTGTCTGCGCTTGACTCAAAGTCCCTATTCCACCTGACTCCGGTTACGTACCGACACTAAGGGCTTACTCCTGCGACTTGTAGTCCAGGAGTCTCTGGTTTTTTCATCACTATGCATAAAGTGATAGCAACACTTCGGTCCCCAGTGACCGGGTAATAGTGCAGATAATCCAATATCTAAGGCACTTCTCTAATTCCTTCCACTGCGCCCTTCGCCCTGCTCGCGCTCTTAACATAAGCACTCCACACTTCCTATGGTAGTACAAGTCAATCCTTTCTTACTTCTTCCTTGGAGCTCGCTGACAGATTCTCAGTATTCTCCTAGTTCAGGAACACCTCAACTGAACTTCACTGTCCTTGGGACAGGCGACTGAAGTTTCTGCTGCTAACTCTTCTCTCCATTAAACTGTCTCTGAACTGCACTGTCCGAAGACAGGAAACAGAACTCCTCTGTCCGAAGACAGGAAACAGACTCCTCTGTCCGAAGACAGGAAACAGACTCCCGCTCTGCTGCAAGTCACTACCTTATATACCCTATGGGTGTGTCTAAGTGTGTGATGGAGTGAATGGATATCAAGCATTAAACTGTTACCTCTCCGCACATCCTCCAGGATTTTATGTGTGCCTTACATACCAGGGCTACACAGTGACATTCCCCATAGACTTCCATGGGCTCGGTTCCGAGTACCCCATAGCCCTGGTACCACCAATGTGGTGCGCATCATCTTTGGCGTCACGAACAGGATAAGAAGCTTACAATTTGTGAGTACTGTGTGCCTATTGGACTGTTTTGTGCAAAAAGACTGTGTTGCATTTTTGTGATTTTTGGCGCCATTGTCCGCCATTGCCCGCCAAAGTACAGCGCTACAGTGCAAGGAGAAGGGGCGTACCTGCAAAAGCGCGCTGAGTCCTGGACACGCCCCCAATGCTGACGCGGCGGCAGGTCCTGTGGAGAGCTTCAGTGAACGCTCTGATATCAGAGCGCCAGCGACACAGGTCCTGTCTCCACCGCTGTGCCTGTAGAGCTGCAGCCTTCAGAGAAGGTAGGCTCCGATTAACTAGGGGGGCGCAAACATGTCGCAGCAGCCAGCTGACAGCGCGGCCCCGGCCGGCGGCCCCAATGACTTACCACTTGGCGTTGCAGCGCAGGATGAAAATGTGGGCCCCTCACCTGGTCCTGTGGTCCCGATAATACCGCTGACGCTCCCATACATGCCTGGAGCGAAGTGGCTCCCTCAGTACAGCGGCGAGCCAGACACCCTGTCAGGGTTCAAACGGAAAATATGCAGTATAATGGACATGTACCCAATGACAGAGAAGCAAAGAGCTGCAGTGGTATTAGGACAGTTGGCTGGTGCTGCAGAAAGGGAAGTAGAGACTTGGACCGCTGCAGACCAGGAGTCAGTGCCTGCGATTCTCTTAAAGCTACAGACTATCTTTGAGGACCGCACTGAAACAGATCTCCGGATGGCGTTTTACCAATGCTCTCAGAGACCAGATGACAGTATTAGGGACTACGCCTGCCGACTACAGGGGGCCCTGCGAGCTCTCAAACAGGTTAACCCTATAAGTGCCATTGATGAAAGCAAAATGTTGAAGGAACAATTTGTACGGGGACTGAGGTCCCAAGCGGAAGGCAGGACTGTGAACTGGTGGTCCTTGGATCATCCTGATGCTACCTTTGATGCCCTAAAAGATATGGCTATAAAAGGACTGCGACCCCTGGAAAAGCCTGAGGTGGCAACTCAGTATCACCCGGGTGAAGCCACTCTAAAGCCGGCAGCATCCACCTTTTCCCCGCTGGTGGCAGAAGGCAAAACGCAGGTGACGCCCCCTACTGAGTTGGACTGTCTGCGCTCAGAAGTGCGCCAGCTAACTAAAAACCTGGCCACTGTAATGAGTGCCCTGCAACTGCGGAAGGAAGAAGGAGGAAAGATCCTGCTAGCCGACTGCCCAAGAGGATGTCCCTTGGATGAACCGGAGGAAATGGAGTGACGTCGCCCCACCGGAGGAGGACAACGCCACCCCCAGGAGCGACCCCTGATCAGCACCATCCTCGCCGAGAGATCATCTGCTACCGTTGCAACAGAAAAGGTCATCTGGCCCAACAGTGTCCTTTAAACGAGCAGATCCTGGGTCCGAGGGCCAACACCCAGGAGTAGACTCATCAGGCCCCTTAGACTGGAACCGCAGGTTTGTGGGAGGAAGACCCTACCTGTCCATCATCCTGGACGGGATCGCAATCCTTGCACTGCTGGATACTGGATCTCAGGTGACCATCATACCTGATGTCCTTTATAATAAGTTTTGGTCCATGGACAGTCTCCAGCCCCCGAGCCCTGACTTTGCGGTGTACGCCTCTAATGGTCTCCCTGTTGAAATACTCGGAGCCAAAAACGTGGACGTAAAGGTGGGCAGAGTGGAGCTGAAGGATCAGTGACTCTTAGTAGTAAAGACTGTAAATGAGGAAAATGGCTTAAATGTGGTTTTAGGTACTAACATTATTAGTAACTGTCTGGGAGAAGTTGTGTTTTTGCTCCAACAGCTCGCTGAAGTTGCCAAGCCAAAGCAAAAGGGAGTGATCCAGAGGGAGATCCGGGCCCTGATGTGCCAGCAGCAAGCGAAGCTGACAGATGGTGAAATTGGTAATGTACGGGTAACAGACCCGAACCCCATTGTGATACCCCCAATGAGTGAAATGCTAATATGGTGTAGAGCAGCAATAGGTCTGAGAGGACAGAACTACCAAGCAGTAGTAGAGCCCCATTGTTCAGAGCACAGACCTACACTCTTGACTGCTAGAGGGGTAGTGGAAGTAAGAAATGGGAGAGTACCAGTACGACTTCTCAACTGGGGAGAAGATGAAGTAAATTTACCACGTTATGCCACTGTTGCTAAATTACATACCGTAGATAACAACTTTATTCTCACAACAGAGTCCTTAGCCTCCCGCCAACCAGCGGAGGATAATGACCCAGCAACCCAGGTGGCGGATTGGTGTCAGCAGCTCTATGTCGGGACAGACACCACTCCCGCCCACCAGAAACAGGGAGTACTACGGGTGGTACAGGAGTACGCACAGGTATTTAGCAAACACCCACTTGACTTTGGGACAATTAAGGGAGTACAGCATCATATCTCTACAGGCAGTCATCCTCCCATCAAAGAGCGGTACAGGCCTATACCTCCAGCACACTACCAGAAAGCTAAGGAAATGTTGCGTGACATGAAGGAAGCAGGGGTGATAAGGGATAGTTGTAGTCCCTGGGCAGCACCTCTAGTCCTAGTTAAGAAAAAGGATGGAAGCATGAGAATGTGTGTAGATTACAGACAAGTAAATCGCATAACACATAAAGATGCATACCCTTTACCACGCATTGAGGAATCCTTAGCTGCCTTGAAAACTGCTAACTACTTTTCCACCCTCGACCTCACTAGTGGGTACTGGCAAGTAGCTGTGGCTGAGGAGGATCGGGAGAAGACAGCTTTCACCACCCCAATGGGACTCTGTGAGTTTGACAGAATGCCGTTTGGACTCAGCAGTGCCCCGGGAACATTCCAGAGAGTGATGGAGAGCTGCCTGGGACATCTCAACTTTGAAACCGTGTTGCTGTACCTGGACGACGTAATTGTGTACTCCAAGACGTATGAGGATCATCTGAAGCACCTGGCAGAGGTATACGAGTCACTGTCCAAGTATGGGATGAAACTGAAGCCCTCAAAGTGCCATCTGCTCAAACGAAAGGTACAGTACTTGGGACATATTGTCAGCTCAGAAGGAGTAGCGCCGGACCCCGAGAAGGTCACGGCCATCCAGAAATGGCCGGAGCCGAAGAATCTCAAGGAGGTGCGCCAGTTACTGGGACTGACAGGTTACTACCGGAGGTTTGTAAAAGACTACACCAAGAAAGCAGCGCCTCTGCAGGACCTCCTGGTAGGACAACCCCTCAAGAGCAGAAATCCTCCATTCCACTGGGGTAAAGAACAAGCTGAGGCATTCAAAGAGATGAAAGAGATCCTGACAGGCGATGAAATCTTAGCCTACCCTGATTACAGCCAACCATTCCTGCTGTACACTGATGCCAGCAACGAAGGATTGGGAGCTGTCCTCAGTCAGAAGCAGAATGGCCAAGAAAAAGTCATCGCATATGCAAGCAGGAAGCTCCGGCCGACTGAGAGAAACCCAGAGAACTATAGCAGCTTCAAGTTGGAGTTCCTGGCGCTGGTCTGGGCCATTACAGAAAGATTCAAGCATTACCTAGCCTCCAGCAAGTTCACTGCGTACACAGACAATAACCCCTTGACACATCTTGAAACAGCCAAGCTGGGAGCCATGGAGCAACGTTGGATGGCTCGGCTGTCGAACTATCAATTTACCATCAAGTACAGGGCGGGCCGTAAAAACGCCAACGCTGACGCCTTGTCCAGAATGCCGCATGAATCCGACACGGAGGAAGAATCGGATGACCTGGAAGAGATTGAGCTACCTGCATTCCACAGAAATGGGATGATCCATGAGCAACGAGCCTACAGGAAGCGGTGTGGTAAGACGTTAAACCCTTTACCTCACCACAGCTGGAAGGAGACTCAGGACAGCGATCCAGTGGTCAGCCGTATCAAGGAGCTGATAAAACAGGAAGGTTCCTCCTTGGAGAAAGACGCACCTATACCAGCAAAGCTGCTGTGGAACGAGAGAAGCCGGTTGTTCATCTAGAGAAGCTGTGCAGGAGATACGTCGACCCAAGGACCCATGAGATGGTTTGGCAGATAGTGGTACCCAGAGCAGACATCCAAATGGTGTTAGAAGCCTACCACGATCAAGCGGGACACTTTGGCTGAAAAAAGCTGGAGACCCTGTTGAAGTGTCGGTTCTACTGGGTAGGGATGCGCAGCTCCATCGAGAAGTGGTGCCGGAACTGTGGACCCTGTGGCCTCAGACGGAAAGACTATAGTAGTCAGAAGGCACCCCTGCAGCCTATCCAGACGACTCGTCCCTTGGAGATCGTGGCATTGGACCATGTCAAGTTGTCACCAAGCAGGTCGGGATACTCATATGCCCTGACCATGGTGGATCACTATTCCAAATTCCTGGTGGTCGCCCCTGTCATAGATCTGACAGCAGAGACAGCAGCAAAGACCTTCCAAGCAAGTTTCTGCAGACCACACGGATATCCGGAGCAGGTGCTAACTGATCAAGGTCCTGCCTTTGAAGCTGAACTGTTTAAGGAATTCTGTCACTTGTACGGGTGTAAGAAGATCAGAACAACACCGTACCACCCTCAAACCAATGGCCTTTGTGAAAAGATGAATCACATTGTCATTGACTTACTGAAGTCTGTACCACTGGAGGAAAGAAATCGGTGGCCAGACTTGTTACCTGACCTGGTAGACCTGTACAACCACATACCGGTGAGTTCCACCAACTGCACTCCAGCCTACCTTATGCGAGCAAGACCAGGAAAGCTGCCCATGGATTTGGAACTTGGTGTTGTAGAACCAGAAGCTGATGTTACTACTGAAGATTGGGACACGAACCGACAGGAACAGTACAGGAGAGTACAAGCCTGCGTGGAAGATAGTCTCAATAAAGTAAGGGAAAAGCAAGAGAAGAACTACAACAAAAGTGCGCCAGCTAAGCCTTTTATGCCTGGAGAAATTGTGCTAAAAAGAAAAAGAAGAATGCACAAATTGGATGATCAGTGGGAACAAGAGCCATATGTCGTGCAAAATTCCAAATTTGATAACAGAAAAACCTGTACCATTAGCAAAGATGGAGGAAAAACGACCACCACGGTATCCAGAGATCACCTAAAACTGTGTCCAGACATGTTAAAACTTCCCGAGGAAGAACTTGTTATGGAAAAAGAGAAACCAGGTGAAGTCATACACACGGACTTGGGAGATTTCCCTGCTGATTGGCCTTGTGTCGGAGACACTGTGATTGTTCCAGTACTTCAATTTTACCAACCACCAGAAGTGCTTCATCGTCCAGTTGAGCCAGTTGCCGCAGCAGAAGAAATAGTTCAAGAAGAACCTGCTCCTGTAGCATCTCCAGAAGTGGTATCTCAAGGAATGGAATCTCAAAATGTAGAACCTTCAGATGTTGGGTCTCAAGTAGAAGAATCCCCTGGCGGAGCAGAACCGCATCGCCCAGTCGCTAGCATGCTTGCCAGATCCCTAGAGAGGTGGAGTCGGATTTACAGTTTGCCAGCACGCAGAACAGATAGGCTAGAGACTACTATACCTGACACCACACCACATAGGTCAGTACGTACAACGAAGGGAAGGTTACCTGTTCGGTACCAAGAGTAGTCCTAGCAAACTAGTCTAGTGTGACCCAGACAGGGTTTACTTAATTGTACAAAGTTATGAAGAAAATTGCATTTTGTTGAGAAAGTTATATGATGATAATGTTTACATGCTAATGTGATTTTACTTGAAATGTGTTTTCTCATGCAAAGGACTGCGTGGCTGTGGACTGTGCCAGCCCAAAAACTTTCATTGTAAATAGTTCGCACTTCGGTGCTCCATCTTGGTTTTACATAAAGCCATATGTATCTACCTCTGAAGAAAAACCCGTATGGTGTGGCCTAGAGTGAGGTCTGCAGCAATGAAGTCCTGCAGCCCACCCAGGACCCACGTGGGAGGTTTTTGGTGCGGGTCCTCCACAAGAATCTTGTCTTATACTATGTATTTATTGAAAAGTATTTTGATAATTTTCTACTGACCTATGTACAAATTGTAACGTTAAAGAGTCTTTACCTCCCGCAAGGGATGAGTTATTATGTTGATGTTATATGCAAAACAAAAATGTTTTTCTTTTCTATTTCAGCCCGGGAGTGCTGAGTTTAACTAGGGGGGGATGTGTGGCCCAGCTGCGCAAGGCACACATGTCTCCTGGAAAATGCACAAGAAGGTAACTGTAAAGCCTGATATTCATTCACATCACACACTTCCTAACACTGCCACTAGAGGCATTTCAGACTATTTAGTAGTGTGACGTAGCAGTAGGAATGAGTTTAGTCATTCAAGTTCCTGTCTTTGGACAGAGAAGTTCAGTTTAGTTTCTGTTTCAGTCAGAGACAGACGGAAGGAGAGGAGTGAAGACTGATTCCTGACAGAGCTCAGATAGTTCATCTTATGCAGAAGTGGAGGCTGGTACGAGTAGACGGACTTACTCTAGCCTAGTCAGAACTATATCTGAATCTGAAGCTGTTACTCAGAACAAGCTGCCGGTGTTCCTAAGAAAGTGGAAAGCAACTCTCAGAACTACAGCAGTTACCACAACGAGCAAACAGAGAACAGGTCAGTGAGCTCTGGAGGGAGAACTGACAACTACACTCACTGCTACCTGTGCTTATGTTAAGGGCGAGAGCAGGGCGACAGGCGAGTGGAGAAAGAAGGAAGAGTGACTTCGGTGACAGATCACCTTCACTCAGTTTAACCGGACACCGGGTCCGAAGCATTGCTAGTACTTCACAGCTAGTGATAGAAAACCAGAATCCTTGCTGGACTTCAAGTCCAGAAGGTAGCCCTAGGTGCTGATACGTAACTGGAGTCAGGGAGAACAGGAGCCTGGCTTGGCCGACCCGATAGGCTTAGTTCTAACATCCCTCAGAGATCTACCCTGCAGCGCTGGTCAATCAGATCAGAAACCACAGGTGGCGTCACGAACTATTATTCTAAAATCCCCTGTAAATATTCCCCCATTGCATGACCGCCAGGGCCACGGACCGAGCTCTGCTGCCAGTGACATTCCCCATAGACTTCCATGGGCTTGGTTCCGAGTACCCCATAGCCCTGGTACCACCAATGTGGTGCGCGTCATAGGCCCTACTTACATTTAACTTGGAGAAAAACTTAGCTTCCACAACATGGTTGAATAAATCTGGAATCAGAGGAAGAGGATATGGATCTCAGATAGTAATTAGATTCAATTCCCTGAAATCTAAACAGGGATGGAGTCTGCCATCTTTCTTCTTCATGAAAAAGAACCCTGCCGCCACAAGCGAAGATGAAAGTCTGATATGTGGCTTCTCAAGACTTTCAGCAATAAAATCTTTCATGGCTTGTCTCTCAGGACTGGACAGATTGTACAGTCTGGACTTGGGTAATTTAGCTGCAGGAGTCAGGCTAATAGTCATGTGCATGGGGGGGGGCAAATCCTGACACCCCTTGTCAAAAAATATGTCCTCAAAACCAAACAAAAATGCAGGTAAGATCCCCGTAGATACTGCAGAAAGGGAAATGTTTAAGCAGTTCTCATGGCAGTAATCTCCCCATTCCACAATTTGTCTGGATTGCCTATCCACTATCGGATTATGTTTCATCAACGAGGGTAAACCCAGTGCAATTGGAGTGGGGAGACCTTCCAGGACATAACAAGGAATTACCTCATAATGAAAAGACCCCACCCTCATTCTTCTGTTATGTATCATCTGCATCAAAGTTCTCTGTGCAAGTGGTGCTGAGTCCATGGCGTATATAGGAATGGGCTTAGCTAAAGTGGAGCAAAAAAGCATATGAGTTCAAGCAAACTCAGCATCAATCATGCTGACTCCAGCTGTACTGTCTACAAACACAGAAATTCTCTCAGTCCTGCTCTCTAGCACCACCTCTGCTGTCAGGACAAACCAAGAATTACAGGTTGAAGACGAACAAACCCTTGATTATCCATCTCCAGACTCCCAAGGGTTAACCAAGTCTCTTTTTGCTTAGGAATCAAAGGACACCCCAAATAAAATGTCCCTTCCTCCCACAAAAGAAACACACTACCTTTTTCTTGTGAATCTCAGGGGAGACATATGACGCAGAATCACCTCCTAACTGCATGGGTTCCTCTAACTCCACAAGTACTGGTTCACACCCAGACCATCCCCACAGCACAGGAGTATTGTCACGGAAAGAGAGCTCAGGAGAAGATGGTCTTACCCACCTATCCTTCAGGCGTTTATCCACACATATAGCCAATGACATGGCAGCTTCCAAGGACTCTGGGGTTTCATACACTGCCATGGCATTTTTCAACCTTTCTGTAAGTCCTTGACAAAATTGGCTTCTAAGAGCCAGGTTATTCCATTTGGTATCGGTTACCCATCTGTGGAATTCAGAGCTATAAGTCTCCACTGAACGATTCCCCTGCTGAAGGCGACGTAACCTGGATTCAGCCAAGGAAATTTAGTCAGGATCATCATAGATGAGGCCTAAAGCCCTGAAAAACTCCTCTACCGACTGGAGACAAATAGAACTCTGTGGAAAAGGAAAAAGCGCAGGATCGAGAATTCCCTTGCAACAGTGAAATCACAATTCCCACTCATTGCTCCTCATCTCCAGAGGAGTAAGGACAAAGTTTAAAATATAATTTACATCCTTTTTTGAATACAAAAAACTTGTCCCTACCTCTAGTGATGAGCAAGCAATAAAATGCTCGGGTGCTTGTTGCTTGGGTTGAGCAAATTGGAATGCTCGGATATTCGACCCAAGCAACGAGCCCAATTTAAGTCTATGGGAAAGCCAAGCATTTTTGCAGCGACCCCCCCAGGGGTCCTTTTAGGGTCTGAAAACATCTGAAATTGATGGAAACAGTGCTCAAATGATATGGGAACATCATGGAGAATACCTCTGGAAGCATTTAGGACTCCCAGATGAAAGCTGTGAACAATATTGTCAGACTCTTACGCCACTTTTACAGGTGCACAATAAAAAATACAAAAACGCAACCAACCAAAATGGATTTTCCTATGAAATATGTTAAGGAACATCCTTTCCAGGGTAATGATTTGTATGTAAGGCAAAATAAATAACCTAAAACAAAAATGTTCCTCCACCACGTGGGCTATGTTCACACATAGCGTTTTTGATGCGTTTTTCAACTTTGCCATTGCTTTCAACCAAGACCATTGCATTTACTGGGAAATGTCATTTTAACATTTTACAACCTTATTTGGCCATGTGGTGTGTGCCACATCATCAGACACATCCTGTTTCATTTATGGAGGAGGGACTCTGAAAGTCACAAAGTCTATTTTTATAGTGCCAGCAGTGGGCCTTCACTTTTCTTAGAGAGCCATGAGCCAGCCATGCTTTGTTGTTCCCATTATTAAACATTGGGTCCCTTATACTGTTATTGCATATGCAGTGAGTGGCAGGGCTGCCCAAAATTTGGACGCACCCCACAAACCTTTGAACAGATGTCATGGATGACCACATGCAAGCAAAGTTCCAAGTATTCATTTGGTACTCCCATACTTTTTGCTTATGCATTGAATGCAAGGCCTGCACTGTCCCAAAGTTACACGCACGCTAATAAGCCTGTAAATCCACGTGCTGGATGGCCACATTAAACCAAAGTTCCCATTAAGCTTTATTTGGTAGTGCCATACTGTTTGCCTATGCATTGAATGCAAGACCTGTCCTGCCTCAACATTACACGAACCCCAATAAGCCTTTGAACCCACGTACTGGATGGCTATAATAAACCAAAGTTCCCATTAAGCTTTATTTGGTACTGCCATACTGTTTGCCTATGCATTGAATGCAAGGCCTGACTTGCCCCAACATTACCTGCACCCCAATAACCCTTTGAAGCCAAAGTGCCCATTAAACTTTATTTGGTGCTGTCATACTGAAAGCCTAGGCATTGAATGCAAGGCCTGCCCCAACGTTACACACACTCCAATAACCCTTTGAAGACACATACTGGATGGCCACATTAAACCAAAGTTTCCATTAAGCTTTATTTGGTACTGCCATACTGTTTGCCTAGGCATTGAATGCAAGGCCTGCCCTGCCCCATCGTTACACGCATCCCAATAACCATTTGAAGCCACATACTGGATGGTGACTTTAAACAAAAGTTTACATTAAGCTTTATTTGGTACTGCCATACTGTTTGCCTAGGCATTGAATGCAAGGCCTGCCCTGCCCCAACATTACATGCACCCCAATAACCCTTTGAACAAACGTACTGGATGGCCACCTGAAAGCATTGTGTAACAACCCTGCTGGCATCACTGCTTGGCCTTCCATTCCCCACATACCAACTTGCTCACTGCTCCAGGTCATGCTGTGATTTCTGTCTGCTGCCAGCTCCATGCTTTGTGCCTCTTGTCTTCTATCTGCTCTCTGCATGTCTCCTGGCTGTGTACATAGGGGGGTGGTGCCAGAACTCTCTGGTTGTTATGGAGTCAGGGTGCACCTGTTTAATATGTCCCTGACCAATTACCATTAGCCCTCTAGTATTTAGGGCAGCTCCACCCTATGGATCTTGCCTGTGCAATGTGTTAACTCAGTTAATAGCTGCTGAGTTGCCAGGTCTTGCTCTGTGTTCCTCCATCTTTGGAGTCTTCACTCCTAGCTTTGCTTTGTACCTGTTTGTCCACCCTCCAGGAGGCAGAATATCCTGGTCTCTCTGCTCTTGCTTCTGACCTTATCTTGTACTTGTCTTTGCCACCCTACAGGAGGAAGAATATCCTGGTCCCTGTGTCTTTGTCCCTGTACCTTGTCTCATGTCATTTCCTTGTCTGAACTCTGTTCTACCTCTGTCTCTTAGTCTCCTTGTCTGTGGTTTATTTCCCTGCTGTGTCTTGCCTAGTGTTCTCTCTCTTTCTGCCTCTTGTCCGCACTCCTGCGGTTCTGCTCCATTGCACTCTGCTTTGCTCCTACGGCTGCAGTAATCTCTTGCTGCAGCTCCTCTCTGCATATCTTGCGGTTCTGCTTTGCTTTGCTCCTGCCTCTGCAGAACCTCTTGCTGCAGCTCCTCTCAACATACCATGTGGTTCCGATTTGCTTTGCTCCTGCCGCTGCAGAACCTCTTGCTGCTCTACAGCCCTTCTCCGCAACCTTGCGGTTCTCCTCTTGTGTAAACAGGTCTCTCCAGTCAGTTCCAGTACCTGCATTTTCTGTGTGAACAGGTCTCTACCTGTACTTCCATACGCCATTCCTTCCAGTCAATTCCAGTATCTGCATTTGCTGTAAGAACAGGGCCCGCCAGCCCTGTGTTTAATCCGTGCCTGCCAGCCCTGTGTCTCATCCATGCCTGCCAGCTCTGTGTCTCATCCGTGCCTGCCAGCCCTGTGTCTCATCCATGCCTGCCAGCCCTGTGTCTCATCCGTGCCTGCCAGCCCTGTGTCTCATCCTTGCCTGCCAGCCCTGTGTCTCATCCTTGCCTGCCAGCCCTGTGTCTCATCTGTGCCTGCCTGCCCGTGTCTCAACTGTGCCACCTTCTTCCCAAGTGGGATCAGCAGCCACAGCCAGACACCACCCTGGAGTCGCACCTGGCAGCTGCCTGCCACACAAGCCTGACCTCACCATCAGAGGCTCCAGTGAAGACCGAGGCAGCTGTCCTAGTCATGCCCCTTCCAGCTTAATCTGGTTTGTGGCACAGTGGAGCCACAACCCCCTGGCTCACACCCACTAGCCAGGGCGTAAGCGCAACACATTGTTCCCAGTAATTTGGTACTCCCATAATTTTGGGCTACGCAGTGAATTGTTGAGAATGAAGAATCTGCATTGGAGAATGTCAGTGTTGAAGATGAAGACCTGGCAGTGGAGAATGTCATTGTTGATTCTGGAAAACCTGCAGTATAGAATTTCAGTGTTGAGGCTGAAGCAACTGCAATGGAGAATTGCAGTGTTGAGGCTAAAGAACACCTGGCTGTGGAGCATTTCATTGTTGAGACTGAAGAACCTGCATGGTTGAATGTCAGTGTTGAGGCTAAAGGACCAGCAGTGGAGAATTTCAGTGTTGAGACTGAAGGACCAGCAGTGTAGAATTGCGTTTTTGAGGCTGAAGAACCTGCATTGGTGAATTGCAGTGGTGAGACTGAAGAACCTGCAGTGGGCAATTGCAGTGTTGATGCTAAAGATCCAGCAGTGGAGCATTTCATTGTTGAGGCTAAGAACCTGCATTATTGAATGTCAGTGTTGAGGCTGAAGACTCGGCAGTGGAGAATTGCAGTGTTGAGGATGAACACACAGCAGTGGAGCATTGCAATGTTGAGCCCGAAGAACCTGCATTGTAGCATTTCAGTGTTGAGGAAGAACACCCAGCAGTGGAGCATTTCAGTGTTGAGCCTGAAGAACCAGCAATGGAGCATTGCAGTGTTGAGGCTGAAGAACCTTTATTGTAGCATTGCAGTGTTGAGGAAGAACACCTGACAGTGGAGGATTTCAGTGTTGAGCCAGAAGAACCTGCAGTGGACAATTGCAGTGTTGAGGCTGAAGACTTGGAAGTGGAGAATTGCAGTGTTGAGGATGAACACACAGCAGTGGAGCATTGCAATGTTGAGCCCGAAGAACCTGAATTGTGGCATTTCAGTGTTGAGGAAGAAAACCCAGAGGTGGAGCATGTCAGTGTTGAGCCTGAAGAACCAGCAGTGGAGAATTGCAATGTTGAATCTGAAGAACCAGCATTGGTGAATTGCAGTGGTGAGGCTGAAGACCCTGCGTTGTAGCATTGCAGTATAGAGGCTGAAGAACTGGCAGTGGAAAATTGCATTGTTGAAGATGAGCAACCTACTAAGTTCACATTATTAGCAAGTGGGTCTCCCATACTGTTTGCCTATGCAGTGAATGCAAGGCCTGCCCCAAATTTGGATGCACCCCAATACCACTTGGATGAGACGTGGAGGAAGTTCACCTAAAAATCTTTTCCCATTACAAAGGAGCGGGTCTCCTTTACTTGTAATGCCCACACAGTAAGTGTATGGGCTGACAAACAATTGCCCCTGGGGGGGTACACATCAACATACTGTCTCAACATTTTTTTACGGGCATCATTAACACCCTTCAAAAAAATTACGTGACTGTGGCATCACAGAACACGTTCACCCTGGTGATATAGTGGTGGTGGTGGTGGAAGAGACGTGGAGGATTGCCTACCAAAAATGTCTTCACAATTTAAAGGAGCGTGTGTCCTATACTTGGGATGCCCATACACTAATTGTATGGGCTGAAAAACATTTTGCCCTGGGGGTACACATCAACCTACTGTGTAAAAATTTTTGTTACAGCCATCATAAACACCCTTGCAAAAAACTATAGTGGCTGTTGCATCACGGAACACGTTCACCCTCGTGTTCTAGTCGTGGTGTCTGAAGAGACGTGGAGGATGTCCTCCTATAAATCTTCCCAATTTAAAGGAGCGGACAGAAACCAAGCTCCAGGCGCACAGCAATATTAAATAAATATTAATCAACAGAGGTACAAAACAGCAGTTCACAAAACATGAGCTAAAGGAGAGAAAGCACTGCGGCAAAAAATTGCACACCACACTATATATAAATACAAAAATAATGTGACAAGTTTTATTGACAACAATTATAAAAATATGATTAAAAACACAGAAAACATCTACACTCCAAAAGCATATAAATACATATATATGAGGATAATATAACCATCAGGACCGACTGGCTCATGGGGCAAAGGCAATAAGCTCCAAAAAGCATATAAGGACACATAATAAAATAAATGGTCCAAGTGGAGAAATATCCACCAAGATATATATGCAGAAAAGCCTGAAAAAAACCCAGTCCAATAGCTGGTAATGAACAGATCAGCCCAATAGCTGGAAATGAACACATGGGTTTAAGGCAAAAGCCCCATGAAGCCAGAAAATGAAGGATACAGTTACCAAAGAATCCTCATGTGAAGCAAACAAAAGAGACCCCCGGATCCGGATTACAAGGCAGGAGAGAGCAAATGCCCCACGCGTATTGCCCAGACAAGGGGGGCTTTGTCAGGGAAAGTGAATGTTGAAGACGCCAGCTTGTCATTATATAATCGTATGATGACCATCTCATAGTCAGCAGGTGTGCGAGCGAGGAACAGACAAAAAGCAATATTGCAGGAGGGGAGGAGAATCCTAGTCCAGCCTCAACCACATGATTCAACGGCTAGCATATGTGAGCGCCTGCGTGAAGTGGAATGCAGGACGCCTAGCATAAATGCGCCTGCGCACTGTGGAACGCAGGAGATATGAAGCTCAAAAGAAGTATCTGCGCAACGAGAAGTGCAGGACATATGATATCAGAGCGCATGCGCAAGGCGCCCCGTATTAACTCGTATATGCGATCAGAAGAGATCGCAATGGGAGTACCGCAGCAGTGCACTGCCCACATATAAACCACACAGGCAGAAAACAGAGCAACCCAATCAATCAATGAGAGCATGCATGCACCAATATCATTCAAAAAAAAAAATAAATAACCCCCGGGGAATAAACATGCATAACCACAGGCACTACCGCACGCCCATGTAACAAGTGTGAACAAACCAGGATAACTTATGGCAATAAGATATGCATGAATGCATTGCACAATAATAATGACATGTAGAAAATCTTTATTTATAGAAAGTGTCTAAAATACATCATGCATATATTTAATCCTATAATATTCTTTATATCTACCTTATATGATAATGTAGTAGGGCAAGAATTACAATATGAGAGTCTTGTGCAGGGGCAGTAAAAAGCCCCACATGCATAACATATCAGTATGGATTAAAAAAATCCAAAAAATCCAAAAAAAGTCTTGTGCAGGGGCAGTAAAAAGCCCCACATGCATAACATATCAGTATGAATTAAAAAAATCCCAAAAATCCAAAAAAAATCCAAAAAAGGGGAGTGAATCAAAAGTTGGACCAACCACTAGTCATGTTTTTGCAGATGCATTATTCAGTGGCTCATGGGGTTAGGCTTCTCGCATGTTCCCTTGATCTTGATGCTTTGGGATTTTGGGGTTTGGTACATTAAATTTTGGCTAGTGGTTGGTCCAACTTTTGGTTCACTCCCTTTTTATGGATTTTTTTGGATTTTTTGGATTTTTTTAATTCATACTGATATGTTATGCATGTGGGGCTTTTTACTGCCCCTGCACAAGACTCTCATATTGTAATTCTTGCCTTACTATATTATCATATTAGGTAGATCTATGGAATATTATAGGATTAGATAGATGTATTTTAGACACTTTCTATAAATAAAGATATTCTACATGTCATTATTATTGTGCAATGCATTCATGCATATCTTATTGCCATAGGTTATCCTGGTTTGTTCACACTTGTTACATGGGCGTGCGGTAGTGCCTGTGGTTATGCATGTTTATTCCCCGGGGGTTATTTTTTTTTTTTTTTTGAATGATATTGGTGCATGCATGCTCACATTGATTAATTGGGTTGCTCTGTTTTCTGCCTGTGTGGTTTATATGTGGGCGCAGTGCACTGCTGCGGTACTCCCATTGCGATCTCTTCTGATCGCATATACGAGTTAATACGGGGCGCCTTGCGCATGTGCTCTGATATCATATGTCCTGCACTTCTCGTTGCGCAGATACTTCTTTTGAGCTTCATATCTCCTGCGTTCCACAGTGCGCAGGCGCATTTATGCTAGGCGTTCTGCATTCCACTTCACGCCGGCGCTCACATATGCTAGCCGTTGCGTCATGTGGTTGAGGCCGGACTAAAATTCTCCTCCCCTCCGGCAAAATTGCTTTCTGTCTGTTCCTCGCTCGCACACCTGCTGACTATGAGATGGTCATCATACGATTATATAATGACAAGCTGGCGTCTTCAACATTCACTTCCCTTGATGAAGCCCCGCTTGTCTGGGCGATACGCGTGGGGCATTTGCTCTCTCCTGCCTTGTAATCCGGATCCGGGGGTCTCTTTTGTTTGCTTCACATGAGGATTCTTTGGTAACTGTATCCTTCATTTTCTGGCTTCATGGGGCTTTTTGTTATGTTTCGGTAGCTGAGGAGTGCAGGTAAAAAAGGCAATACACCAGAGCAGTTGGAATCTATGGGATTGCAGTACCCTGACTAACCACCACAACTAGAGGCAGCCGTGGAGCGTTCCTACGTTGGTCCTAGACGCCTCGTCACAGCCTGAGAAACTAACTACACCTAAAGATAGAAATAGGAAAGCTATCTGCCCCGGAGCAGAACCCCAAAGATAATAGAAAGCCTAAAGAATAGAAAAGGACAGGAAGGGTACTTACTGCAATCCCAGAAAACCCTGAAAAACACCAACTCTACTAATTTCAAAATCACCTGAGATCACACGACCTCTACCACCTAAATTAGCTCTCTGGTGTAACAAAATCAAAACAGCAGCCACTGAAAAAACTGGAAAAAGCAAAAGAACAAAACTCAGTGGCTGAACTAAACTGAGAAGGCAGAAGCCCCCGGAGGGGACCCAGAAGGCCCCCAAAGAAGTGCAGGACAAAATGCAAAAATATAGCAACAACACAAAAGAAGAAAAATTCTTATCTGGTAGCAGGAGATGCAGACACGACACAGCAGGCTACAAGGGAAACTGGAATGAAGGATTCAGACCAGAACAATTGATCACCGGCAACCCTGATGGGAAAATGACTCCCTTATATAAGACCAGTCAGTAACACCTGATTCCCAGTCCTCACAATCTTCACTAGTACCGCTTGTAACCACCAGAGGGAGCCTCTGCTCAGAACTCATCTCAAACCCATTCACAACAGTACCCCCCCTTGAGGAGGGGTCACCGAACCCTCATTTGAGCAACCAGGTCGGTCAGGATGAGTTCTATGATACGCACGGATAAGTCTCCTAGCATGGATGTCCGAAGCAAACACCCAAGAATTGTCTTCCTGACCATAACCTCTCCATTTAACCAAATACTGGAGTCTTCGTCTAGAAAAACGAGAATCCAATATTTTCTCAACCACATACTCCAGATTGCCCTCAACCAAAACAGGGTCAGGAGGCACAGTAGCAGGAACCACTGGCTCAACAAACCTCTTCAACAAGGACTTGTGGAACACGTTATGGATCTTAAATGTCCCTGGAAGAAGCAAACGAAAAGAAACAGGATTAATAATCTCCATGATCTTATAAGGTCCAATGAACCTAGGCTTAAATTTAGGAGATGCTACTCTCATAGGAATATTCTTTGAGGACAACCAGACCAAGTCCCCCACTTTAAACCGAGGACCATCAGTCCTATGCCGGTTAGCAAACCGCTGGGCCTTCTCCTGAGAGAGGGACAACCTCTCCACTACCTGGTCCCAAATCTGTTGCATACGCTCAACAACAGAGTCAACACCTGGACAGACAGAAGCCTCCGTCTGTCCTGAAGAAAATCGAGGGTGAAAACCAGAATTACAGAAAAACGGAGACATCAAAGTGGCAGAGCTAGCCCTATTATTAAGAGCAAACTCAGCCAAAGGCAAAAAAGAGACCCAGTCATCCTGATCAGCAGACACAAAGCATCTTAGATAAGTCTCTAATGTCTGGTTTGTTCTCTCAGTTTGACCATTGGTTTGAGGATGAAATGCCAAGGAGAAAGACAATTGAACACCCAGTTTAGAACAAAAAGTCCTCCAAAATCTGGAAACAAACTGGACTCCTCTGTCAGACACAATGTTCTCAGGAATGCCGTGTAAACGAACCACGTGCTGAAGAAACAACGGCACCAATTCAGAGGAGGAAGGCAACTTAGGTAATGGCACAAGATGTATCATTTTGGAAAACCTATCACAAATTACCCAGATGGTGGTCATTCTCTGAGAAACAGGAAGATCGGAAATGAAATCCATAGAGATATGGGTCCATGGTCTCTTGGGCACAGGCAATGGCATCAACAAACCACTAGAGCGAGAGCAAGGCTTGGAGCGAGAGCAAGTCCCGCAGGACTGCACAAATTCCCTGACATCGCGAGACAAGGTAGGCCACCAAAAGGACCGACTAACCAAGTCTCTGGTACCAAAAATTCCGGGATGCCCAGCCAATGCGGAACAATGAATCTCAGACATCACACTCTTTTTCCATTGGTCCGGGACAAACAATTTTCCAACAGGGCAGCGCTCGGGCCTATCCTCCTGACACCCCTCCAGAGCAAGTCTCAAATTGGGCGAGATGGCGGAAAGAACTACACCCTCTTTCAAAATAACAGAAGGATCAGATAACTCAGGAGAGTCCGCAAGGAAACTCCTCGAGAGGGCATCCGCCTTAACATTCTTAGTGCCAGGAAGAAAGGAAACCACAAAATTAAAACGTGTGAAAAACAAGGCCCACCTGGCCTGTCTAGGATTGAGTCGCTTGGCAGATTCCAGATAGACCAGATTCTTATGGTCCGTAAGGACCACCACCTGATGTTTGGCTCCCTCCAGCCAATGTCTCCACTCTTCAAAAGCCCACTTCATGGCCAATAACTCCCGATTACCCACGTCATAATTACGTTCAGTAGGAGAAAATTTTCGAGAGAAAAAGGCACAAGGGTTACTTTTAGAGGTCTCTGGATCTTTTTGGGACAAAACGGCACCTGCCCCAATTTCAGAGGCATCAACCTCCACCTGAAATGGAAGAGAAACATCAGGCTGCCGTAGAACAGGAGCAGAAGTGAATCTCTGCTTAAGTTCCTGAATGCAGAGACTGCCTCAGGAGGCCAATTCACCACATCAGAACCCTTTCTGGTCAAATCAGTTAATGGTTTAACAATAACCGAGAAATTACCAATAAATTTACGATAAAAATTGGCAAAACCCAAAAATCTCTGAAGAGCCTTTAATGAAGTAGGTTGGACCCAATCACAGATGGCCTGAACCTTGACCGGGTCCATTTCAATAACAGATGGGGACAAAATGAATCCCAGAAATGAGATCTTCTGTACGCCAAAAAGACACTTTGATCCCTTCACATACAGAGCATTATCCCTCAATATCTGGAACACAGTCCGAACATGTTTCACATGAGAGTCCCAGTCATTAGAAAAAATCAAGATATCATCCAAATAAACAATCAGAAATTTGTCCACAAAATCCCTGAAAATGTCATTCATGAAGGACTGGAAGACGGAAGGGGCATTAGTGAGCCCAAAGGGCATCACTAGGTACTCAAAATGCCCTTCAGGGGTATTGAATGCCGTCTTCCATTCATCCCCGTGCTTAATGCGAATAAGGTTATACGCCCCCCTGAGGTCAAGCTTGGTAAACCAAGTAGCGTTTTTCACCCTGGAAAACAGGTCAGAAATCAAGGGTAACGGGTATTGATATTTCACAGTAATATTGTTCAAGAGACGATAATCAATACACGGCCTTAATGAACCATCTTTTTTGGCCACAAAGAAAAAACCGGCACCTAAGGGTGAAGAGGATGGTCTGATATGACCCTTCTCCAATGATTCCTTGATATAAGACCGCATAGCGTCATGTTCAGGTACAGACAAGTTAAAAAGGCGACCTTTAGGGAATTTACTACCCGGCACTAATTCAATAGCGCAGTCATAGCTCCTATGGGGAGGTAAGGATGCAGATTTACTTTCGCTAAACACATCAGAAAAATCAAACAAAAAGTCAGGAACATCCTGAGCTTGGGGGGAGGCAGAAAAAACAGGAGTGTTGGTATTAACACATTGGCAGCCCCAACTGGTTACAGACACAGATTTCCAATCCAAAACAGGATTATGAGACTGTAACCAAGGGAAACCCAGCACGATAATGTCATGCAGATTATATAGAACCAAAAATTTGCAGCACTCCTGGTGATCAGGTTCAACCCTCATTATCACCTGAGTAGAAAACTGGGGTTTATTCTCAGCCAAAGGGGTAGAATCGATCCCCAGTAGGGGAATAGACTTCTGTAGGGGTATCAAGGGAAACCCACACGTTTAGCAAAATCATAATCCATCAGGTTAATAGCTGCTCCAGAATCAACGAAAGCCTGAGCAGAAAATGAGGACAGAGAGCATATCAGAGTGACAGTTAATAAAAACTTAGTCTGAACACTACCCAAGACAACTAAGCGTGCAAAACGTCTTCCCCGCTTAGGGCAGACTGAAATAGCATGAGAGGCATCACCACAGTAGAAACATAACCTATTGCGCTTTCGAAACTCATGACGCTGTGCCCCAGACACCACTCCATCACACTGCATGGGCTCAGAAGCTGGCTCACAAGGCAACACCACTCCACGCATACTTCTCCGCTCACGCAAACGTCTGTCAATTTGAATCGCTAATGACATAGAATCATTGAGACCAGAGGGGACAGGGAATCCCACCATAACATCCTTTACTTTATCTGACAGACCCTTCCGGAAAAGGGCCGCCAAAGCGTCGTCATTCCATTTGGTCAGGACTGCCCACCTACGGAATCTCTGACAGTATAACTCAGCGTCATCAAGCCCCTGATTTAATGCCAACAAGGCTTTTTCAGCTTGATCAGTGACATTAGGCTCATCGTACAATAACCCCAAAGCCTGAAAAAATGCATCAACATCACTCAAAACAGGATCCCCAGGTATCAGGGAAAAAGCCCAATCCTGAGGATCGCCGCGCAGGAGAGAGATGATAATTTGAACCTGCTGCGCTGCGTTTCCTGAGGACTTAGATTTTAAGGCAAAAAACAATTTACAATTATTTTTGAAATTCTGAAACTTAGCTCGATCCCCTAAAAACAAATCTGGCATGGGGATCCTAGGTTCCACAACAGGCAACCCAGCAAGATAGATAGCAATACTCCGAACCTCAGTGGCAAGCTGATCCACACGGCCAGACAACTGTGCAAACTCCATTGGGAGAAAAGATCCTCCCCAGCACCCAGAGATACAGAGGGAAAAAAAAAAAAAAAATGCAACAAACAGAAAAATATCTCTGACAACTCTGACAACCTTTTTTCTATCACATATTTTTTCCCTTCTGTGAGTACCATACAATTTTCAATTTTTAGGCCGGTGATACTGTTATGTTTCGGTAGCTGAGGAGTGCAGGTAAAAAAGGCAATACACCAGAGCAGTTGGAATCTATGGGATTGCAGTACCCTGACTAACCACCACAACTAGAGGCAGCCGAGGAGCGTTCCTACGTTGGTCCTAGACGCCTCGTCACAGCCTGAGAAACTAACTACACCTAAAGATAGAAATAGGAAAGCTATCTGCCCCGGAGCAGAACCCCAAAGATAATAGAAAGCCCCCAAACATGTAATGGCGGTTAGACAAGAGGAAATACTGACACAGAAAGAAAATAGAATGAGCAACGCTGGGGCCCAACTATCTAAATAGAAAAGGACAGGAAGGGTACTTACTGCAATCCCAGAAAACCCTGAAAAACACCAACTCTACTAA